>JAFFSR010000369.1:582500-1182500 GCA_017163975.1 Anastatus disparis | reverse complement strand
ATTTGGTTGTTCAAAAGTTAAACACTTTTTTACAATTGCAACAAATTTTGAGAATATAATTACCACACAAACACTATTTGTAAGAGTCTAGTGTTCTCGTTCTTATAATATCAGAGAAAATTGATTAGATTTATTTATGAATTAAAAAAAATTAGTCTTCATATATTAAAATAAATGTTTAATTTTTAACTTATAACCGAGTAAATAAAGGTAAATTCAAATGCATTCTCTTTTATTATAATTTCAAATCGTTTCATTAATAACAGCCTTATGTTGTCCTTTTTCTATAGCATATCGGGTTTATTATTTTGTAAAGAAACCACAAAACATTGATATAACTAACTTGTCAGCAATCATTAGGCACATACATGAAAATTTCACAACCTTGATATAAAATAAAATTGATAAATCGCACTTTAACTCTTTTACTAAGATTTGAAATTTCTTCATTATTTATCAAAATTGCTTCCAGTAACACGCATGATACAAGCTTACGTAATTCTTTTTCATACAATTTTCAAAAGCTTTAAAAAAATTCATTTGTAGATTACAACCAACTAATTGATCTTCCTCAATTGGAATTATTTTTATTACTGAACAATTAGTATCTTTTTCATAAAGAAAAACTTAACCTTAAATGCCTCCATTAATCTTGTAACAGTGATCTATTTAAGAATCAAGAAAATGAAAACGAAACATTGCTGACATTACTTTAAAATAGTATCTTCCACCAATTTAATAATATTATAGATTTTTTTAAAACAAAGAATCTCTTTCACTCTTCTTGTTCTGTCTTTAATAAAACAATTTGTTTATAAATTTACAAAATCATGAATAAGAATTGACTTTTTCATTTTCTCAGTTTTTTCTAATTATACGTATTTAAAATATCTGTTACACTTTGGCAAATGTATTCTAATTTTCTCTATTATAAATCATAATCATCTTGTCCATGATTTTCCTGGTTTAAGAAAATAGATTCACTTTTACTACAATTCACAATTGTCAACTTTAGATTCTTCTAACAAGAGTTTTCTTTTTATATTATTACCATTTAAAAATATGTTAGCACACAGTTATTATTTACCATTGTTTATTTTTCGCATAATAGGTTTTGACCTGAATACATAAAGCCGTGGTATTAGCTGTTTCACTTGGGCATCAACTTTACAGAAACTACGAAACACGTTTATGCAGGTTATCAATCTCGTAGCGATTAATCGCCGTGAAGCTTCAATAAACCTAATGCCCTTAGCACAATAGTCTGCAATTTGTTCGGCGGACACGCCAATTCACTAGATCATGCCTAAAGAATTTTTAAAGCCCACCTTAAGAAAATAAATTAAATTTTAAGTAACTCATGCTAATACACCAATATTCTGCCGTTTTAAGTAAAAACTTACATATGTGTAGAATAAATAAAAGTGATAAAGTGAAATAATATCAATTTAGTCCGATCCAATTTTTAATTTTTCAATACTTAAGTAATCTTTATTTCCTCATTCTTCAGCGAAAAATTTTAAATAACTTTTTTTTATTCATTTAATGGGCTATTTTTTTTATCGGATCTATTGATAGAAAAAATTTATTTTTCATCGAAATTTCACTTATGTAAGTTTTTACTTAACACGGCAGTATTAAAAATTTGTTTTCTTAAGGTTGGCTCTAAAAATTCCCTAGGCACGATCTAGTGAATTGGCGTGTCCGCCGAACAAATTGCGGACTATTATGCTTAGGGCATAAGTACGAAAAGCAAATATGCGTGATCGTGAAAAAAATTAATACATATATATATTTAAGAATATTTTTGAAATGCTTTTAATTTATCAAATTTCTTCTTATCAATTGTTAATACTCAATAAATTAGTTTTTCTCTTCCAGGGGGCTTATTCAGTAATACCGTAACGTCTAACGGCAAGCTTAACGCCGACGCGCGCATGCGCAGTAATCATTTTTCAGCAAATACTATCGAATATCGCGAGCGTTATCAGGGGGCTTATTCAGTAATACCGTAACGTCTAACGGCAAGCTTAACGCCGACGCGCGCATGCGCAATAATCATTTTTCAGCAAATACTATCAAATATCGCAAACGTTATCAGAGATCATGTTGACGTAACGACGAAAATCTTCTAAACTGAAGCGCTAAGTCGATTTTATAGACAAATTTTACAACTAATTTGAAGCTTGGTTGTAAATCGTACGTTAAACTGTAAAACGTTATATTATGCATAACATATGTATATACATTGACGGAAAAAATTTCTAGAAGCAAAAGAATTACTCCGATTCAAATCGAAGAATAATTTCTTAGATGAAGGTGACTAGATGTTTAAATTAATTTTTTGCTTCACAAATATTAAGTTATATCTAAGAGGATCGAGATATCTTCTCTGTCAGTGTATGTATATACCTATATATATAAAGGGAACATTATTTTATTATTATTTACATTAGTGATCATAAAAATTATTTGTAATCATACATGATTAAATGATAAATTGTGTATAATTTAAAATTTAATTGGATCTGCAGGTTTTAAAGTGACTTATATGTACTTTAATAAAAACGAACAGAAAAAAATAATATAAATATTGTTTTAAATAAACTTATCTTATCACCAATGAAAAACGTTTTTTAATAAAATTATATATTAATCTAAATTTGCATTTTATATTCTATAGCAACAACTACAGTTTCTCGATTGAATTGTTAAGTTTGCTACAGAACTTAAAAATATTGGTTTTCAAAATTTCGTCTTTCAAAATGAAAATGTTGGCTTGGATGATGTTGAGTTAGAAGAATATATAATAGAAACATGAATACAGATATATTTCTAATATGAATGTTACGTGTTGTGTGTTTTAAGGCAAATACTGTTAAAATTTCTTTTTTTCTGTATTGGGATTTAAAATGAATGGATTATGATATTTTTTTTAATTATTATTTTGGATATATATTAGCATATAAAATTGAACAAGTTATAAAATATTATTTAAGTTTTCATAATGTCCCAATCAACTGTCCATTTGAAATCCTGATACTGAATGTGTGGAGAATACAAGATCTAATATGAATCTACAAAAGAACTAGTAAAATTATAATTTATTTGCGTATACATACAGTGGACTCTCGATACAAGGGATCGCGATATAAGGGAATCCGAGCTGTTTCTCCACCGAGTCTAAGTATGTCAGTTCCCCCACCAACTATGTAAGTGAGAGAGACACAGTATAGCAATAGAATAAGACATAGCTAAACAAAAAAACCCTAGTCTATTCCACACGCATCAGTAGGCGTGGCTATTGCATCTACTTCGTATACACGCACGTTAAATTAAACTTACACTACGAGACAGGGGGAGGAGCTGTAACTCTTAACTCGAACGTGTTGGGGACTCTTCCTATAAGAGAATTTCCAAGAAATTTCCTCTCCTACAGCCCCGTCGATACCCTTGTATCGAGAGTCTACTGTATGTCAAAAACTTAAACAATTTTTTTTGTAATCATGTTAATTTTGATGTAATAATTATTTGAAATTATTTTAATTTTGAATATTTATGTTGTAAATGTCTGTTGTAAAAGATTTAATAATAAACTAAAATATTTTTTCATATGTGTTTATCGATTACTTGAAAGAGTAGAGTCCTTAACGCTTTTCGACGTCGAAATGTTAAGTAAATCACTATCGTTAAAAAGTTAGTGAATAACCCCCCAGAGATCATGTTGACGTAACGATGAAAATCTTCTAAACTGAAGCGCTAAGTCGATTTTATCGACAAATTTTACAACCAATTTGAAGTTTGGTTGTAAATCGTACGTTAAACTGTAAAACATTATATTATGCATAACATATGTATATACATTGACAGAAAAAATTTCTAGAAGCAAAAGAATTACTCCGATTTGATGTTATCATTCAAATGGAAAAATAATTTCTTAGATGTAGGTAACTATATGTTTAAATTAATTTCTTTCTTCACAGATTTTAAGTTATATCCAAGAGGATCTAGATATCTTTTCTGTCAGTGTATGTATGTACCTATATATATGTATATACCAATATATATGTATATACCTATATATATATATATATATATATGTATATACCTATATACATGATTAAATGATAAATTGTGTATAATTCAAAATTTAATTGGATCTGCAGGTTATAAATTGAATTATATGTACTTTAATAAAAACGAACAGAAAAAAATAATATAAATATTGTTTTAAATATACTTATCTTATCACCAATAAAAAACGTTTTTTAATAAAATTATATATTAATCTAAATTTGCATTTTATATTCTATGACAACAACTTGAATTTCTCGATTGAATTGTTAAGTTTGCTGCAGAACTTAAAAATATTGGTTTTCAAAATTTCGTCTTTCAAAATGAAAATGTTGGCTTGGATAATGTTGAGTTAGAAGAATATATAATTGAAACATGAATACAGATATATTTCTAATATGAATGTTACGTGTTGTGTGTTTTAAGGCAAATACTGTTAAAATTCCTTTTTTCTCTGTATTGGGATTTGAAATGAATGGATCATGATATTTTTTCTAATTATTATTTTGGATATATAATTATTAGCATATGAAATTAAACAAGTTATAAAATATTTCTTAAGTTTTCATAATGTCCCAATCAACTATCCATTTGAAATACTGATACTGAATGTGTGAAGAATACAAGATCTAATATAAATCTACAAAATAGGTGGCGTAACGGATAGAGCTCTTGCCTTCAACGCAGTGGGCACGGGTTCGAATCCTGGCCAGGCACCTCTGACTTTTTTTCGAAAGAAAATTAGTGTATGTGCTACCCATATCGCGACTCTTAAAAAATCCGACCTCATTGAGTATCGGTTGATTGTTAGTCACAAAAGTGGCTGACCATTCATCGGTAGTCAAAGTTTTCGGTATGGTGAGTCTGACAGTCTAGCCTGATGTAATGTGTTAAACGGGTACCGGACTGGACTCCCTCGACTTCACCATATAAAAAGGTTAATCATATAGAGGACAAAATCCTTTATATATTAATCTTTTTTTCTCGAGAGAAAAAAAATATATAAATCTACAAAAAACTAGTAAAATTATAATTTATTTGCGTATAAATATGTCAAAAACTTAAACAATTTTTTTTGTAATCATGTTAATTTTGATGTAATAATTATTTAAAATTATTTTAATTTTGAATATTTATGTTGTAAATGTCTGCTGTAAAAAATTTAATAATAAACTAAAACATTTTTTCATATGTGTTTATCGATTACTTGAAAGAGTAGAGCCCTTAACGCTTTACGATGTCGAAACGTTAAGTCAATCGTTATCGTTAAAAAGTTAGTGAATAACCTCTCAGGGCCAAAAAAGAGCAACAAATTTGAAATCTGAGGTTAGAAGACATAAAATTTGATTAAAAGTACGCATGCTCTGAAAAGGAAATATCTTTATCCACGAGAGACGTTTTTCAGTTTCAATTATTCAAAATATTTTTTCAACGTTTTTACTAAAATTGTATTTTTTATCCTGCTCGTAGGTGCAATAACATTCGTTGAATATTTACGATAGTTGACATCTTCGAGCATATACTAGTGGAAGAAACCTCCAAATTACAGCATGCGTTAGAAGGCAAAGAGAGAGAAGGCTGCTACTAAGGTACGGGCTATAACTTTCTTAACTTATTAGATTGGTCACATATACGTTTCTTGCGAACAGATGTAACCAATCAAATGAGACGAGAGAGAAATAGCGCGTACATGCAGTAGTATATGTTCGAAGATTGACATCCAGATTTCAGATTCAGATTTATAAGCGCTGAAAAAATTGGACTAAATCATCCAGACAAAGATTAGATTCATCAGGTCTCATTCATGATCTTGGCAAGATAAATTAAATATACATTGTTTTTTTATATAATTATCTTTTGGCTATTTTTTAAATTATACATCTATATATTTAATTAAAAATTATAATTATTAGATAAATTTTACTTTTTATATTTTTTTATTTATTATATTTTTAATTAGATGCAAAAACATAAATATTTTTTTTTTTAAATAAAAATTAAAATATTTATAAAAAACTTTATATTTTAGGTATACATAAAAATAATGTAAAAAATATTTTATTTTGAATATCGAATTTACTTTCACTAATTAGCTATAAAAAAATTAATTTTTTACTGAGAAAAACAATAGTACATAAAACACATTCCTTATTCTTTTTTGTTTTAAATTATATTATTATAAAATTTTGTATTTGTAAGTAATGGGATTTTATGGAGAACTTGAAAGGTAAGTAATCAGTGATACTTTTAATTTTTTAATTTTAATCACATGTAGTAATATGATATAAATGAAATATGACTTTCATAAAAACAATTACAATATACTCTTTGATTTTAATGAATCCTTAACGTTTTTTTAAGCTTTTTATATCTGCTCTTGGTTTGGAACCCTCATCCGAGACATACATCAATTCATCCACAGATTAAATCATATCTCGGTTGTCATTAGCACAATGAGAAGCAATAACTTTTTCTATAACAAATTAAATAAACATTAAATATGTCAAAATTTTAATTAATTAATATTGTGATAAATATCAGTAAATACCTAGTAAAACAACACTTAAAGGATTATTGTAATTTAAACAGTTATGGAAATGAATAATGATCAAATTTTTTTTATTTCCTGACCCTCAATTATCAACATTATCCAAATATGTTGCTCTAAAATAAGACAGAAGTTCAACAATACTTTTTATTTGCATAATAATAACTATCCTAGGACATTATTTAAATTATAGATAGATAGATAGATAGATAGATATTTTATTTATTTGTAATAGTTTACAAAAAGTGTGTAACAAAACGAAAATATAATATTTAATACATAATAAGATACAGAAATGAGATAATGTAATTATTGCACTTATGATATCATAGTCGATTTCCTAAAACTAATAACACTACAAAAGTAAGTCACTTTTCAGAGTGATATCACAGATCATTACAATAATAAAATACACACACAATCATCAATAAAATAACAATAAACAAATATGTCGAATTAATATCTATCAGTCAAACTAGTAAAAACAAACTAAAAATAAAATATAATAAAATCAAACGAGTCAAATAGTCAAAAATAATAAAAAAAATAATGCATTCACTCTCAACCATGCGTCATCATCCATACTATAAATACAAGCACACCTTAAATCTATATACGGGACTACACATGATAATAAATTAACATAAAGGGACTATAAATATAACATAAAGAGAATATCCGTTACTCAAGGTCAAGTAGGTACCCCCTCACTGCCGTCTTAAACCTGCTGATAGATGGAAGATACTTAATTTCAGCAGGTAGGGAATTCCAAAAATGCACACCTTGTACTTGGAAGGGATTTCTTCCAGTCTCAGTGCGCATAAAGGGCACCGCAAGATCATTAGTCTCTCCCCTAGAAGTAGCCGCCCTAGGTACACATCTAGTGAAGAGACTCGCTAGATGCTCCGGAGTATTCATGCACACGATTTTGTACATAAGCACAGCCAAAAAATACTGTCTCCTCGAATCAGTGCGCAGCCAACCCAACGCGGTTCTATAAGGAGAGACATGATCACCCATTCTCAAACCCATTACATATCTCACACATGAATTTTGTAATCTCTGTATTCGTCTTCTCAACTCCTGAGAAGCATCGAGCAGAACTACCGAACAATAGTCAAGCTGTGGAAACAGCAGGGCGGTTGCGAGCTGTTTACGCAGAGTCTCCGTGGTGTACCGACGGAAAAACCGCAGGGCATACAAAACTCTATTAAACTTTTTTGTAATCATATCAACGTGCGGTACCCATGAAAGTTTAGGGTCAAGCACAACACCAAGACTCGTCACTGAGTCAGAGAAAGGTATACTAATGCCTCCCTCAAGATCAATCGTACGTGATCCATCAGCATAAAAAGAATTTACAAAACGACTATTGCCAAAGACAATCGCCTTGGTTTTATTAGAATTCAAAGTGAGAAAGACACCAGCAGCCCACTCCGACACCGCTTTGGCCGCCCTCTGTAGAGTGAGAATACCTTCTTCCACATTCTCGCGAGGCACCTGCGTGTAAATTTGCAGGTCGTCTGCATAGAGTAGGTGCCCGACGCAACCAGAGTCAAGAGCGTCACGTACATCATTAATGTAAAGACAAAACAAGAGGCCCCAGTACCGAACCCTGTGGAACTCCAAGATTGGTTGTCAGCCAACTCGATTCCTCGTTTAAATGCGTGGAAACCATTTGTTTCCTTCCTGAAATATGGGAGTTAATCCACAAGAGAGCAGCCCTGGAAAGCCCCATCGATCTAAACCTAGTAAGTAACTTGAAGGGAGAGATCGTGTCGAATGCCTTACTGAAGTCAAAAAGTAAAAGTAACGTGACGAGTTTTTGGTCTAGACCCGATCTTATGTCATCAGTTAATTTAAGAATAGCTGTTTGTGTCGAGCTGTGCTTTTTGAAGGCAGTCTGCATTGGGTCAAGTATTTTATTAGCAGTAATGTACTCCTGCAATTGGTCATGAGCGATCTTCTCAAGTACCTTTGAAAGAAAACATAAAATAGCAATAGGCCGGAAGTCTTTAGGCGATTTGGGTACAGAGCACTTCTTTAATGGCACAATACATGCCTGTTTCCAAAGGCCAGGGAAAACCCCCCGCGCAAAAGAGGAATTGAACAGAGTCACAAGATGTTCACCAATAAATGGTAATGCTTTAAGTATTACACTTTGCGGAATGCCGTCTTCCCCACGAGCCTGCGATGAGAAATGAGAAACTGCAAGAATAACATCGTTAATATTAATTGATTTAAAAGCGAAACCATTTTCGCTGCATTCAGAAAGCAATTTCTTGCGTTCCTCATCATCATCATATGGCGAAACCGACACCCCAGCAAAGTGCGCATTAAGCTCATCTAGAGCAAATCCATTCAGATCCCCTTGGGGTCCGGATAAGAGTCCCAGCTCTCTCAACTCCTTCCAGACATTACCACTTGCAAGAGCCTCGAACAGTCTGTTATGATAATATTCACTTCTTGCACGCTCAATCTGCTCGTCCAACGCCTTACGTAAAATTAAAAATTCTGAAAAATATTTATTGTTTGTCCGTTTGTATCGCCTATATGTGGCATCCCTCCTGCGCTGCATCTGTGACAACTCTCCATCCATCCATGGTGGCTTCTTTTTCGTACATTTAAATATTTTCACTGGTGCTAAATTTTCAATAGCAGCAGTGAGATTATCACAAATACAGTCAAGTGCAGACTCAGGATCCACTATATCAATTGTCGATTTGGACCAATCATAGCCGGCCAATTTCTCCAATAATAATTTTCCACTAATATTTTTATAATTTCGATACTTAATTGATTCTTGCGCTAAACTGCTAGCATTGTAGGCTATAGAAACTTCAATTAAATTGTGCTGACTATGAAAGTTCGCAGGTACGTAACGTACGTCTAGTATAGTGTCATTGTCATCTACAAAAATCAGGTCTATTCATGTGCGAGATGATGGAGTTATATGCGTGGCACCGTGCTGGACCAACTGAAGCGAAAGCTCAGCGGACAGTTTACTAAGAAACTTCGCATCACTGCTTTCTCGCAGGAGATCGGCATTCAGATCTCCCATTATAATCTTAAATGAAAAATCGGGAGTCAAACTGACTAACGTATCAATTAGATCAGAATCTTTTGTAAAGGAAATGACAGGAGGACGGTAAATGACGGAAACCAACACAGATTCAGAGTTGCCTGCTTTAACAGAACAAAAAATATATTCAGGCACTACAGGCTTACCACTGGCAGCTATAGTTGTGGTATTTGAAAAAGCTAATATCTCACATTTCAAACTATCTTTGACGTAAAGGGCAACCCGTCCTCCATGAAGGTTTCTATACTGTCTAAAAATTGTATACCCCTTAACCTGAATGACGTCATCCGAGACAGTCGGACCCAGCCAGGTCTCAGCCACTCCAAACAGGTCATAAGAATGGTCGTCACATAGAAGCTCACGCACCTGTCTAATGTGAGCCCTTAAAGAAGTCACATTCAAAAAGCCCGCTCGCAGTGCATCCCTTCTCCCTTTTCGACTCGCCGAGGAAATCTGGCTTAGTCATTGGGGAGAGAGTTCATTATTATTTAACTTACTTTTAATAACAGGACATTCATCATTGGGAGCTATCTTAACAACATTGTCAAATTATATATTACTTTTTCATTACTACATAATAATCTAATTAAAATCATTGAAAATAAAAAATATATACCCTAAGATGTAAATAAATGTTGTTTAAAACATTTTCAAGAACTTCATTAGCATCATCTATAGATAATTTATGTCTAGCAAGATTATGTGAAAAATTCTGGCAATCTGTATACAATATACGCTCATCCTGAGAATTTATTATTTCACTATATATCATTGTTAA
Organism: Anastatus disparis; assembly: GCA_017163975.1. Taxonomy (NCBI): domain Eukaryota; kingdom Metazoa; phylum Arthropoda; class Insecta; order Hymenoptera; family Eupelmidae; genus Anastatus; species Anastatus disparis. The sequence goes on along the minus strand of JAFFSR010000369.1, from coordinate 1,172,018 downwards.
AAATACCTTTGACTGTATGCAAATTCAGAGGGAATCCTAATATAAAAACATAATTTTTAAGTTTATAAGACGAAAATTGAAATTAATATTCAATTGCATTTACATACCATCTTCTTCATGTCTTGTTCCGACAACATACCAGTATTTATGACCACCCATCTCATTAATCCTAACTTTCATGCATATACATAAAGGTGCTAATTTATCATTTATTAGTGCTGCAACTTGTGCTACCTACATTTTTAGATATAGAAAAATGTATATTTAATAGAAACTCATATAATAAAAATTAACAATAAAAAAAAATTATTGTACAACTTTTAATAGTAATTTTTTAAATTATTTAAAGAAATTCTATATTTATTTTTGTTCAATAATTGATAAGGGATAAAAATATTTTTTTTATAAAAACTTATTGAAAACGTAATCATAAAAAAAAAATCTTATATCTTATAAAATGTTATTGTACAATGTTCGTTAGCATAAATTATTTTTTATGCACAAAATTGTTGAAAACATGTGTTTTAACAAACTATATACATTTTCTAAAGACGATTATTAAAGTTAACTGGCAATGCCAATATGAAATAACAGATTATTTTTTCTTTAAGAGGAGGCTGTATAGCTCTGTCCTTTTCTAATCTAAATTTTAGTTATTATTATTAAATTAAATATTTTTGTACAAAAGTAAGGGCAGAGCCCAACAGATTTAAGGAAGGGCAAACGATTCTATTCTATAAAAAAATATAAAATTTTCATTATTTTTCGAGTGTACTCTGAAACAGAAAAACAGTTAAATTTGATCGAAGTATTCAACTCTTTTTCAGTTTCAGACTTCACTTGAAAACTATTAAAAATTTTAAATTTTTTCATAAAATAAAATCATTTGCTCGTCCTTAAATCTATTGGGCTCTGTCCTTACTTTTGTACAAAAAAATTTAGTTAAGTAATTATAACAAAAATTTAGATTAGATAAGGATAGAGCTATACGGCTTCCTCTTAAGGGATATTTTCAAATACGTTATTGTTCTTATAAGGAATTAATTTTTTTAAGTGAGCAATTTGTCAATGAAAATTATGATTTGAAAAATTTATAAATGACTATAAAATTATTAAATAATTATGTTTTCTTTTAATATAATAAAATTATTTTTAAATAATCAATTTAAAAAATTACTGTAATTTTATTGACAGAATACTAAAGCAACTTCAATAAAATATTTATTATCAACCTTTTGATCATTTATATCGCGACTCTTAAAAAATCCGACCTCATTGGGTATCGATTGATTGTTGGTCACATAAGTGGCTGACCATCCATCGATAGTCAAAGTTTTCGGTATGGTGGGTCTGACAGTCTAGCCTGATGTAATGTGTTAAACGGGTACCGAGCTGGACTCCCTCGATATCATCAGATAAAAAAGGTTAATCATATAGAGGACAATATCCTTCATATAATAATCTTTTTTTCTCGAGGAAAAAAAAAATCAACCATTTGATCAAATGTTAGCTTATGTTTTAACCAAAAATGTTGCTGTATTTAACAATTTCACTATTATAAAAATAAAAATTTATAATAATTATCATTTTCTAGTTAATTATTTTGTTTCATTTGCATTTTTTAACATTGTCTAATATATAATACATAGTCTGAATGGTAATGAAACTGGTCTCATTTATTCATTTACCTGTTTTTCTAGTAGTAGTGGTGGTTCATCTTTAGCAGCATGAGCAGTATCTTCTTCAGCTCTCTTTGGCAAAAACCGATTTTTGTCTTGATGTTGATGAATAACCGTACTCTTATAATGATTAAATTTAATAACCTTTTCTTTCAATTCACTAGCTCCAAAATTATTTTTTTTTTATTTTTCATTGATTTACAAAAATTAGAATTAAAATCATAGAAATTAATTTAAATTTATGTATATATTTAAATGTATCCAGGTTTAGACATATATTCTGTTATAAACTTGCTGAATACCTTCTATTAAATCTCTCCAAATTTGATCAAAATCAATTTGTTTTAAACCTGGTGGTCTTTGATTACTGGCTTCATTGCTGCTTGGGAGCATAATATGTATAGAGCTGAAGATAATATATTGCTACACATATTTTCTAAACAATAAAATGTACTATACCTATAAAGGGTTTTGTTTCTTTTTAATGAAGAATTGATGTTTTCGAAACCAGCAATAGTTATTGATTGCATAGGACAAATCCCTATAGTTTAAAACTGTGTATTGAATACCTTTTATACATTTTCATTATTTCCAAATATAATCTAATAAATGCAACAACTTTAGAAACATAAAATTTAATGTAATAAATACAAATTTAAAAGATTTTATAAGTAAAAGGTTACTTTTGTTTTTAATTTAAGAGGCACAAGTAAGTTCATTAAAATACTACTAAAACTATGTATTATGACAAAAAAATTATATATATTTAACTTTTGAAAATATTTTGCAGATAATGTAAACATTCTTAAAATGGAATAAATATATAGAAAAGCATTTTCACACTTTTTAAAAACAGTTCCAAGCAGTTCTCTGATCATCTATAAACACATAAAATTGCTGCATTTCACTCACTACTTACTTAAACAATTTTCGAATCAATATAATATTATTAAAACATTCTTGAATTTATTAATTATAAATCTTAATTTCATTTTTCTTTAAAAGGTTAACAACCAAAATTAATTCCATGCGATGTCCCGAGTCAGCGTTTCCTAATACCGAATCATTGCGAAAACTCAATCGTCAACTGTATACAAGTGTAAAGGAGAGACGGAGAAGAAAGGAAAAACTCATTAGTAAGCAGGCTAATGAACTCTTAGGAAGTTAAACGATTCCTGTCCTGAAAATTTTGACTACATGTCGAGGTTTGATTCGAGCTTCCATCTCTCGATCGCCCGGGTGTAAGATAATAACAAACCTCTACGTCACTATACCGCCTTTAGTCACAACAAGACGGCAACCGCAAGAGTCGGCTCTGCCAGATCCACTGGGAAAATCAGTGTTACTTTAAGTCTTTATTACGTTATATTTTAAGATTTAAAAAAATATTAGTAAGTAGATTAGAGCTCTACTTCACTAATAAATAACTATAAGAAATCACTAAGATATAAGATTAAAATTTAAGGAGGTTGGTCACCAGTTACATCATAAAAAATTCATTATGATAAGAATGCTTTAAAATTTTTATCATAATTTAAAAACAACATCATAAATAAGTGGTAAAAATTTCAAAACGATTCACTGTTTCTAAATTGAGATACAGAACTATAAAATTACAATTTTGAAGAAATTTACGTCATAATTGAAATTTTGAAGTTGTCCATCTCAATTTAGAAACAGTGAATCGTTTTAAAATTTTTACCACTTATTTCTGATGTTGTTTTCAAGTTGTGATAAAAATTTTAAAGCATTCTTAACATAATAAATTTCTTATGATATAACTGGTGACCAACCTCCTTAATTACAACATTTTGAATTAAAATAAAATTAGTTAATAGTGACAACGAATGAAAACTTGAGATTTAAGGTGAATCAAGGTGGCGTTCGAGGTGATAATCTGAAATATTAACCGAACGTTCAAGCGATTAAAAGAGGAAGCCCAACTTTATCTTGCCACGGACATTCTCACCGTGTAGTTTAAGGAGTCCGGGTATAGAAAACATCAGGACGATCGAGTCGGAAACAAATTCTACTCTTTCTCTCCTAATTAGTGAGTTTACTTATATTAATGAAATTTAGGAACCAAACTAACAACAGTTAGAATAATAAAATTATACGACTATTCTTTGCTAATATTCAGAAATTTCATATAAAATCATTCAAATATTTTTCTTAACTCTACAATAATTATTGTAAGATTAATATCTAGAATAAAGAATAATAAAAATCTTTTAATGAATAAAAATCAATTATAATAATATGTTTGTGTGTTATTTAATTTAATTAAATAAATTATCTTACGTATATATACACATATATGATATATATATACACATATATACAAATATGACAAAATTTATAATAAATGAGACAAATAACAACGGCCAGTGACGTAGATGACACTCAGTAGTCGAACTATATGCGACACAGCTGTAGTGTGCGCACGGCGTAACTTTACGCGAACGCGTGTAACCGAACAAACGGCCAGTGACGTAAGTGACACTCAGCAGTCGAACTATATGTGACACAGCTGTAGTGTGCGCATGGCATAACTTACATAACAGTGTCACTCAAATCGAATGTGACGAATATAATGAATGAAATGCAAATCATATCATATAACATTCTTAGTAAATTATAGAACGAATGATTAAATTGAATTTGACTCAATTTATTTAATTATTAAAACATGCGTGCATGTATGTATACACTGAGAAAAAAGTAGGATACAAATTACCATACTTTTTCGTAACGCTACCACAGACTGTCATTTAGTGAAAAAATTACCATCCTTTATAATAAAATTTAATTTTTAACGCTCTATCATCGTTAATGATTCTACCGGGTGATTCAAAAGGGACATTTTAAGTAAGTTGATGTAAAAAAAATTCAGAATTTTGTTAGTAGCCAGTGTGAAGATACCACCGAGACTATATGCATATATGTAACAATTCAATTGTCTTTATATACTATTTGCTAATTTCAAATAATACAAAGAAAAAATTCAACTTTCATTTACATTTTATAATTTATACAAACTCTTTTTATTCAATATTTCTTACTGATTACGCAATTGATTTAAATACTTTAAAGAGTTTAAATCAAATTAAACATAAGATATGATAGTATAGATTGAGAGACTTTTAATCAAGAGGCGCGTGTCGCACCTCGAAGACATGTATGGGTCTTATGAACTTGCAGCCTGAGAGGCCGTAACGCGTGCCTTATATAAAAATATAGAATAGTAATGATAAATTACAGAATAATAAAATATTATTGAGATTACGAATATAAGGTTTGTTTATACATATTTTATACAAAAATTATCTAAGGAAAACGAAAAGTATTTTGTCCTTTCTTGCGAGACCCCGGTTAGATACGGCCCTAAATAGTAGTATTTGATAAGCAAACTTGCCTAAAATATTGTTATTTTAAATTTTTTAAATTTATTTTAAGAAGTTATTTTCTAACATTTTAAAAGCAATCTAAAACTGCATCAATATAATATTAATTTGGTAATGATTTAATTCCATAATTCTGAAGCCACACACAATTATCTTGAGCGTTAAATTCTATATTATTATATAAATTAAGTGTAAAATTCTTCAGAACGTAAACAAAACAAATTCATTGATTTTCATTTTAAAAAAATCATAATCATATTTTTTGTAATAACTTAACCAGCACAAATAAAGTGTATTTACAGAACTTGTCTGTACCTTTGTTTCGAAAATTTTGAAATTGCTCCCTACATTTAAATAGCTACATTTATTTTTCGCCATACCCTGAAAAGTACAACTTTCGTCCTGGCTTCAAAAAACGAAAGTTGTATTTTCAGCCTGGGTATGGTGAAAAATAGCATACACACCACGGGAGGCAAAATGGCGACCCCATAGCACATGTTTGCCACCCTCGCCTCCAGCTCGGGTTGCAATTTACATGTGCTAAGGACTCGTCAATTCTTTACCCTCCTTGGTGTGTAATATACTATTTTTGAGCCACGTTATTACAATTTTTAAATGTATACATATTTCAAAAGAAACACGAATATAAGTATACAGCGATGCTGCTGATAAATTTAAAATAGCAGAGTTCATAATAGACAATGTATTATATATATAATGAGGTGAAAATGTATAGATTCCGAATCGTGATATTGGCGTGATCTAGAAAATTTATTACTACAATTGTTAATAATGGTTTCTGAAGATAAGTTATTAATTTCGTCGACTCTTATATATTTTCTTGAACTAATATTGAGCAGCATGTAAATGGAGACGTTACGGCCGAATTTACTTCGGTCGTTGGGTTTCAACAATAATTATTTACAAGCAAAAAATACCTCGCTTCTAACGTCGCTCGGTTGAATTTTCATATATGATATTATTATGTATAAATTAACCAATTTTAAAATAAAAAAGGATTGCCGCAACTTATGAATTTTGATATTGTAGTTTTGTACTAAATTAAATTTTTATATTTTTATAAAAAAGAATAATTAAAGTTACAATACGCATAAAAATTGTTTAAATACAAATTAGATCATAATAAATTAGGAATTTGTTCTACTAAATTACATTAGAATCAATAAAAAAATATAATAGGAATTCATTCTTTTTAATCACGTGTTCCAATAACGAATCATGAAATAATCGAAAACAGTATTTGACGTTTACTAGGACTAACAACTGCACGGAGAAAGGAAAGTATTGTTAAAATAGGTTCTAGATCAAGTAGATCTAATTCATGTACTAAGGTACTTAAAAAAAGAGTGGCGATATAATTTCAATTAGTATTATAGCTTGAATTTTAGGGATCAATCTTGGTACTATTATATTATGAAGTAAGAGCATAAAGGGTACCCCCCGTCAAGATAGTCAATTTTGCCCTGTCCCTGAAATTTTTGTTATTTAGTATCAGCTGTTACTTCAATTGAGTGTTACATCCTTACCGACAACTATCTTATTTGTGTGATTTTGTTTCATAACTAACTGTAATAACCTCTTCATGTAGCACTCAATTGAAGTAACAGCTGATACTCAAATAATGAGACTCAAGTTTTAAGTCATACTTAATACTCAAAACACGACTATGAATTCGGGCCATAATGTTTTTTAATGGCTCGAAATCATAGACCCAACTCAAGTCTAAGGCTAGAAGTTGTAGTTGTTACTCAGTTCTCAAATATTCTATCCTTGTTCTTCTTATGGAAAAAGAGTAAGAACATAGATAGATATCTGCGAACTGAGTAAAGACTATAACTTTCAGTCTAACGATTGTTACATGAGTTACGTTACTGGATTCGTACCTATGTCAATGGAGATAATATAATACAATACATGACATAAGTTCAAACTTTATTTATGATCTTTAAGACTATTGCAAATGTCATAAAATAATTGCGAATAATTATGCGCTTTTTAACAAAAATATATTTAATATTGTAATATTAATATGAGACATGTAAACAAGATTTCAATGTACTCGCATGTTCACATTTATTTTACACAGTGTAAAAATAGACCACATAGCTCTCGCAAAAGTGTGACTTAAGTGCAGATTTAGATTACATAGTGATAAAAATGCCAAAGTCAAGGTTCATATTATTAAATCATGATGATAATGTTTGTATTGATGAGTTATTCTTACGAAATATAAATTCATATGTAATCTCAAGTTGATATTTTGACCGTACTTAATATAGCTGTACCTGTGAAATGACATATTTACCAAAATATTTTCTTTTATTAAAGCAATATAATATTTAAAAGATTTTATCACATATAAAGTAGTGAAATATAAACAAAATCATGAAAGAAGTATTTAAATACCTAATCTAAAATGTGGATTCGTGCAAAAATATGATGCGCATATTTGTAAATCTTATTTTTCTGACTTGATTGCATAATTAAATTTATAAATGAAGTTCTAGAATACGATTTCATAATATAAATAATAATACAAAGTCTGCAAATGAGCTACAATCAGCCAAAAACGTCGAAAAAATGAGTTTTTTGCATTTTTAACTATGGTGCACCAACAGGAAATATCTGGAAAAATTCAGGCAAGTAATTTTAAACAAAATACAAGTTTTTTTGCAAGAATTGGCCCTGTACCGCATTTCCCGTGAAAATAGAAAGGATTTGAATTTTTTTCATCCTTTTAGGTTATATAGCATCATCAAATCTTTATGAAAAAATTCTACGTGATTTCTAACGATTTAAGCTATAAGCACGATTTTCTTGGGGTTTTTTTACCGACTAGATGCGGAGAAAAAAAATAAATAGTGAAAAAGTCATTTTTTCCATGCTGTGGACAGGGGGAGGAGGGTCGCGGTCTGAAAATATGACAAAAAATATTTTTTTTTTATCCAAAACAAAGTTACAAGGTCGAACAAAAATTTCAGGGACAGGGCAAAATTGACTATCTTAACGGGGGGTACCCTTTGCGATGCTTACTGTCTTTTTATTGGTACTGAGACTGATATTTCACCCACTCGATTCAAGGGCAATATTTCGCAGGAAATGTAATTATTTATCTCTTTTCGGGCGGCTTTTCATGTTACTAAAATTAAATATTATTAAATATAGAATTATTTACATAATATATAACACTTCAAAATTACTAATAATTAATATTTTGATTCGTGATATTTAAGGAATAAAACGATACATGTTTATCTTCCATATTCCCTTTTAAAATAGTTACTTTTGAGTTTTAAATTAATTATTAGTAATTTAGAATTGATATATATATATATATATATTATATGATTTACATTATATTTATCAACTGTTGAAAATTGTTACACAATTTAATGAGTTTTACGTTAATAGGTATTAATTATATTGAAGTTTTTCGCTCCTAACGTCGCTCGGTTGAATTTTCTTTTATTATATTATTATGTATAAATGACTAATTTTAAGTAAATAAGACTTAATTAATTCAAGTTAATTTGAAGTATTAAATAAAATTGAAAATAATTTGATGAAACATAATATAAAAATACATGTACACATGTGTTTAAAGTAAAAAAGCGTATAAATTATTCCCTCAAGTGACTATTTCTCACTCTACTTCCATAAGAAAAACAAAGATAGTACGATATTTGATATAAATAAACTGAGAACTGGGAACTGAGTAACAACTATAATTTCCAGACCTTAATATATGACCATGAATTTGATTTATGAAATCAATTTTTACGTGAAACATGCTTGAAAAAATTTTGTGTTCATTTCTAATAAAAATATCTTCACAAATGTATTTTTAGGCACGACCGCTATACGGAAGTGCCTTATATTTTCGAAATCGCGAGAAATGTAACCCTTTAAAATATGTTATTTTATGATGAAAAACTTATTTTCATAGCAAAATAAGACTATTACGAGGATTCCTTAAAATGTATGTATGGATGTATGTGTGTGAGAAATAAAGTTTATGAATTTTTTCGACGAATTTTTATCCGATTTGAATAATTCAAACGGGAAATTATTTTAAATAATAACATAAGTAAACGTTCTTATTTTGAAAAAAATCGTTGAAAGCGTTTTTAAATAGGCGCCTTTTAAATGGTAAAAAAATGGATTTTTGGTGATAACTTGAAAAATACGATTTTTTTTTAAAAAGTATATTCAATAAAAGTTATAGAATATAAAAAAAATGATTTTTATATCATACATTTTTCTCTCAAGTTCATATTTTTCAAATCGTTTATAAAAAATGTTAAAATTGAAGGCTTTTTAATGATAATTTGATAAATATTATTTAAAAAAAAATATATATAATACTAGAAAGATGTATCATTTTTTTCTATAAATTTTATTTAATATAATTTTTTTCAAAATTCGTTATTTTCAAGTTATCACCAAAAAATCATTTTTTCAACCTCTAAAGGGATGACTGTTTTACAACTGCTCGGAAGAATTTTTTTTTAAACTGCCAATATTTATTTGTATTATTGTTTTGAATCATCATCCGTCGGAATGATTCAGATTAAATGAAAACTTTATACAAAACTTTACTTTTAAGCTACTGAACTATAAAATAATTTTTTTTACTTGTAACTTTTGATAGATTATAGTATTCAAAACTTTAAAAAGTATACATAAAAATATGTCTTTTTCACATAACATAAATTTCTTCGAAATCAATCAACTTAATTTACAAGAAAAATTTAAATAATTATAAATTTGTTTTTTTTAAATAAATACAATAAATTCAAACCTCCTGTTGAAAGTTGCGATAAAAAATACAATGAAAAAAGAAATAAGATTAACTTTTAATGCTTTTGCGTTAATGTTTGTAAATGTGTTGTTTTAATATTCTTTAAATATCAAATAGCGAGTGCGAAGCGCGAGCGTTTTCGGTCGTGCCTTATATGCAAGAAGCAAAGCTTTTTGCATGCCTCGTATCGCGAAGCGAAGCTCTGGAAGGACCGAAGTGCGAGCCACAACGGCCGAAAGGGCCGCTGTGGCGAGCTAGTATATATATGAAATATGAAATTAAAATTTAAAAAACCATAAGATTAAAATACACATTTTTGGTTAATTTTAAATTTAAATATTTCAGAATAATAAAATAACTATTTGCAATTACTTAACATTCCTTTTGACATCTAATATAAAATATTAATGAGATACAAATATTAAAAAGTGTATGTATCACAAGTAAGGTTTGCATATCATAAATATTATTATTTCTTGAAAATTCTTGATATTAATAGATTATTAATTTGAAAAATTAAATATTTTTTCATTGATGACAAGTAACTTTTCAAATATAGTTAAAATAATACTGTAAATGTCAATCAAATGACATTTTCATCAAAATAAATTTCAACGCTATAATTATTCGAATAAACATTTTTATTAAACTACAATCTATTGTAATAATTATTTTTTTAATATATATATTAAAAAAATAATAATTTTATTTGATGAACAGTTCTATAAATATTATATATTTATAATTGTATAACTAAATTTATTAAATAAAAATTTTATTCACTTATCATTCAGAGAATAAAGTATTTAAATTAGTTTTCATGAAAATATATTATTTAAAAAGTTACTTGTTAACAATTTTTTATAAATAACATACATTTAACCTTAATTACATTTTCATTTGTACACGTATTAGTATTTAAATATATTGTCATTTATATAAAAATTGTCAACAATTAAATATATTAAAATTACATATTGATATATTAAAATTATATTTACCTTAATTACATTTTCATTTGTACTCGTATTTGTATTTAAATGAATTGTCATTTATATAAAAATTGTTAACAATTAAATATATTAAAATTCATTTCATTGAAGCAATAATATTTTTAATAAGAGAAACATATTAATTTTTAAAATACATCAAATTACCTCATTTGAAAAATGATCATTACATGATATAAAAATATTTTTTTCAATATCGTTCGAACATAAATTTAATGAAATACCAAAATATTATACATATAAAGTTATAATAAAAACTTTTGATGTATCGTATTTCATGGTTAGGTTTATCAAGTTGAATATCTAATTTTCAATTCAAGCTCATAAAAAAATAACAAGTCCAAATGATTTTTTATTTTGACAAAAATTATTTTATCAATATAGCTTTAGTGCGGACAAGTCATTATATTTGTTTGATTTATAAATTTAAAAAAATGATGAAATCGAAAAAGCAAAACTCAATTGCTGCAGCTCCGACATCCCGTTAATAGGAAAATGGTAACAGAACAATCATATAAATATAAAAAAATTTCAGAAAAAGACATTATTATGGAAATGCAAGAAAAAAAAGTAATGATAAATTAGAACTAAGACGAGTTCAAGAAACTTCACGTAAGAAAAAAGCTTATATGAAAATGAAAAAAGGACAACCAAATAAATATAGACAGAAATTAGAAAATACTAAGATAACAAAATGGCAAATCAAGGAAACAATGAGTACTGATAAATTTGAACAAATACGTGCGAATGAGACTTTACGCAAGAAAAAAGCTTATATAAAAATTAAAAAAAAAACAACCGAAAAAATATGAAGAAAAATTAGAAAATACTAAGATAACAAAATTGAAATTCAAGGAAACAATGAGTACTGATAAATTGGAACAAATACGTTTGAATAAGACTTTACGTAAGAAAGGAGCTCATATGGAAATCAAAGAGAAAATCCTAAATAAATATGAAGAGAAATTAGAAAATACCAAGATAACAAAATTGAAATTCAAAGAAGAAATGAGTATTGATTTATTGGTACAAATAAGTGTTAATGAAGCTTCACGTGAAAAAGAAGATTACATAAAAATATAAATAATCAACCCAATAAATATAAAGAAAAATTAAAAAATACTAAAATAACAAAAATGAGCTCAAAGATAAAAAAGGGTACTGATAAAATGGAACAAATACGTCCAAATGAAGCTACACGTAAGAGAAAAGCTTACATAAAAATGAAAGAAGAACAACCAAATAAATATAAAAAAAATTGAAAATATTAAGATATAAAAAATAAAATCATTTGAAAATAGAGATACTAATAAATTAAGAAATTGCATGAAAAAGAAAAATTACGCAGAAAAGAGACTTATAGAAGAGTTATTAGTGAAAAATATAATGAATATGAGAGAATGGTACAAATTAAAAATCAAAAATTGGAAAACGCCGATATTATTGAGAAAATACAAGTAAAAAATGATTGTTACCAATTAAAATAATCACGCACAAGGTGTAAACAAATAGAAATTGATGACAATAAACATGTTAATAATGATACTACAATAAATAAACCAATAGATTAAAAAAAGCGAAAATATAAATATGATTCTTATCAGTTGAAGACATTATTTATTGAGTGTAAACAATTAAAAATTAAAGACAACAATTATCATGAAAATTACAATAATAATAATTATAATAACAATCATAATATTGTATTGAACAAAGTTACTGATAAAACAATAAAGGGCAAAATAGAAAAAAAATTAAAGGAATTAAATAAAAAAATATTAACTGAAAAAATTCATTCGAAACTGATTGGTTGCAGAGCAAATATATATTTCGATGAAAATCTCATATCTGAAAATTACATTGGTTTTATGACAAATACATGTGTCTATCGTAATGCGAAAGATTTTGCTTTCGAATATACTAAAAGTAACGATTTCCCCAATTGTTGTCATACAGGCAAAGTAGAATTGTTAGAAAATCTTCCTTACCCAAAACAATTAAAGTGTTTAGCAACTGAATTAACGGAAGAAATTGTTGATTTTCGACGAAATGTTAGGTTGTACAATGATGCTTTAGCATTCGCAAATTTTAGTCTTAATTTTGATTCATTGCCGGGTAAAGGACCACAAGTTATTAGAATACGTGGAAAAATTTACCATAATGTATATGGGTAAATCTTTCATAATGTTAAAATTTCACCTGCAACAAATTAAAAAAAAAAAATACAGGCACACGTGTAAAACTAATTTTCTCTGAATGTTGACGTATTATAATGAAACAAAAAAATCGTGTTACTCACTTTTAAGGGTAGTCTTTTTAACAAACATCAAAAGACAGATTTTCGAGTAAATTTTTCATAGTGTTAAAATTTACTTTCAATAAATTAAAGAAAATTGAAGACACATGTATCAAATTTATTTTTTTTAAATGTTGATATATTAAAATGATAATAAAAGAAAAAATCGCATTACTCACTTTTGAAGATAGCTTTTTTTAATATAAGACATTTAAATATATTCATTATTATCACACCCAGGTATAATATTTTACCTATCTCAGATCAGTTTTTTAAGTATTTTGGGCTATAATAGATCATTTTCCATTGAGCTTTTTCATTTTTACATGTTTAATATGTTACAGAAAATATTTAAATACGCAATTTACATTAATAATTACAAAATTTTTTGTAATAAATAAAATATGCCAGAAATGGCAATTTTTTTGGAAAATTCATTTTTGGCGATTCGGGTATTAAAATTGAGTGATATTAGTTACCCAATGGCTTTTGGGATTCCTGATTACAAATCATAAGTGAGTGGAATTTCAATTTATTTTTGCTAAAATTGTCAATCTTAGGGTATGAAATTTGACATAGATTTGTGTAGTTTATGTTTTCGAATAAAAATACTTATATTCCTTTTAACCAAATATTTTAGTTTATTTAATAAACATTAAATCTAAAAATTTTAAATTTAAAATCTAGAAATTTCAGTGATGTTTCAACTCAACGTTCTAGGTGTAAGCTATTAAATACATACTAAAACTGAGCTTTTTAAAGTTTAAACTCTTTAGAATTAAAACATTGATAGAAACTAAATAATCGATGTAAATTTGGAAAATTTAATAGCCGGGAAAAATTCAATGATTTCCAGAATACTCGAAATAATACTTCAAAAGCAACTTAAAGATTACATTGAGTATTATAAAATAGTAAATTTACAAAGTTCACAACAGAGAAAAGATGAATCAAAGCTTAGGTTTTCATATTAGTGGATAAAAACCTATTTTCAAAAGTGAGTCACGTTTTTTAAGTATAATTTCAAACGAACAAAGAACTTTATCTACACTAGGCACACGTTCCTAATAAAAAAATTTCTCTTTGTGATTCTAAATATTACCTTTTGATGTAGTTTAAAATGTCACCGCTGAATAGTCTTTTTTACAGCATCGTATTTTCCAGAAAAAAGTAAAATATATAAATTTTTGGTAACATTTTGATAACCTTTCAGAAAGTACTTTTGTTAACAGGCACACACCCATGCTTTTGATTTTCCAAAAGTATGTGTATAGATAAAGCTTTGGTGTGAATTTCAAATAAAAAAAGCAGTAGTCATTTTTTTTATAGCGGTAATTTATCATTTTACATGGCCTGGTAACATTTAAATTTCAAAAAAAAAACCTCTTTTCCCCATCCGCCATAAAATGACACGTCTAATTATCATTAAAAATATAACAAAATTAGTTTCTAATAACTCAATAAATCAGTGAACATTTGCTAACAAGATGTGCTATCTCATATTTAGGAGAAATGACGCAGTAACATGATTTTTAAAAGTATGAAAGAATTACCCATATGCGTTACATCCTAATAAAGATGAAGCACGTAAATATGGACAATTATATATTTTAGATAATAAAATGGCAACAATTGAACGGAATGCGTTTAATATAAATTTAACATTATTAAAACATTTAGATATCTTGATAAGAGACAATAACCCTTATGCTAAAGCCTATAAAATGATGCATAAAGTAGAAGAAGAAGAACTACAATGATGTGCAAAAATCTATTGTCTTCAAAGAACTGTTACTATGTCTATTGTCCGCAATAATATTTTGGATAAAAATAGATATAATCTATCTACCTGTAATGAAGTTGCGATAGTATATGTTGGAGTAGACGATCAGCCTCCTATTGAACGTGATATTGTCATTTACTCTAAGTATGATAAACCAATTAGTATACCGACAATTAGCAAACATACAGATCCTATGATATATCCGCTTATTCATCCTAATAGTGGTTTTGGATGGATGCCAAATAGGAAAAGTAAATTTGTAAAATCTAATATTTCAAATTTGAAATTTTATAATTATAGATTTAGTGTTAGAAATGAATTCAATCCATTCCTTAATTTGGGGAAATTATCTCAACAGTTCATTGTTGATGCGTTTGAAAAAGTTGAAACCTCCAGATTATATTTCATACGAAAAAACCAAAACTTATTAAGAAGTGATTGTTATAAAGGTGTTATAAACTATTTACATAAAAAAAAAGAATTCGATTCTTGAAAATTGGAAAAATGGCAGTATTACCGTCAAACTTTACAGGAAGTCCACGATTTTTAAATCAAAATTACATTGTCTCAATGACACTTGTAAATTATCATAGTAAACCTGACCTTTTTGTAACTATGACCTGTAACCCACATTGTAAAGAAATAACTGAAAACTTTGAAATTTATGAAAATGTAATAGATAGGCCAGATATTATAACAAAAGTATTTTATTAAAAAGTAGAAGAATTAAAAAATTTAGTAATAAAAAAGGGAATATTAAGAAAATGTATTGCATATAGCTATGTAATTGAATTTAAAAACGAGGATTACCGCATATTCGTATGTTGTTACTCTTAGATAAAAATGATAAATTTGATATTTCCGAAAAAGTTGACAAAATAATAAGTGCATAAATCCCAAATAGAGATATTTATCCAAAATTATATAGTATTATTAAACAATTTATGATACGCGGTTCCTGTCGTATGCAAAATATAAATTGTCCATGTATGGATAAAAATACAAAACAATGTACAAAAAATTTTCCAAAAAAATTTAATAATACAACAACATTTAAATCGAATGGATATCCACTATACAAACGCAAAAATGATAACGTCAAAATTATTTTCAAAAATAAATTTACAGAAAGGATTGCAGATAGTGGATTTGTTGCTCCTTACAATCCTTACTTATTATTGAAACTTAATGCACACATACACGTAGAAGTTTGTTCCACTGTACATTGCATTAAATATTTATTCAAATACTGTTATAAAGGTCATGATTGTGCATACATTAAAATACATCAAGTAAATGTGGATTTTCAATCAGAAAATAAAGACACTTTTCAAAATGTCAATCGTGGAAATGTTAAATATGAATATGACGAAATCCAACAATACATTAATACACGATATTTATGTCCACCTGAAGCAATGCACAGATTATGAGAATATCCTTTACATGTTATTGCAGATACTATAAAACGTCTAAGCGTTCATGAAGGAAATCAACAAAACGTATTTTTTAAAGAAGGAAAAGAAGAAATGATCATGAAAAAAATGTGGGAACAACATTAATAGCATATTTTGAATTGAATAGAGAAGATTTTGAAGCATGAAATTACTAGTATTCAGAAATACCAAATTTTTATACATTTGATGAAAAACTGAAAAAGTGGAATAAAAGAAAAAAAAAGGAAACCAATACTGAGTAGAATGTACTTAGTAAGTCCGAAAGATAGAGAACGTTATTTTATTAGGTTATTACTATTACATGTGAAAAGAGCCACGTCTTTTGAAGCTTTACGTACTGTTGATGATGTGATATACAATTCGTTTTACGAGGCAGCTAAGGCAAAACAATTAATTAATGAAGATGAAGAATGCGATAGATGTTTGGAAGAAGCATCTTCAACAGAATTCCCTTATGCTCTTTGTGAATTATTTGCTTTTATTTGCGTTTTTCATAATCCTTTAAATGCACGAGATTTATATGAAAAATATAAAGATAAATTTTACCACTCAGAATACAAAAAAAATATAGGTGAAGATCATACATTGAATGTTATTAAAAATAATTTACAAGTCAATGGATTTTCATTAAACGATTTGAATTTACCTAACATAAGCACATTTATAAAAAAAGATAATAATCAAACAATTTTAAATCATAATAATAATATTCCTAATGAATTGGAAATAAAAATAAATTCTTTAAATGATAGACGTAAGCAAATATCCAACTCTACTATGAAAAAGTTTGAACAACTAAAGTAAAGAAAAATATATTTTTATAGATGGACCAGGTGGAAGTGGGAAAAGTTATTTACTTAACGTTTTAATAGCTTATTTTAAATATCATACCATACATTATTTATGTGTAGCTTGGACAGGTATAGCAGCGAATTTATTAGTCGATGGAAAAACCGTGCATACAACATTTAAACTACCGTTAAATATAACAGATTGTACAACTTGTAATGTTAAGCCTAATTCTGCAGAAGGCAAACAATTAAAGAAAACACAAATAATTATTTGGGATGAAATATCCATGACTTCAAAATTTGCTTTTGAAGCAGTTGATCGTTTTTTTCAAGATTTATGCGATGTAAACCAACCCTTGGGTGGTAAAACTAATTGTATCAGGAGATTTTAGGCAAACATTACCAATTGTACGACATGGTAGCCGTATGAACATTATTAAAAATTCAGTTAAATTTAGTTTATCATGGCAAAATTTTAAGCAAATGAAGTTAAATGAAAATCTGCGAGTTTCGGATAGTGATAATAATTTTAAACAATGGTTATTAGATATCGGAGATGGAAAATGCCGCAATGTTTTTGAAGATGATAATGAACTAAGTGCTACACCAGATAATTTTATCATTAAAGAAAATCTTGTCGAAGAAATATTCGGAAAAATAATAAAAATAAACAATACGAATCTAACGCAAAAAGTTATTTTGACTCCTAAAAATAATGATGATACTGAAATCAATAACAATGTTTTGAATTTGATAGAAGGAAACCATGTTGAATATTTAAGTATTGATACAGCTGAAGATGATAACAAAGAAAATTTAGATATTATGTTACCTACAGAATTTTTAAATAAGTTAACTCCTAATGGACTTCCACCACATAAATTACATTTAAAAGTAGGGGCTATAATAATACTTTTAAGAAATTTAGATATCAATAAGGGACTTTGTAATGGAACAAGGTTGATAGTGAAAAAATTGCCTAAATGGTCCATTCAAGCGGAATTAGCAACTGGTCAAAACAAAGGTCAATTAGTTTTCATTCCAAGAATAAGTTTATCTCCATCTACGAAAGAAATTCCATTCAATATGCAACGAAAACAGTTTCCTATTAGAGTAGGATTTGCAATGACTATTAATAAATCACAAGGACAATCTTATAAAAAAGTTGGTGTTCATTTGCCGTCACCAGTTTTCAGTCATGGGCACTTATATGTTGCTCTTTCAAGGACAAAATTTAAAAATAATTTAAAATTATTCTTAGGTGACCACGCTATTGTCAACGGAGAAAATAAAAATGATCAGAACACAATATTTACAAAAAATATTGTTTATAAAGAGATATAAACAATATGTCAAGAGATGTTGTATATATTGTTGTGTAATGGTTGAACTCGAAATATAATAAAAAATATAATATTTACTAAAATATATATATATGATATCAACTGATGCTTTCAAAATAGTTTATATGATGTTGAATCAGCTATATAAGAGGACGCGCTGTTAAATTGGCTGCATATGGGGATGCGCTCTTAAATCGGCTGCATATTGGGATGCCCTGTTGAATTGGCTGCATATTGGGACGCGTTGTTTAACCTTTTAAGGACGGGACTGGTCGATATTTTGACCACTCAAGTATCATAATATTTTTGAGTGATTTTGAGGATAATATCATGTTAAAACACTCAAAAATATTATGATACTTAAGTGGTCGAATTATCGTCCAGTTCCATCCTTAAAAGGTTAATCGGCTGCATAGTGGCTGCATATTTATAGAGCTAAATAAAATATAGGACTTGAAAAATTATTGGGCCCAAAAAAAGAAGGCCCAAAAAAATATAGAGACCAAAAAAATATTGGGTCCAAAAAAATATTGGGTCCAAAAAATTATTGGGCCCAAAAAAATATAGGGCGCAAGAAAATATAAGGCCCAAAAAATATAGAGACGAAAAAATTATTGGGCCCCAAAAAAAATAAGGCCCAAGAAAATACAAGGCTCAAAAAAATATAAAGCCCAAAAAATATAGACTAAAAAAATATTGTGCCCAAAAAAATATTGAGTCCAAAAAAATATAAGTTGCAAGAAAATATAAGGCCCAAAAAAATATAAAGCCCAAAAAAATATAGAACCAAAAAAATATTGGACCCAAAAAAATATAAGACCCAAAAAAATGAGGCTCAAAAAAATAATGAGCCCAAGAAAATATAAGGATGAAAAAAAGAAGGGCCCAAAAAATGGGCATCGAATAAAAATATAGGGCCCAAAATAATATAAGACCCAAAAAAATATGGCCTAAAAGAAGCTTGTGACTAATGAGTACTAATTATATAGGGCCCAATAAAAAATTGCTACTTTTATTACCAAAAGATTAGACCTATTTAAAAAATGCGGAGAACCGGAGAACTGGAGAACCGGAGAACCGGAGAAACGGAAAAAAAGTGGTTTCACTTTAATATAATATAAGATAAGATTTTTGTGTTGAATTAGTCAGTCCCAGGACTTACCTTTCACAAGTTAATATTTTTATGATAAATTATTTATATCTATAAATATATTAATAAGAGAAATAGTAAAAATATTAATTATTGAGGTTAAATATTTTATTTATGTTTATTTACTTTTCTTATTACAATTAATTCGAAATTACAATTTATAAACTGACTTACTTTATTCGAAGAAAGAAGGAAAGAGAAGAGTGTTCTAACGATTGTAATTTCCTTTTTTCTCTGTGATTCTTTTGATCCTTTCCTTTTCTGTTCTGTCAATTTGGTTTCGGTGTCAGCTTCACTTTACAGATAATATTAATAATCACTTAGATCGTAATTCACCAATAATTGTCCCTTAATGACCTTTATAAAATTTCACTATTATCTTTAAATAATTAATTGTACTTGAATAATTGTACGAGAATAAATTAAGTATTTTACACTTAATTTTATTCTAAATTATTAATAAATTCTTTTTATTTTAATTATAATTTTGTTTGTATGTTTGCACTGATTTGCAGTGGTCCCCGCAACCGACTATCTGGTTGCAGTCTCAATTAGACAAAAGGCAATAAGTGGAGCAATTCGAGAATTTTATAGTCTCCGTGTGAACGATCGAGGATTGAAAAAATTCGTTATAGCTGACGCAGAGTCCAAATTTTCAGAAGCACTACTTAGGATGTTTTGAAATATTGTGTTCATTAGTCGGCTTACTAATCAATTTTTATTCGTTCTCTATCTCTTTCGCTCTTTTACAAATAAAAGTTGTCAATTTTCGCAATGTATATGATGAAATTTTAAATGTTTGAATTCGGGACATCTCATGGAACACTTAAATTTCTATAAATGAGTTTATAATAAAAATAGTTGTAACTGTTTATAATTTATTAGAATAAATTTAAATTATGTGATTCCATGGGATGTCACAGAGAAGCGACATAATATAGTAATTTCTATACTTTTGTGAGCGACTGAGGCCTCATTCTATAGTAATACATTCAGTTTGTCATCAAAAGGATTTTCGTAAAATTCACTTAGCACCCTGAGAACAAAAAAATATTTATGTGAGATCGCAGTGATTCGATGGATACTCCCTAAATTTATTGCAGTTAAATTTTCACTAATAATAGTGACGACATAGTATTTAACTATGAATAAATGAATGTTAATGTAATATTAGTGAATTTTCAGTAATAAATTAATAAATGTATGTCAGTAAAGTAGAAATTTTTACTAACTTCTCTTTTAAATGATGATTTCATTTGTAATTGAAGTACAAAAATGGTCTTTTCAATTATTAATAATAAAATAAAGAAATAAAGTTAATGTTTTTATACACAATTAATTTTATGAAAAATCATTATTTTTATTTAAAAAGAAATTTAATTATTAACAAATACAGAAGTACATTAATTAATTAATTATTTTTCTTTTGCAAAATAAAATAAAATTATATTTTTGTAACTTATTTAGACTTTTTTATAGTATACATAAAGAAAATAAAACTTGTTTTGAAAGAAATAAAATTTGTAATAATTTCATTAATTACATAATTTTTAAATAAAAAATTATGTAAAATAAATTAATTTTTTCATACAAGTAAATAATTGTGTACCAAAAATAAAAAAAATCTTGTATGAACAATTCTTATGCACAAGAAAAATAATTTTAGTCTTATTTATTTTCAGTTGTTATCAATTAATCGTTTCATTGGAATTTATAAATATTTCAAATAATATGAATAATTTATTACCATAAAAATTTTTATGGTAATAAACTATAAATATACGAAATAATCGTATTCCGCATAAGCATTCCGTAATTTAATAGTAAACATCTTGTAATCCGTAGATCGTGGGTTCGCGCCTCGGTTAGGTCAATAATTTTCCATGTTTTATGAAGCTTTATAATATGAGTAGGAATTTTGCAATAGTTATTTTCGATACAAGTGCGATAACCTCATATGAATTGTTCACAGTCGCTTTGCTCGGGCGCAATAATCCACACGAAATTTAAATCACTTTCTCTCTCGAGTATGGAACAGTAATTTTTCATACGACGTATAAAAAGCTTGTTTTGAAGCATGCACTTTTAAATAAGTGTGCGAAAAAATAATTCAATAAAATGACAAAATTTGATTATACCAAAATTTTAAATACCGTATAATTAATTTATAATTTGTAATAGAGATTTCACTAATTTTAGCAGCACTTTATTTCACTGATTCCATTTGTTAATATTGACTAATTCACAGTGACCTAGTTTTCATTTATTCTATCAGTGAATATTGACTATGTAAAAATTATATGTATTTTATATACACTGTCAACAATACATGCATGAAAATTCATGTAAAAGTACTGGAAGCAAAATTTTATCGGAGCACATGAAAGCACAAGTCATGTAAATACATAATTTTTTCACTAAATCTGCTCTAAATTTAATGTACGAGAGCATAAAATTTCAAGCAATTTTTGTTGTGCGAATTTAATGCACTAGCTTGAATATTATTGTAGAATAAATAAAATTTCATGTAGATCTGAACAGAATTTTCAGCAACTTGCGCCCTTCAGTTTTTTATGTACTCACATGAAATTTTGTGCAATATGCTTAAAATTTTATGTAAAAATATATTAAATTTCAGGTGACTTTATACAAGCTTAATTGTATGTACTTGCTTAAATATTCATGTAAAATGAATAAAATTTCACGTAGAACTACATAGCATTTCTAATAATTCGCATATCCACTTTTTAGTATACCTACATGAAATTTAAGGTTAAAGTGCTTCAAATTTAAAGTGAAAATGTATAAAATTTCAGATGAGCTTTTCTAAACTTAAATTAATGTACCAGCTTGAATATTCATATAAAATTGCATAAAATTTCCAGCAATCACACCTTCCCATTTTGAAATGTATGTACTTAAAATTTTGTGCAATACACCTAAAATTTTTTCAGAAAATATATTAAAGTTTTGTTAATTTGTCAGTAATGAGATTAAGATAATTTCTTATTACATTATTTTCTCTTAAGTATTTAATTTGTTGTTTTGATCCTTTTTTTTGCAAATCTGATGATTTTTCTTACAATTCTGTTCGAATTCTATTTTTTCCATAGTATATTTTATATATGGTAACTATGAAACACTGAGTGGATTTTTATTTACATGATACTTGGAATATATTATTTTATAACACATACTTATATATCAATACATATCCGCATACAATACATTCAAATTTACTTATAATGTCGCATTTATATGGTTATACGACAGCCGCTGCGCATGTGTGTCTACACAAAACGGCCGGCTTATATAGTAAGTGAGGTCTCTTCCCACCGCTTGGGGACAAAACGCGCATCAACGCGCGACCTCCTATCGGCATAATCAAGAAGCTCAAGCAATTTTTTGCCATGTAACTTTAAATTTTATGCATTTACAATAAAAAATTTCGATTTGCATTAAATTTACTAAAAATGAAGCTGAATGAAATTTTTTACAATTTAGTTTGAAATTTAATGCATTCTATATTAAAAAATCTTGATCTGCATTAAATTTTCACTAAGAACAAATTTGCTGAAAATTGCATGATTGGCTTAAATTTAATGTACTTCGCATTGAAATGTTGCGTTTGCATTTAATGTATTAAAAACGAAACTGTTGAAAATTTTTTGCGATTGAAATTAAACTTTAATGCACTCTATATGAAAAATCCAGGTCTGCATTAAATTTTGGATGGGAAAAAAATTTTAAAAAATCTCTTGATGTTCTGCTTGAAATTTAATGTATTTCATATTAAAAATGTCATATTAACATTAAATTTACTAAAAACAAAAATATTGGAAATTAATTGCAATTGAGTCTGTATTATAATGTACACTACATTAAAAATCTGTATCTGCATTAAATTTTGAATGAAAACTAATTCGCTGAAAATTTTTGGAGATTTTATTTAAAATTTAAGGCATTCCACGTTAAAAATGTCATATTCACGTTAAATTTACTAAAAACGAAACTGCTAGAAATTTTCTGCAATGGTGCCCGAAATATAATGCACATTGCATTAAAAATCTTGATCAGCATTAAATTTTGAATAAAAACCAATTTGCTAAAAGTTTTCTGATATTTTGCTTAAAATTTGACGTGCTTCTCGTTGAAAAAGTTATATCTGTATTAAATTTACTGAAAACAAAACTACCGGAAATTTCCTGCAATCAAACCCGAAATATAATGTACATTACATTAAAAATATTGATCTGCATTAAATTTTGAATGAAAATCAATTTTCTAAAAATTTGTTTTATGTTCTGCTTAAAATTTAACGTATTCCACATAAAAATGTCATATTCACATAAAATTTACTAAAAACGAAAGTGCTGGAAATTGTTTGCATTCAAACCCGAAATGAAATGTATATTACATTAAAAATCTTGATCCGCATTAAATTTTAAATAAAAAACTAATTTGCTGAAAATTTCCAGAGGTTTTGCTTAAAATTAAACGTATTTCACATTGAAAATGTCGTATTCACATTAAATTTAGTAAAAACGAAACAACTGGAAATTTTCAGTAATCAAACATGAAATTTAATGCACTTTGCATTAAAAAAATCTCTAGCTGCATTAAATTTGTAAAAACGTATTTTACTAGAATTTTTTTCTATGTGCTTGATTTTTAAAACAATTAACATTAAAAGTAACATAAAAATTGAAGCATTTATGAATTATATTTCACGTACTGATACATTAGAAATTCAATATATATACATTAATGCGATATTTATGTACGTCGTTGGAAATTCATGTTTATTATACAGAAAAATTTGTAGAAAATAACATGAATATTAATGCGAAAATACATAAAATGAGCTTTCATTTCCAAGTACATTAAAATTCATGTATGAATAGCGCTGAAAAATACATTAAAATTCCTGCTTTTTTTAACAGTGTAGGAATATGCTGATAATTAGGTATATACTAAATTTACATTATATGTTAATAAACTATTCAATAATACAAATAAATGACTCAAGATAAAATTTTAGATCGTTTAGAAAGTTCAATTTATGTTCAATTATAAGGTACGTCGTTGAGCCTACTCCAGGAGCGTCGTCTACTCTTTCAATATGTAAAATTTTTCAGATTTTTTAATTTTCCACCATTCTATGGATTATAATAAATGGTGGAAAATTAAAAAATCCAAAAAATTTTAGAAACTGAAAAAGTAACTTGTAAACTACAAAATGAAATTCAACCGAACTTCCGTAGTCGCCTTAATCGTGACCTATTTATATTGCGTCACATGATATACAGCGCCTCAATAACTAATAACTTCTTTGCTAATTTCTCAATTGATAAATAGATCACGGCGCGTAATTTAAACAGATTCACGCGTTGGAGCGCGTGCTCGTTACAACTATTAATCAGTGATTTTTCATTGAAATAAGTTTAGAGAGTAAAGCGATGAATTGACCATTCATCAGACTGGGTTCAAATTCTACTTTCCACTAATTAATACAAGCAACAGTGCATAGAACATGCTTAAAATATATTATTTATACACGCCAAAAAAAGCAGGTTCTACTTTGTATACAAGTATTAGATTCTACTTGGAAAACATAAGTAAGACTTGTTAATAAATTTATTTAGTTGTATTCAATGTTGAAATCTTAACCCTTACAGAGCCGGGATTACACCTTGAGATGTCATGATCTGATTCGCCAAGAACCGACCTTGGTTTGATTCTAACTTAAGAACCTCAGATTACTTTTCAATATAAATAATTAGTTTTTAAATTTTTAAAATCCCGGTCGCGAGTTAAACATAAAAAAAAATTATAATTTTCTAGTGTTGTGTTATATGATAATGCACAATCTCTGTTTGGCTTCAAATTGTCCGTTCCAAATCTAAGAAACCAACTCCAGTTATTGGCAAAGCTACATTGAACGGCGGCTTCTAAATTGTCTTGAAAGTATTTAATTTTACATAAAAGTATAAATGAGAGCAAAATTGTAGAAATTTAAAAGAATTAAAAATTATGCCGATCAAATAATCTTTATAAAAATAATAAGACTATTTTATTAATTAACAAACAAAAATTGAAATCTAAATAGGGTTAAGTGCAACTTTAAATAATAATAATTTTAGTTTATAAGACTATACACATATTTTGGATAGTTTTTATGCACATGACTGTACTTGTGTTAAAATGTATTGCTTTTTAGTTGAGAAAATAGTCCCATAGCTATTTTCAAGATTATTAGAGTAGCATTATTTCAAATTACTTAAAACTCCACAAAATTTTCTCTCTTTTAAACTATTTATGAAAAATCAAGTTTTTTTTTAAATTTTAATACTCTAAAGAAATTTTTGAAGCCGCCATTCAATATAACTTTCTGAAAAAGTTTAGTTTGTTTCTGAAACTCGAAATGAAGAATTTAAAGCCATATAAACTTATATGCGTTTTGACGTAGCATAATACTAACTACTTAAAAATTATTTTAAAAAAGTCTCATATAGGCTGTATTCACAGTAGCATGGAAGTTCGACAATTCAAAATTCCACCTGTGAAAAATTAATAACGGTAAAATTTGCTCCAGTATGCTGAATCGCGGTTCATGATTATTCTTGTATCAACCATACGATACAAAATAACAATTTGATATTTTTTTATTTGTCAAGTATTTTATATACAATAGGAGTAAATACGTATAACAAGCCATATAAAGATACCGAGTAAACATTTCATTATTACACAGTAGCTTTTTTTGTGATCGTTTCATTGATTATAAAAATACTTAATATCAACCGAAGATCGTTCTAGCAAATGTAATATGCATGCGAAAAGAGCTTGCATAAATTATTCACACTCGTGAAAAATCGCGTGGTTTTAAATCCGATTGCTACAACTAAGCGTTTAAAAGATGTATCCTCGATATACTTATATTTTATACAAGTTCTCAGTAATAGCCCTAGCGTCAATCGCATTAGACGTGCATGTATGATGCGATATAACCTATCTATTTACACGTGTCTTCTTGACTCGGTATAATATTATACACATAGTATGATACGACATAACCAAGCTATTTGCACGTGCATTCATGATTCGGTATACGATTATATATAACCTGGTATACGCGTATCAATAGCTAGGTATAAGCTTACAGTAGTATCCTCGGTATGCATATACGTATAAATAACCAAGCTATTAACACGCGCACACACACCTCGACATAGTAATCTCAGTACGCATACACGCGCAAATAACCAAGCTATTTACATGCGCAAACTCACCGCGGTATAAACAGCTCGGTATACTAGCATATTAACCACGCTAAATATACACCGCGGTATAAACAGCTTGGTATACTAGCATATCATCCACGCTAAATACACACCGCGGTATATACAGCTCGGTATACCAGTATATTAACCGCGCTAAATATACACCGCGGTATAAACAGCTCGTTATACTAGTATATTAACCGCGCTAAATATACACCGCGTTATAAACAGCTCGGTCTACTAGCATATTAACCATGCTAAATATATACCACGGTATAAATAGCTCGGTATACTAGCTTATTAACCACGCTAAATATACACCACGGTAGAAACAGCTCGGTACACTAGTATGCCGCGCTATTTACCCGCGTATACATGCCTCGCTATACGAGCATAGACAACGAGGCATACGTTTATAAATATAGCTCAGTATACTAGCATATTAACCGCGCTAAATATACACCACGGTATAAACAGCTCGGTACAATAATATGCCGCGCTATTTACCCGCGTATACATGCCTCGCTATACGAGCATAGACAACGAGGTATACGTGTACAAAAACAGCTCGGTACAATAGTATGCCGCGCTATTTAGCCGCGTTTACATGCCTTGCTATACGAGCATAGACAACGAGGTATACGTGTATAAAAATAGCTCGGTATACACGTATATACACCTAGGTTAACACATATGAATGCAGTATTATCTAATATCACCATTTTGTCAATTATTTGAAAAAAAAATCAGAAATATAATGCTTTATACAGTATTTATACAAAATAATTTAACTTGTGTATATCAATATCACAACCTCTAAGAAACAAATGAAAACTCATCAATTTCTTATCATTAACTATCACAGAGGAACTAAATAAATTATCACAGAGGAAAAAAAAATAAAACGTTTTATAACTCATTTTCTTAATTTAAATAAATATTAAAGTTTGAGTGCACGCATTCGTATGAGAACATACATGATGCATCTAGGAACAGATGCAGACGAACTTTGAGACGAGTATAAAATTATCAACGCGACACACGTACTATACGTGCATTCATATGTGTTAACCTAGGTGTATATACGTGTATACCGAGCTATTTTTAGACACGTATACCTCGTTGTCTACGCTCGTATAGCGAGGCATGTAAACGCGGCTAGTGTACCGAGCTGTTTCTACCGTGGTGTATATTTAGCGTGGTTAATAAGCTAGTATACCGAGCTATTTATACCGTGGTATATATTTAGCATGGTTAATATGCTAGTAGACCGAGCTGTTTATAACGCGGTGTATATTTAGCGCGGTTAATACACTAGTAGAACGAGCTGTTTATACCGCGGCGTATATTTAGCGTGGTTAATATACTGGTATACCGAGCTGTTTATACCGCAGTGTGTATTTAGCATGGTTGATGTGCTAGTATACCAAGCTGTTTATACCGCGGTGTATATTTAGCGTGGTTAATATGCTAGTATACCGAGCTGTTTATACCGCAGTGAGTATGCGCATGTAAATAGCTTGGTTATTTGCGCGTGTATGCGTACTGAGATTACTATGCCGAGGTGTGTGTGCGCGTGTTAATAGCTTGGTTATTTATACGTATATGCATACCGAGGATACTACTGTAAGCTTATACCTAGCTATTGATACGCGTATACCAGGTTATATATAATCGTATACCGAATCATGAATGCACGTGTAAATAGCTTGGTTATGTCGTGTCATACTATGTGTATAATATTATACCGAGTCAAGAAGACACGTGTAAATAGATAGGTTATATCGCATCATACATGCACGTCTAATGCGATTGACGCTAGGGCTATTTCTGAGAACTTGTATAAAATATAAGTATATCGAGAATACATCTTTTAAACGCTTAGTTGTAGCATTTGGATTTAAAACCACGGGATTTTTCACGAGTGTGAATAATTTATGCAAGCTATTTTCGCATGCATATTACATTTGCTAGAACGATCTTCGGTTGATATTAAGTATTTTTATAATCAATGAAACGGTCACAAAAAAAGCTACTGTGTAATAATGAAATGTTTACTCGGTATCTGTATATGGCTTGTTATACGTATTTACTCCTATTGTATATAAAATACTTGACAAATAAAAAAATATCAAATTGTTATTTTGTATCGTATGGTTGATACAAGAATAATTATGAACCACGATTCAGCATACTGGAGCAAATTATACCGTTATTAATTTATCACAGGTGGAATTTTGAATTGCCGAACTTCGATGCTACTGTGAATACAGCCATACAGTTAAAAGCACGGCGGATTGATTCACATATATGTAGTCCAGTCAAATTAGTTCATTTTAATCGATTTTTTGCAAAACCTGCTACAGGCCGCTTTTTTGCAGAAATATATTATAGATAATATGTATAATAAGAATATCGATGTGCGCCATTTCAAAAAGTCGTGGAAAAATGTTTATAAACAAATTAAGATAGGAAAATCGACTTTTTTCCTCTGTAACTGTGCTGCTTTTGACTCTAGAAGAAAATTTTTTTAACAAAAGTTGTTCAGAATTAAATTTTCTTCAAGACTATGGGTGTGCAATTTTTTAAAATTTTAAAATTTTCTCGGGAAATGTAGTTTTTCCGAGAAAATGGGTAATTTTTTAAATTAAAGTTAAAGACATATTTTATTCAAAATTCGATAAAACTTTGGGAAAAGGAAGATTTTCTATTGTCGTTAATCCTCCTCCAAGCCAATCTGTTTCGGCCCGTAAGAAGAGCAACAATTAATTTGTTTATTAAAAAAAAGTCGAAAATTCAAATTAATGCCAAGTCAACAATAATTATTGCAAATATGTCAAACTTCTTGAGCATGTAATGGTAGGATACCTTTATCATAAAGGATTATAAAAATTTCAATTTTTTATTTTTTTGCACTATATTTTAGGATTTTTCCGATTTTACAATTTTAATTCTTATAAATAAATTCATATATTTCAGCCAATTTCTCATATATATTAATTTTATAAAATGGAAAAGAAAGCTCTCTTCAAGACCTATAATTTGAATTTTCTAAAAGTTTTCTATCGTGAAAATGAGTAACATGGCTTTGACTTTGACTAACAATTGCGCCATTGTTTTTAAACATTTTAACTCGTTTCAAAGTTTAATAGCCAGTTTGTAATATAAATTATTTATTGGTAAAACGGCATTAAGAGGATATCGTAGTTCTGCTCCTTCTAATAATATTTTTATTCAAAGTTCATGAGTAAACAGTGCGTCAAATCAAATTCTTTCACTTCAGTAAGAAAATTCGTAAGATCAATCCTTAGCGCGGACAAGTCAAGAAATTTATCAAAATAATATACATAAAAAGTTATAAACAAACTTTCGATATATACTATTTTGAGGTTAGGTTCATCAAGCTTGATATCTAATTTTCATTCAAAGTTCATGAAAAAATATGAAGCTAAATTGAATTTTTAATTTAAAAAAAATTATTGTATTAATATAGTTTTAGCGCGGACAAGTCATTATATTTGTCCAAATAGTGAATTTAAAAAGATATCAGTAAGATAAAAAAAGCAAAACTCGATTCCAACAACTACGACATCCCGTTAATGTATACAAAGTGGTTTTTATATATATCATCGTTTCTAAATTTTTTTAAGCATTACATTGAGTGCAAATATCAGGTAACAGAGTATATAAACGGCCAGCGCGCATGCGCACGGTGGTATCTTTTTCCTCACGCAGGAACAGAAAAAAATTTTCAAAAGTTAAAATTCATATTGCATATGAAAATTAACAATATCTCTGGTAATTATGGTCCGATTAACATGTTTCTTTTTTTAATCTAG
The DNA here is from genome assembly GCA_017163975.1 of Anastatus disparis. Lineage (NCBI taxonomy): Eukaryota > Metazoa > Arthropoda > Insecta > Hymenoptera > Eupelmidae > Anastatus > Anastatus disparis. The sequence goes on along the minus strand of JAFFSR010000369.1, from coordinate 1,141,161 downwards.
GGTAGCGCGTGAAAATAATAATAATTTTGATATCAGTTTTGGAAAGTTTTGTATACATTTGTTATAAATAATGATGATTGTAAATGAAAAATCTTTTCGAATTATTTGCAAAATTATAAGTTTAGGTATATAAGGCGGTGAGCACGAAGAAAACATTTTAAATAAGAAAATAGCAGAAAAATAACGTTTTCTACCTACAATGGACAGCCAGTCAAAAGAGGATTTTTACAAAATGCTTATTTTTTAAATAATTATATCTTGGCTTTCTTAGCGCCGATTTTGATTTAGCAGGGCACATTTGAAAGGTTTTGAAAATATCTTCAAAATAAGGCTTATAAGAAGTGTTTTCGTTTATTTGTGCAATTTTAGCAGCAATTTAAGGATCAATTTTTTTTCAAATTTTTTTTGTTGAAATTTGGTTTCCATAAATAAAGATTAATATTAAAAAATATGAAAAAATCATAAAATATACTAGACATTATAACAATAAGAATGAAAATTAGCAAATTAAAATCGGTTAACAGGGTGTCGAGATATAAGCTCTCAAAAAAGGGGTTAAAATGGACCATTCTTTGACATTAAAGGGATCATGAGAGCTGAAATTTTCACTGTAACGTTTTTTCATAAGACACAACAACATACTATAATTTGGTGAAAATCCCAGGACCTCCCCTAACGAAATTTGGCGAAAAGTATTGACATTACAGATATATATATATATATATATATATATATATATATATATATATATATATATATATAAGAAAGTATATATTTTATACAGATTTTTGTGTACACGTGTATTTATTATGTATATATATATTTAAGTCATTATTCAAACTGATGAATACTATTTTATTATTAGACAGTATAGTATTCTTTAGAACATTTTTTCTAAATATTTCTTTTTTTTTCACTACATACATCATATTTTTTTTTTTAATTTCAGTTCTTGAGAGTACTGAAATAAATTGAGTAATTATTATTAAGTTTATACCTTTCACTAGATTTATCTATAGTTTTTGCTTAAGAAAGTTTTGAAATCAATCAAGCACTCGTCGAGTACTTCTGTATTCAATTCATTCTTTTTAATAATATAAAATTCATGAAATATTTACAGTTTCGGCTAAAGAAAGTTTTGAAATCAATGAAGCAATCGTTGAGTACTTCTGTATTCAATTCTTACTTTTTAATAATATAAAATCCATAAAATGTTCAATTTATATTCTCTTTGATAGACGAATATTTGGAAAAACTTTGCCAAATAATTTTTGAAAGAAAGGGATTCTTGAAGCGATGATAGTACACATCAAAATTGAAAAAAAATGATTCATCAGATCAACTTATTATTCTATTTATGAGTGAATATTACTACTTAAACATTGATGAACTATACTTGATCTTAGTGATATCTATTTCATTTTATTCCTGATGAAAGATTTACTTAAGGGAATGTAAAAAACCGACATTACAGTTTTCCAAATTTTTGATTCTTAATCTAGAAATTTTTACAATATCTCTATATTACTGCCTTCCATTTTTACTAATAAATAGCCTAATTGAGAGATATTTTTGAAAATTTTAGAATAAAGATTAAAAATTTTGAAAACTGCAATTTCGGTAACTATGTAGAAATCATATACCGTATTACATCCCCTTAATAAACAATTTCGAAACGATTAACTTCAAAGTTTCGGAATAATTTTCTATTTAATATGCTACAGTTGAAGACCAAAATTGTGCAATTTTATTTCTAAAAACTTGGCAGAAGAGCCATTAGCTTCTAACAACTTATATTTGAGAATTTGCTGCCATTAACTTTAAAATTATTTATGCCTTTTTAAAACTTTCAGGGAAGATACCCTTTTTAATTGTAATACTTTTAATAAAATAAAATTATGCATTCTCTATCTCATCACACTATCTTTTTATTTTCAAGTGCTGTAAAATATATTAAATTTTACTAAATATCTACAAAAGAACTTGCCAGCCCCGTGGTTTAATATTTTATGGTGTAGTTAAAAATTGAAAGGTTTATATAGTAAAGATGAGTGAGAGAAAACTAAGGATTTTTTTTCGTATCACATCACATGCATTACAAAAATAATTTTCGAGGTCAAAATAGAATTTTGTTTATTGTATTAGGATGTATCTTTGTTCTTTATCATTGAATATTAAATAAAATATTTTCTATCAATATAATACAGAAAAAAATCACACGCGCCAAGATGTAAAAATATATAGTACAATATTTTGAGCGGAATGTTAATGTTCTTAATAATATTCTTTGAATATAGAAAACTACTATCCATTGGATGTAAATAATCATTTAAAGGTATATATATATATATATATATATATATGGAAAATACAAAAATTAGTAGATCATGTTAACCATTACATAATAATAAATACGGATTGATTCTTAAAGTTTGAGCTGTACTATATACAAGTTAGTATTCATCCGTTTTTATTTAAAAAAGTTAGAACATAGAAAATTCGAAAAGCATATTCTATAAGACTAAATTTTTTTACTCCTTTACATTGACAATATATTGCGACAGATAAAAATTGTACATGTACATAATTGGTTTATAGATTCATATTTTTACTTATTATTCAACACACTTGAATTAGCTAACAATTCCATTATAAAGCAGTTCTCACATTCATTGAGCATTTCACCAACAAAATATTGAACCACGGGCCTGGCAAGTTCTTTTGTAGATATTTAGTAAAATTTAATATATTTTACAGCACTTGAAAATAAAAAGATAGTGTGATGTGATAGAGAATGCATAATTTTATTTTATTAAAAGTATTACAATTAAGAAGGGTATCTTTCCTGAAAGTTTTAAAAAGGCATAAATAATTTTAAAGTTAATGGCAGCAAATTCTCAAATATAAGTTGTTAGAAGCTAATGGCTCTTCTGCCAAGTTTTTAGAAATAAAATTGCACAATTTTGGTCTTCAACCGTAGCATATTAAATAGGAAATTATTCCGAAACTTTGAAGTTAATCGTTTCGAAATTGTTTATTAAGTAAATCTTTCATTAGGAATAAAATGAAATAGATATCACTAAGATCAAGTATAGTTCATCAATGTTTAAGTAGTAATATTCACTCATAAATGGAATAATAAGTTGATCTGATAAATCATTTTTTTTTTTCAATTTTGATGTGTACTATCATCGCTATCTTCATTTCAATAATCCCTTTTTTCAAAAATTATTTAGCAAAGTTTTTCCAAATATTCGTCTATCAAAGAGAATATAAATTGAACATTTTATGGATTTTATATTATTAAAAAGTAAGAATTGAATACAGAAGTACTCAACGATTGCTTCATTGATTTCAAAACTTTCTTTAGCCGAAACTGTAAATATTTCATGAACTTTATATTATTAAAAAGAATGAATTGAATACAGAAGTACTCGACGAGTGCTTGATTGATTTCAAAACTTTCTTAAGCAAGAACTATAGATAAATCTAGTGAAAGGTATAAACTGGATAATAATTACTTAATTTATTTCAGTACTCTCAAGAACTGAAATTAAAAAAAAAATATGATGTATGTAGTAAAAAAAAGAAATATTTAGAAAAAATGTTCTAAAGAATACTATACTGTTTAATAACTAAACTCGCCAAAAATATACTTTTTTAAAAGTAATAATAACATAATAAAATAGTATTCATCAGTTTGAATAATGACTTAAAACAAAAAATAACAGACATAATATTCAAAAGCTTTGAAGAAATCTTATTACATTTGAAAATTAAAAGAGAGTGTAATGATATTTTTATGAATTTAATATTATTTTAAAAAGAATGAATTGAATACAGAAATATTCGACGATTGCTTGACTGATTTCAAAACTTTCTTAATAAATATTAATATACATGGAAAAAATTATCATAAAACGTCCTATATATACATACATATATATATATATATATATATATATACCTGTGTGTATGTGGTTGTGCGCGCATGTGAATTGACATAAAATATCCCATGTATATGTATATACATATATTCATAAGCCCATGTGTGTGCGTGCATGCGCTATGACAGGAACAGTCCCATATATATATGAAGAAAAATATATATAAACTCAAGTACGTGTGTCATGCATGTTGATTGACATGAAACGTCCCGTATTTATGAATCTGTGTGTGCACGCGCGCGTGTGAATTAACATTAAATATTTCATGTATATGTATACACAGATATACACACGTATATCTGTCTATATTGGAAGTTTCCGGGATGAAATCTGGTATGTAATGAAAGTTTCCGGGATTTTCGTGTCTTTCCGGGCATGCCCGGAAAGCCTGTGTATGTAATGACAGTTTCCGGGCAGATTCAGCTTAATTCACAATGTGAAAAAATGATAAATTTATATAGAAGGATGATTATTTCTTTAGTTAGCAAGCAGAAAACGAGTGCTAAAGGTCCTCTGAACCAATCAGAGACGCGGGTGATAGATAAAAATTAATTTACACAGGTTTGGGAACCAAAAATAAAACTTCCCCCTCGCCTGATTGTACAAAACCTTTACAAATCCCGGAAAGTTTCGTTACATACAGATATATATATATATATATATATATATATATATATATATATATATATATATATATATATATATATATATATCATAAGCCCATGTGTGTGCGTGCATGCAAATTGACAAAACGGTCCCATATATATAAATACAAATCTCAAGTACATGTTTAGATGTGTTCGCGCGTTCGCGTTGACAAGAAATGTCAAATATATGAAAACCGGTGCGTGCGTGTTGACATGATACGTCACATATATGTAAACCTAAGGGCACTCGGATAGGTGTGGTAGAGTTGTCATGAAATGTCTCGTATATATAAACCTGTATGGGCGTGGGTTATAATTGACGTGAAAAATCCTATGTATATTAACGTGTGTGTATGCATTTGAGCTCAGCTTTCATTTAAAAAAAGTTTCAAGCTCTTAGCTATCAATGCTAAGGAACTATATGCGTTTGAAAATATAGTAATTTTTTTAGTGATTTTCTCTAATTGCTTGTAACTAGGGAAATATTGAGCGTTGGGATCTAAAATTCTGTTTCCTTTCATATTTTGACATCTGAAAACTTATCCCAAAGTTTGAGCAAAATCCGTGATCCAGAGGTCTGATACTCTCCTAGTTAGTGCAAACAGTGAAAAAAACGTTTAGTAATATTAATTGAATATTTTCTTACCCATATCGATATCATCTCCGTTTGTGCGTTTATAACCATTGGAATTGAGTATATTTTTTCGATGACCTGTAATATTTTTATTAGTCTGTTCATTAAAAGTATTATCTTCCATATCGATATCTTCTTCTATTTGTCCATTTAATAAATGTATTTCATTAGATCCATTTATAGCGTTATTATGATTTAGTTCTTCAAAAGTGTTATTTGCACACGATTTTATAACTAATTTCGTTGACTGGATAACACTTGTTTGATTCTCTGTATTATTATGGTACATTTCTGAATCGGTGCCATTTACCATTTCAACAAATTGTCGGCATTTTAGAGCAAACATTAAATTATTATCTTTTTCTAGCAAACCAGGATATAATTTACTGGTTAAATCAATTGCTTCACCCATGCGGCCTGCTAAAATTAGCCTCAGTATTTCTGAAAACATAGAATCAAAACCTAAATACCTGTTTTTTAAATTTAAATTAATATTATCAACATTAAAATAAAAGTAAAATAATTTTTTTATTTTTAAGAAAGCATTAAAACTAAAAAAAATGAATAAATGGTTAAATTATTTAGTTTTAATTTTATTACTAAAAAAAAAAACATTGTGACACCATATTTTTAAGTAAGAGGAATAATGTAATAACTTGGTTATGAGCAGGAGAAGATAATACCTTAATTGCTTATTTTTTCTCGAATGAGTAGCAGTGGGGAAATTACTTTTTCAAGATAAATTTATTTAAACTCTTCTTTCTTTTTACATACAATTTTTATAAACTTCAATAATATATGGAAGTTTATTAAATTATTTTTTTTTAAGTCGGATGAAATTCGGCAGAGGTACGGGAGCCTGAAGAGGATCTTCTTTTGATCTGGTGATCTGGTTTTGACCCCGATTTTGGGAGTTTAGAGTGTCCAAAAGCAAAAATCGAAATCAATTCTCAAAGACTACATCATTAGCTATATTTGGTACTTGAAAAAATTATAATTAAAAAAAAAGGCGGTGTTTTAAATTTTTTACCATTTTTTTAACTTTAATTGTTTATAAATTATATTAAATATTAATAAAAAAAATGTTCTTGTACCAATTAAACTACATGTATAAATAACATTCGTTAAAAATTTAAATGTGATTAATGCAGTAAATTTTTAAAAATCGTGTTTGCTAGGTAAGAAAACGTAGTTTTAAGAAAAACGCTTTTAAAGATTTCGTTCACGAAGGAACGCAAGAAAAAATCTTACTCCTAATTGGCGATACTTGCTCCGTAAAAATTCTCCGTACTTTTCCGAATAACTCATTTTCATGCATTTTTAACCAACTTCAGAAAAGAAAGAAATTCTCAATTCGATTGAATTTTTTTTTTTTTTTTTTCATATGTTTGTTACCTTAAGAGGCGGCGGTATCATTCTGTCCTTGTCTAATCTAAATTTTCGTTATTATAAATAAATAAAATATTTTCATAGAAAAGTAAGACAACCGCCCAACAGAGCAAAAGACAAGCAAACAATTCTTTTCTATGAAAAAATATGAAACTTTTATTATTTTTCGAATGAAGTCTGAAACGTAAAAACAGTTCAATCAACTCAATCAAGTTCGATTGTTTTTCCGTTTTAGACTTCACTCGAAAAATAATAAAAATTTCATATTTTTTCATAGAAAAGAATCGTTTGCTTGTCTTTTGTTCTATTGGGCGGTTGTTTTACTTTTTTATGAAAATATTTTATTTATTTATAATAACGAAAATTTAGATTAGACAAGGACAGAATGATACGGCCTCCTCTTAAAACTCAGTTGTTTCTAAACTTATCCGAAAAAACCTTTATTTATTCGATAGAAGATGTCTCCAGAAAGGTCCCATGCGTATCTTATAAGTATTGGGCTAATGCTCGGTTAGTACGAGCAAATTATTTGAAAACGAAAAAAATTTCTCGGAAAAAATTACTATATCCGTGCATAACTCTGAAAGGGATTGATCGATTTGTATGAAAATTATTTTTTGTATGAAGGAGGGTATGTCAAAAAAATATTTGTTAAATATTTGAAAGAAATTTTGAAAGTGAACAAAGAAAGCGATAGATACCTAATAAAACGTTAAAAAATATTAAGAAATCTATTTATAAAAATATTTTTTATCATATTTTTTTTTAGATTTGAGGCAATTATTTAGGCTAGAGTTAAATATATGATCAGTGAATCTACCCATAATTGTTCTATTAGTAAGGAACTGCACTAAAAAGTAGAAAAAAGAAATTTTTAACCAAAAAACCGACTTTAAAAACATTGCACTGAATAAAAAATTTTTAACAAAAAAAAAATTGATTTCAAAAACATTAATCTAAAAGATAACAAATAATATATAACCCTTAGAAATTATTCGCATACTACGCATCCAACACATGTGTAGTGAACATTTTATAGACTATCTAATTATTTGCAAAGAAATTAGCTAATAGGTAAGACAATATATACATAAAAATATTCGAATTTTTGGAGTCGGTGCCAAGCTAAAAAATTGCCTCAAATTTAAAAAAAATATGATAAATATTTTTATAAATAGTTTTTATAATATTTTTTAAGGTTTCATTAGGTATCTATCACTTCATCTGTTCACTTTGAATTTTTTTTTTAGATTCAAGACAATTTTTTAGGCTGGCGCCAACTCCAAAAATTTGAATATTTTTATGTATATATTGTCTTACCTATCAGCTAATTTTTTTGTAAGCAGCCTGATAAAAAAATAATTCATTTATGCTTTTGCAAATAATTAGATAGTCTATAATATGCTCGCTAAACATATGTTAAATGCGTAGAATGCAAATAATTTCTAAAGAAAATATAATATTTGTTATTTTTTAGTGCAATGTTTTTGAAATCGATTTTTTTTTGTTAAAAATTTTTTATATTATGAAATATTGAGTGGCAACTAAATTATAACATTCACGTTGTGAGTATTGGCTCGATCAGCGCGCTTCGAAGCTTTGCATTTGCGTTTCTTTCTCTTCTCAAATAGTTTACGGAAAGAGAATGTTTCTTCAGAGCTAAGATCTTAAGTGTACCTTGCGAAAATCTTGCATCAGTGATTGATTGAAAGGTCACTTTTAACGTTTTAACACATCCAAAGTAAAATCAGTGAGTTTAAAATTATTTTGATTTAGTACCTAATTCTAGGACTAAATTAAAGAAAAAATTGACTAGACTATTAAATTAAATATTAAATTAAATATTAAATTAAATATTAAATTAAATTTTAAAGATCTGTAAAATAAATTATCAATTAAATTTTTGGTTATGCTTGAAGTAAGATCTTAATTTGTATAAAAAATGTAATTATAATTTATATCGCCGTAGGCCAAATTCGGCTCAATATCTATAGACCCAGCTATATTTGTATCGACATTGCCTCGTCTCTAAACTATGTTCAAATGTTTGTATACGGTTCCAGAAGCTTTTCATACGAATCCGAAGTCGTATGGATTATATATGTGTTCAGACTAGTTAACTTAGGTAGACCATATGACGCGAGCGCGCCTATGCTCACAGCTGATTTTGACATTTTCTTAAACATAAAAAAATTTTGGGTTAGCGATTCGGAAAAATTGAAGATTCATGATTACAAATGAAAAATAAATGAAAGAGTGACAGCAACTGATTCTGGGATATTATCAAAAAATTGAAACGCTTTGTATTACCATTTTATAACTAGTAGAAATGGAATTGCTTTTTTTAAAATTTTATGACCATTTCTTTGGCATTATTATTACTAATAATCTTAAATTTTTTTATACACCATTTTCATGCTCACATTTCTACCAGGACTGTTTATGTTAAAAACATAAAAATAAATCAAATTAATAAAAAAAAGTGTTACGTAAATAAAAATGTGGCGATTCGATTAAAATTATTCAATCGAACGCATTAATATGTCGGATTTAATGTGTAGTGTGTTGTGTGTTTTTTTTTATTTTAAATCAATTTTGTTATAGTCCCTCATTTGGCCTACAGCGACATAAAATTATCTACGTAACTTGGGTGTACGAAGGACGAATAAGGCCTCGACAAATATTAGCCTCGTCCATATTCATCTTTCGTACGCCCAAGTTACGTATATAACTAATACAATTTACATATTAAATAAAATAATTGTTATGTTGTTACATATAATTTTTATATGCTACTATGAATGCTAATGTATAACTATGATTATTTCATATATTTAGTGGAATGCTCAATTATTCTAATTTTGGTTACTTCCATTTTAATTAATTAAACTAAGCGTTGTATATTTTTAATATACAATGTACAATTATAATAAAAATAATAAATTTTTTAAAAATAAATAATAAATAATTCTTTTTTAACGTCACAATCAATACTTAATAATTAATAGTTTATTTGTCAACTTATCCGACCCTTCAACCAATTTACTCCAAGATTTTGCCCAGTTAGCACAAACATGTGCCTCAAAAAAACTCTTTCATTATTCATTTGTTATTTGATTTCAACTCTTAAAAAATTCTAAAATGTTGCTATAGCGGTGTACTTTTACAGATGCTTTTTATTTTTTTTTTGTCTTATAGTTTCTACACAAGAAAATCAAATTTAAAGGAATTAAAAATTAGCTCCAGTCTCCCTTATAGCGGTACTATCATGGATGTATGTCATTAAGAACTTAATTTTTTTTTACTAGTTTTTATATAAATTTCATGACTCAAATGTACAACTATGTAAGGGAGGAATAGTTTAGGATGCAGAGAAAAATGATTTTATGAAAATAGCAACTCTGGTCATGCAGATATTAGTTATTAAAAAGAGATAACAATGTAAAAAGAAAGTAAACTTATTGATTTTTTATCTTATTTGGTTATAACAAAGTTCATTTTGTTGCATGGGAAATTCCAGGAGAAGTCACTGATGATATTTGAGTAATAGCGCTTACAGTTCAAACGTAAATTACAATTATTTATAAAAAATAGCACAGTATATTATTAAAAAATTGATTTGACATTTAAACTGTGAGCGTTATTACTCACATTCCATTGGTAACTCTCCCTGAAACCTTCAAAGGAACAGAATGTTTAAATAGAATGAAATATAAAAAAGTTTATTTTGGTTTTAGGATATTTTTTGTATCTTTTTTTAATTACTAATATCTGCGCGACTAGAGTTACAATTTTTATGAGAGCATTTTTCTCTGCATACTGAATTATTGTATTAAAAAGTTTTCTTTGATTCTTTTATAACCTTATATAATGTTTCTAGTTACAATCATTAAAAAAAATAATAAATCGATGTTATTTTTAATTTCAAAGCAGATAAAAATAATTATTTTTGATACAAGTACGCAAAGTGGTGCCCAAACAGCATGAAAGTTTTCTACTATGTTTCAGTAATGAAATTATCATTACTAAAAACTTGCAGAAACCTTTCACGCTATGTGGATGTTTCCTATATGGGTTTTGTGTGTTGCCCGAGCGAAGTGACAATATCACGAGTCGAGTTCCTAAATTAGATGAAAAAATACCATAATTGTGCGCAAAGTAAAGTACTTTACGCACACCGTCTAGACTGTGTGGAAATAGGATATTTTTCATCCACAAAAGTAACAGGCAAAGCCGAGTTTTGCACACGCAGTTAAGAAGTATTACATTTGGTAACGGGTATAATAATACATTAAGATACACGGGCTGTATTCACAGTAGCATGGAAGTTCGGCAATTCAAAATTCCACGTGTGATAAATTAATAACGGTAAAATTTGCTCCAGTATGCTGAATCGTGGTTCATGATTATTCATGAATCAACCATACGATACAAAATAACAATTTGATATTTTTTTATTTGTCAACTATTTTATATAGAATAGGAGTAAATACGTATAACAAGCCATATAAAGATACCGAGTAAACATTTCATTATTACACAGTAGCTTTTTTTGTGACCGTTTCATTAATTATAAAAATACTTGATATCAACCGAAGATCGTTCTAGCAAATGTAATATGCATGCGAAAACAGCTTGCATAAATTATTCACACTCGTGAAAAATCCCGTGGTTTTAAATCTGGTTGCTACAAGTAAGCGTTTAAAAGATGTATCCTCGATATACTTATATTTTATACAAGTTCTCAAAAATAGCCCTAGCGTCAATCGCATTAGACGTGCATGTATGATACGATATAACCTATCTATTTACACGTGTTTTCTTGACTCAGTATAATATTATATACATAGTATGATACGACATAACCAAGCTATTTACACGTGCATTCATGATTCGGTATACGATTATATATGACCTGGTATACGCGTATCAATAGCTAGGTATAAGCTTACAGTAGTATCCTCGGTATGCATATACGTATAAATAATCAAGCTATTAACACGCGCACACACACCTCGGCATAGTAATCTCAGTACGCATACACGCACAAATAACCAAGCTATTTACATGCGCATACTCACCGCGGTATGAACAGCTCGGTACACTAGCATATTAACCACGCTAAATACACACCGCGGTATAAACAGCTTGGTATACTAGCATATCAACCACGCTAAATACACACCGCGGTATAAACAGCTCGGTATACTAGTATATTAACCGTGCTAAATATACACCGCCGTATAAACAGCTCGTTATACTAGTATATTAACCGCGTTAAATATACACCGCGTTATAAACAGCTCGGTATACTAGCATATTAACCATGCTAAATATATACCACGGTATAAACAGCTCGGTATACTAGCTTATTAACCACGCTAAATATACACCACGGTAGAAACAGCTCGGTACACTAGTATGCCGCGCTATTTACCCGCGTATACATGCCTCGCTATACGAGCATACGTGTATTAAAATAGCTCGGCATACTAGCATATTAACCGCGCTAAATATACACCACGGTATAAACAGCTCGGTACAATAGTATGCCGTGCTATTTAGCCGCGTATACATGCCTCGCTGTACGAGCATACGTGTATAAAAATAGCTTGGTACACTAGCATATTAACCGCGCTAAATATACACCACGGTATAAACAGCTCGGTACAATATTATTCCGCGCTATTTACCCGCGTATACATGCCTCGCTATACGAGCATAGACAACGAGGCATATGCGTATAAAAATAGCTCAGTATACTAGCATATTAACCGCGCTAAATATACACCACGGTATAAACAGCTCGGTACAATAGTATGCCGCGCTATTTACCCGCGTATACATACCTCGCTATACGAGCATACGTGTATAAAAATAGCTCGGTATACTAGCATATTAACCGCGCTAAATATACACCACGGTATAAACAGCTCGGTACAATAGTATGCCGCGCTATTTACCCGCGTATACATGCCTCGCTATACGAGCATAGATAACGAGGCATACGTGTATAAATGTAGCTCGGTATACTAGCATATTAACCGCGCTAAATATACACCACGGTATAAACAGCTCGGTACAATAATATGCCGCGCTATTTACCCACGTATACATGCCTCGCTATACGAGCATAGACAACGATGTATACGTGTATAAAAACAGCTCGGTACAATAGTATGCCGCGCTATTTAGCCGCGTTTGCATGCCTCGCTATACGAGCATAGACAACAAGGTATACGTGTATAAAAATAGCTCGGTATACACGTATATACACCTAGGTTAACACATATGAACGCACGTATATTGCGTGTGTCACGTTGATAATTTTATACTCGTCTTAAAGTTCATCTGCATGTGTTCCTAGATGCATCATGTATGTTCTCATATGAATACGTGCAATCAAACTTTAATATTTATTCAAATTAAGAAAAGGAGTTAAGAAACGTTTTATTTTTTTTTTCCTCTGTGATAATTCATTCAGTTTCTCTGTGATAGTTTATGGTAAGAAATTGATGAGTTTTCATTTGTTTCTTAGAGGTTATGATATTGATATACACAAGTTAAATTATTCTGTAAATATACTGTATGAAGCATTATATTTCTGATTTTTTTTAAATAATTGATAAAATTTTTGCAATATTCAATAAATTAAACTTTTATTTGAAAACATAAAATATTGAACTTATTTAATTTCAATATAGCATTAAAATGATGAAATAATTAATTAGCAAAACAAATAGATATTTTAATTGATAATTTTTTTTGTTAAAACAGTGAATTAATTTTATTGAATCAATCTTCGCGACATTTAGTAAGTCAAATATTTATTTAAAAATACAAAATATTATTTGATTCAGTTACTATATGCATATTGATGTAATGAAATAAGCAATTAGAAAAACAAATATGCATTTGAATAAATAAAAAATTTTTTTAAAACAATAAATTAATTTTATTCAACCAATATTTGTGATGTTTAGTAGAATCAAATATTTATTTTAAAAATGAAATATGTATTTGACTCAATTAAAATATTTGTATTAATGTAACAAAATATTTTATGTGCCGCCTGCACACCTAAGGGATTTCATTGATTCAATTAAGCCTTACTTGATCCAAATGAATTTTTCTCAGTGTAGTATCATCTAATATTACTATTTTGTCAATTATTTGAAAAAAATCATAAATATAATGCTTTATACAGTATATATACAAAATGATTTAACTTGTGTATATCAATATCATAACCTCTAAGAAACAAATGAAAACTCATCAATTTCTTACCATAAACTATCACAGAGGAACTAAATAAATTATCACAGAGGAAAAAAAAATAAAACGTTTCTTAACTCATTTTCTTGAATTAAATAAATATTAAAGTTTGATTGCACGCATTCATATGAGAACATACATGATGCATCTAGGAACACATGCAGACGAACTTTGAGACGAGTATAAAATTATCAACGTGACACACGCAATATACGTGCGTTCATATGTGTTAACCTAGGTGTATATACGTGTATACCGAGCTATTTTTATACACGTATACCTCGTTGTCTATGCTCGTATAGCGAGGCATGTAAACGTGGCTAAATAGCGCGGCATACTATTGTACCGAGCTGTTTTTATACACGTATACCTCGTTGTCTATGCTCGTATAGCGAGGCATGTATACGCGGGTAAATAGCGCGGCATATTATTGTACCGAGCTGTTTATACCGTGGTGTATATTTAACGCGGTTAATATGCTAGTATACCGAGCTACATTTATACACGTATGCCTCGTTGTCTATGCTCGTATAGCGAGGCATGTATACGCGGGTAAATAGCGCGGCATACTATTGTACCGAGCTGTTTATACCGTGGTGTATATTTAGCGCGGTTAACGGGATGCCGGAGCTGCAACAGTTGAGTTTTGCTTTTCTTATTTTATTAATATCTTTTCCAATTCATAAATTAAACAAATATAATGACTTGTCCGCACTTAAGCTATGTTAATACAATAATTTTTGTTAAAATAAAAAATCATTTAGACTTGTTATTTTTTTATGAGCTTGGATTGGAAATTAGATATCGAATTCAACAAACCTAACCTTAAAATACGATACAATGAAAGTTTGTAGTATAACTTTTTATGTATAATATTTTGGTGGATTTCTTGAGTTGTCCGCACTAGAGTTTAATCTTACAAATTTTTTCTTTGTAGTAAAAAAACTTGATTAAACGCAACGTTTATTCATAAGTTAGGATTGGAAATATTATTAGGAGGCGCGCAGCTTCGTCATGCTCTTAATATGCTAGTATGCCGAGCTATTTTTATACACGTATGCTCGTATAGCGAGGCATGTATACGCGGGTAAATAGCACGGCATACTAGTGTACCGAGCTGTTTATACCGTGGTGTATATTTAGCGCGGTTAATATGCTAGTATACCGAGCTATTTTTATACACATATGCCTCGTTGTCTATGCTCGTATAGCGAGGCATGTATACGCGGGTAAATAGTGCGGAATAATATTGTACAGAGCTGTTTATACCGTGGTGTATATTTAGCGCGGTTAATATGCTAGTGTACCGAGCTATTTTTATACACGTATGCTTGTACAGCGAGGCATGTATACGCGGGTAAATAGCGCGGCATACTATTGTACCGAGCTGTTTATACCGTGGTGTATATTTAGCGCGGTTAATATGCTAGTATATCGAGCTATTTTTATACACGTATGCTCGTATAGCGAGGCATGTATACACGGGTAAATAGCGCAAAATACTAGTGTACCGAGCTGTTTATACCGTGGTGTATATTAAGCGAGGTTAATAAGCTAGTATACCGAGCTATTTATACCGTGGTATATATTTAGCATGGTTAATATGCTAGTATACCGAGCTGTTTATAACGCGGTGTATATTTAGCGCGGTTAATATACTAGTATAACGAGCTGTTTATACGGCGGTGTATATTTAGCGCGGTTAATATACTAGTATACCGAGCTGTTCATACCGCGGTGTGTATTTAGCGTGGTTGATATGCTAGTATACCAAGCTGTGTATACCGCGGTGTGTATTTAGCTTGGTTAATATGCTAGTGTACCGAGCTGTTCATACCGCGGTGAGTATGCGCATGTAAATAGTTTGGTTATTTGCGCGTGTATGCGTACTGAGATTACTATGCCGAGGTGTGTGTGCGCGTGTTAATAGCTTGGTTATTTATACGTATATGCATACCGAGGATACTACTGTAAGCTTATACCTAGCTATTGATACGCGTATACCAGGTTATATATAATCGTATACCGAATGATGAATGCACGTGTAAATAGCTTGGTTATGTCGTATCATACTATGTATATAATATCATACTGAGTCCAGAAAACACGTGTAAATAGATAGGTTATATCGTATCATACATGCACGTCTAATGCGATTGACGCTAGGGCTATTTTTGAGAACTTGTATAAAATATAAGTATATCGAGGATACATCTTTTAAACGCTTACTTGTAGCAACCGGATTTAAAACCACGGGATTTTTCACGAGTGTGAATAATTTATGCAAGCTGTTTTCGCATGCATATTACATTTGCTAGAACGATCTTCGGTTGATATCAAGTATTTTTATAATTAATGAAACGGTCACAAAAAAAGCTACTGTGTAATAATGAAATGTTTACTCGGTATCTTTATATGGCTTGTTATACGTATTTACTCCTATTCTATATAAAATACTTGACAAATAAAAAAATATCAAATTGTTATTTTGTATCGTATGGTTGATTCAAGAATAATCATGAACCACGATTCAGCATACTGGAGCAAATTTTACCGTTATTAATTTATCACAGGTGGAATTTTTAATTGCCGAACTTCCATGCTACTGTGAATACAGCCACGGACTCTAAGTGGCACTTTTTTGTACAGCGCGCAGCTAACTGCGCGCAGCGTAGCGAGGATGCTAAGCACGTTGTAAAAAAAGAGCCACTCAGAGTTCACGTGTCTTATATTATTTTATAGCACATGGATCATAAATCCGCCGAACGAAATCTTGCGCATAGAAATCAATAACAAACTAGATATATGCACTTCACAAATGATAATTCATAAAAAAATAAAAAAACTATGCACTTCGCGAAAACAGTTGACTCGAAACCTTATTCTATAAGTTGTAAAACGTTTTATGACAGAGACAGAAGATACAATATTAATGTATTGGACAAAGACAACAGCATACAGTTTTTCGTTCATGAATAACACGTTTAAAGACAGATACATGTGCGTCTGTCTCTCTTTGTTAACATCTCTCGCTTTAAAATATGTATGTGCATCTCTTTCTCTTTATTAATATCTCTCACGTCGGAAACGCATGCGCGGCGCTAGTGGTTACCTTTTACGTTTCAAGTCATGACGCGCCGCATTCGTATATATTTTAAACATTTCTAAATTATTCGTATTTTTTACTTATATAGTGCTTTATTCGAGTGTTCATATGTTTTATTTAACATTTCACGTATTATTACGTGTTAAAAAATGTTTAAAAGTACACGAAATTTCAATATAAATACTTTTTTAAATACTGTAAAAAAGTAAATTTCAATATAAATACTTTTTTAAATAGTGTAAAAAAGTAAAGGATTCCTTACAATACTTTTTTGTACAGTCCAATAATAGCTTGTCTAGCGTCTGTTAAAGTATCCAGAACACGCGGATTTAAGGTCCGCAATGCTATAAAAAGACTTTATTTACGAAATGAAAAGTTTACGGCCCCGACCTAAAGCAAGGGTCGTAAACAATTTCGTAAGAAAGTCTTTTCATGACAGTTACGAACTTTACTTTTTGATATGAGAGTCATAAGAGAGCAACAAAGTTGCGATTTTTAGGTAGGATAGCGAAAATATAATTTTTTCATGTTTTGTTAAAATTTTGTTTATTATATTTCAATTGTTGTTTGGATGTACCGTAAAAAATATATAAATTTGTTCACATTAATCAAATATTTATAATTATTATTGAATTGCCATTTCATCTCGTAAAACTCATTGAGTTAGAGTAATTTAATTTAATTTTTTCAAATGCTCTTTTATTGTAAAAAACATAATTTCTAATCAAGAAAAATTTAGAAGGAAAAGAAAGAGTACAAGTGAATGTGAGAGAGTGATTAGGAAATAGGAAGAGAGAGAGAGAAATAGATAAAAATAATGTAAAAATGAGTATCAGGGTAAGATAAAAGAAAAGAGAGGAAGTGAGGAAGAAAAAGAAGAATTAGTGAGTGCGTTAAATCAGAAATCAGAAGTAATCGAAGAGCTACAATAAGAAAATTAGTTTTCATAAACTTGTTTTATAAAGTCATCAGCGAATAACTTGTATACAAATTTTATAGCAAATCTATTCAGTAGTTTACGTATGTATATACACGGAAAGAAGTGGTACGACTGTACAGTCGTGGTGCGTGATTGAAAACACGGCAGTAGGAAGTGTAAGCACAGCTGAACAGCAGTATGCCACTCCGCTTCGTGGTGAATCTAATCAATGCTGTCTGCTGTGATCGCACCACGGCTGTACAGTCGTACCACTTCTTTCCGTGTATGTACTTGGGTTTACCCACCTACAGCCTTTTGGTCTAGCAAGTGCATTGAACCTTTTTCTATACCTTTCAATCTTACCTTATTTGATGATGCGAGTCTTTCGAGCAGACCTTTTTGATCCGATCTATTGGCATGTACACATAAGCTGCGACCCTGTTGGATCTTTCACAAATTAATATTAATGGCCGTCATTGGTATATCTTTCTGCGTGTTTACTGTTGTTTACATATGTATATAAGACTAAAATTTTATACAACTAATATTTGGAAAATTGTGTAGAATTTTTGATAAACTTATTATTAACATGGAATAAGCTTCTCAATGTAAAAATTACAAAGTGACAATGAAGTGTTGTGTAAAAAACTGCAACTCAAAAATGAGTAAAGACACAAATTTAAGTTTTCATAAGATACCTAAGAGTAGTATAAAAATGCAAAAAGTAAATATTTTTGGAAAGATTGATATAGTGGATAAGAGAAGTGAATGGTTAAAAAAGTTAAACATTGAAAACACAAATAAAAATCTTAGAGAATGTTCAAATAATTTTAATAAAAATGATTACTGCTTATAATTTTTCATAATTTTTCTTAAATTTTGTAGACATGCCAATCGCAAAAAAAAACATTAAAACGAAATGCTGCCCCAACAATTGCAATCCAAACCGAAAAATATCAGCAATTTAAAAATAAAAGCAATTTTGAATTCAAAAAGAACAGAAAGACTTGTATGTATACAATAATAAATTATAATAAATGTATTTGTACATAAAGTAAATAATAAATTTTCTGTATTTTATTTTAGATTCGAAGAAGATTAAAAAAGGAAAATAATACAAAGTGCAAAAAAAAATAAAAGAAAATCCTATAGTCATTAATGCGAAACCAAGTAGTAGTGAAGATATTAGTACTAATATAATGGATAGAGAAGTTGTGCAAGTGGAAGCTAATATTACTAAAAACAATCCATGCGAATATGATTCTATTAATCATGATGATGATTGTAAAGTATTGCAAGAAGAATCAGATATCTTATTAGAAAATGAAAAATTTTTTAATGAAAATATTAGTTTTGAAAAAAGTTTAGCTGCTGACAGTCTAAATGAGAGGAAAAAAAAACATGAATGATACAAATGCTATTGAAGAAAAGAAAAAATTAAGTGCCGTTGAAAATAAAGGTGTACAAGTTACTACTAAATGCTTTAATCTAACATTTTCATCATTTATCAAGACAGAAAAAGATTTTATAACTTTATGTAATATAAAGAGTTTCAAAATTTTAAGTGAATTAACCAATTTAATGGAAGAAATTTATCCACCTGAAAGAAAACGCACGTTAAGTACTCGTGATGCTATCATTTTAACCACTGCAAAACTAAAATTAGATATTTCTTTTAATGCTTTAGCTATTTTCTTTAAACCAATTTGTGTAATGACTATTCGAAACACTTTCTATGATACTGTGAAAAAACTTGCTTCAATATTACAAGTTGTAATCAGAAGAGTATCGAAGGAAGAAGTTATGCGTAATATGCCTAAATGCTTTGAGAAATTTCAAGCAACAACTTCAGTGCTCGATCGCACTGAAATAAAAATTCAAAAACCAAAGTATCTCAAGTGTCAAATAAAATTTTATTCATACTATAAAAGCAATTTGACAGTCAAATTCATGACAGAAGTCACACCAGCAGGATTAATTACTTTTGTTGAGTGAATCTTTTGGTGGCCAAGAAAGTACTAGAGATGCAATTATGGTCGATAGAGGATTTCTTATTGATAACGAATGTATGCAGAGACAAATCAAATTAATAAGACCACCATTCATGAAAAATAGAGAGAAGTTAACCGAACAATATTAAATAATACTTTTCCTTGGCACATGATAAATTATATCGATGACATTTTTATTATTTGCTGCGGTCTGACCAATTTGGATTCTCCGATACTTGCAGATGATAAATTTAAAGTTTTTTAAATCATTAAGTAATGTTAAAAAATAACATGGAATCAATTATTTTTATGTAATTGTTTATTGAAATAAAATTTCTGTACAAAAACCCACATGGATTCATTATGAGTTTTGTAATAAAATAAACTTATTTTACATTGTATTTAAATATTAATATTAACCTTGTTCATAATTAAATTATAAATACAATGAATAATTCTAACATTTTGTAACGTATTTAAACTTTTTTTTCATAATAAATAAATGTATCATTACAATATTTATTTAATTTAAAAATTTATCATCACACTATGGATTTCTTGTATTTTCACATAGTGCATGCAACATTTTCTTAAAATATTTTTCTTTTAAATTGACTAGCATATTTTGTACATATACTTTGTCTAATATTATATTAACAACAACAATACTTTTGGAAATATTAGAAAATACAACAAAATCACAATCTGGTAAGTGTAACAACACCATTCCAAACTGAATTTGAGCATAATACTGGTGTTTTTTTTTAATTCTTAATACTTCGTTTTCTAAATATAAAAATTTACACTTTTTAAGGAGACATTCATTTGTGGTATTTTCTTATTCATAAGGACACTTTATTTCTAATAATCTAACTGCAAGATTATTTTTTATTACTACACTATCCGGAGAATAGGCCATCCATGGTTCAAACTTTGAAACAATTAAACTACATTGCTGTACAAATACATTTTTTTCTTTTTCATATAATTTTCTAGCTACATCTTCATATTGATTGCCATGCCTAGTATACTTATTACTGAATTTTGTTGGCCAAAAATATTTTAATGCTCTATTTGACCAATCTTCTTTTGAAAAAGTATATAAACTATAGCATCTATAAAAAAAATAAACAAATATATAATAATACATTTTATAACGTGCATCACTACTATAATTATAATTATTAATTCAAGGTTTACCTGCTGTCTGTAATTCTGAATTTTCTCTCCTTCTCCCATTCAGATTTAAAATGTCTTGTATTTTTAGCTATTTGCAATACATTATTACAAATAATTTTTTTTGTGTAAATATTTGTACAGCAGTCAGCTAAATTATAATTCATGTTTTGTAAAAAATCAACTTCAGAAAATTCAGCATTTTTAACAATACAGTCAATATAATCACTCTGAACTATTTTTAAATTAGTACCATGATTTGTTTGAAGCAAAATAGAGTTGTAGAGTTCAGTGGAGTAGTGGCTAAGGCGCGTGACTCGTATTCCCGTTGGCGCGGGATCGATTCCCCGTCTGGTCGCTTTTTCGCTGTCTCTGCCGTGGACTGACACCACGTTAAATAATACGTCAAACTGTGTTGTAATAAATGAATTTCTATATGTTAAAAAAGGGTAGTAATGCCCGTGAATATATAAAATAAAAATAAAAATAAAATAAAATATTATTTTGAATATCTTTCATTGGAGCCCTAGATGTTGATAAAATGTTGACATTGCGATTACTGTAAATAATATAAATATTAATGACAATATTTTGATTTTATTTGAAAATTAGTATATAAAAAAATTTCCATACCAATGTTTTGCTATAACTGTGTCCTTGTTACAATTAATTAGCCTAGATGTTATATTTTGTTTAATATTTGTAGGAAGAGGCGTTAATCTTTCTTGACTTACACAACAAAAAGTTTTTGTTGGTTGAGATTCAAATTGCTCCATAACTGGTTGTTTATGTCGTTTTCATAAACATTTTTTATCGGTTGAAGAAATCAATTCAAGAGAATTCAAATCTTTCTTGCATAACAAGGACATGAGTAATAATACAATAACGCAAATATAAAAATTTAATTATTTACCTGTTACAATATAGCAAAACACCTACAATGTGTTTACACACTTGACTATTCCCAGCCTTGCAAGAGTACGTCATTTTATCGATTCTTATGAAAATATCTTTTTCTGAATCATCATTATTCAAATTTATAATCGATAAAGAGCCGGTGACTGTCTGTGGTTTAGATGTTAAAGCTGAAGTTTGAAGACACAAAGCATATAAATCTATTTTACTAACAGTCTTTAAACTTGCACCGCACATGATTATTAATCCACAATTCACAACTTTTTCACCTTCTATCATATTTCTTAAAGATGATGTCGCATTTGTGAACTCACACAGTGTATGTAATTGCAATGTCAACATTTATAATTAACATAAATTTAAAAAAAAACACTTTTTCTTGAAAAGCTCCTATTCTAAATAATAAAATAAGATATACCAATAACAGCCATATTTGTTTTAATTATCAACGCCCTCCTTCCCACGGTGGTAGATTTACTTTCCAATACCTTCGAAAATTTGAAGGTTGGTACGACAGGCTCTAGCATCACCCGCAAAATCAAAGTTGCCTGCGGTGTTTATGTCACATTTAGTAGGCTCAAACCATCTCAAGTAATCCAAAATTAAATTATTAATTTGGATAATTAAAAAATGGCTGATATTTGCAAAAAAGTTTAACAGTAAACTGACTGCACAATTATGTAAAGTAGGTTTGTGGGAGTAAAATATCCAAAATGGCCCTAACAGATGTTGTCCGTTTTTGTTTAAACAATGTTTAAACATTGAAAATTGACATTTTTTCTCTTTATCTGCAAATATTTCTGGAGCTATAAAAGTTATCATATTGGTCCAATGAGATAAAATGTAGGTTTTTTGAAGAACTTTAAAATGAATTTTTAACCATTTTGATTGCATTTATAGTTTCCGAGAAAAATGCAAAAAACCACGAAAAAGGGTTAAATTTAAAAAAATTCATAACTTTTTTAATTTAATGATTTAAGAATTGGACTTGTGTCAATAAATAGTTCTTAATGTGCACAATAAGCATACGCAAGCAGAATCCTGTAGGACTTATAGTTTTTCCATAATAACACTTATAAGTTATAAACAATTAATTTTCAGTAGGCCACTCTATCTCACACGATTAACTTTTTACAATGTTCAACATCGATTCTGAAAGTTTAGATATCCCTCTACAAAATGTATATTTCAGATTTTTGATTAAGTGATTAGAAAGTCATTAAAAATTCACTTAAACATTGGATCTTTCACTTGGGCGCATGAATTAACGTTAGTAGTGGGGGAAACTCATAACGAAGGGGAAATGTATAACGGGTAGTCTGCCTAGCATGCCTAGCTGCTTGGTTTCCCCCACTAATAACGTTAATTCATGCGCCCAAGTGAAAGATCCAATGTTTAAGTGAATTTTTAATGACTTTCTAATCACTTAATCAAAAATCTGAAATATACATTTTGTAGAGGGATATCTAAACTTTCAGAATCGATGTTGAACATTGTAAAAAGTTAATCGTGTGAGATAGAGTGGCCTACTGAAAATTAATTGTTTATAACTTATAAGTGTTATTATGGAAAAACTATAAGTCCTACAGGATTCTGCTTGCGTATGCTTATTGTGCACATTAAGAACTATTTTATTACTATTACTACGTTTTTATTAACTCGCTTTGGTGTCTGTCTGTCTGTCTGTCTGTCTGTTCGGTACGAATTTTGCAACCGATTGTAAACTAACTTCCTGATGAGCTAGAGACTTGAAATTTTAAATATAGCTCGGAACTGGATGACAATGCAATATTATAAAAAAAATATATATATCTACCGAACAATATATTAATATATTCAATCATATACGGAGATGTTGGCAAAATTGAAGATTTGAAGATTTTATATATAGATACACTTTTAACATTAGTGTCTAAACATCTTCGAAAATTTTAAAAATCTTCTTTTGATATATTAATATATTAATATATTAATATATTAATATATCAAATATAGTAATATATTAATATAGTAATATATTAATATATTAATATATCAAATATATTAATATATTAATATATCAAATATATTAATATATTAATATATTCAATATTATATTTTTGCATGCATTGTTGGATAATATAATTAAATATATATTCCCACCGAAAAATATATTAATACAATTATATACGGAGATATTGGAAAAATTGAAATTTTGAAGATTTTATATATAGATATACTTTTAACATTAGTGTCTAACCATCTTCGAAAATTTTTAAAATTCTTTAACTTCTCATATTGCAATTAGACATAAATTACAGCATTTTGTATTGTACATATAAAATTTGAGACTGTATTTTATTCATTTTATGGTCTATCAATGCATAAAACAATAAATTTTGGTTGAATTTCTAATAGCGTCATTATCGTCAAAATGGCGGGAAACTCAGCATGCGATTACGTGTTCTCTAAAAAAAATAGATGAAACACGTTTTAGTCCCTTGATAACAATATATATGCTATATAATATGCACTGTTGGACAACACGATAAAATTTATATATATATATATATATTAATATATTTAGAGGATATACTCATGAAATTAAGTTTTTAAAATTTTTGAAAATATTATATATTTAGGATACTCATAATGTTAAAATTTTCGATCATTCGAAAATTTTAAAATTCATTAACGTAATAAATATTATATATAGATAAAAATTACAGCGAAGAAAAGGTGGCCGGCGGCCGTTAAGTGCTGCCATCATTGAATTTACATGTGACGACAGAACATAATTCATCGATAAGAAAACGTGAAAAAAGGTAACTAATAATAAAACAAAGCGAGTTAATAAAAACGTAGTAAAATACAATAGTTTCGATAGTGAATAATAGAGCGTATTAATTGATGGTGAGTAATGAATAATCTCGGGTTTTTTTACCACATTTTCATTTTAAATGTAATTAAATATAATATACACACCGTAATTATACAGTATATACATAACAGAAATATCAAATATTATTATTTTATTATTTATTTAATATTTATATTTAATTATTTAATTAGTACTGTATAATATATTTATATTTAATGTTATATTTATTTCATATTAATATGACAGTTATATTATAATATAAAATTAATATTAAGTATTAAATATTTACCAGTCAATATAATACAATAATAAAATATATATTAAATTATAATAATAATATTGATTGAGAATTGTGCAACAATGAAACTATAGTTTTTAAATATAATTTGGGATAATAATATAAGTGCGCGAAAGGTATAATAAAATCAAAAATAATACCGATATTGTTATTGATATTGTATAGTGAGTGTAATAGTGAAAATTTCTACTTTGTAAATATTTCTAAATATAATATAATAAGAATGAAAAAACATTAACTTATTGTAGCAAAAAGTAATGAAATTAATTAAATAATGATATTATTAGTAATTATTAGCAAATAGTGCATCACAGACAATTTAAATCATGGTCAAGGAGTCGACTACTCAACGCAAGCGACGTCTAGAGAAGAAGAAACAAAAACGACAAGAAAAACTCCAACAGGAATCGGAAGCAGATAAGTGTGCAAGATTGACCAAGCGGCGTAAGCGAACTCAAGAAATTCCTGAATTACAACGCAATGTCGGACGCGCAAATGCTAAGAAACGAATGGCTCAAGCGAGATCGATCGAGACAGTGGACGCATATTCATCTCGACTTGCCATTGACGCGGAAAGACATGCTCAAGCGAGATCGATCGAGACAGTGGACGCATATTCATCTCGACTTGCCACTGACGCGGAAAGACATGCTCAAGCGAGATCGATCGAGACAGTGGACGCACGTTCATCTCGACTTGTCATTGACGCGAAACGACATATTCAAGCCAGATCGATCGAGACGGCGGACGCACGTTCATTTCGACTTGCCATTGACGCGGAAAGACATGCTCAAGCGAGATCGATCGAGACGGTAGACGTACGTTCATCTCGACTTGCCATTGATGCGGAAAGACATGCTCAAGCGAGATCGATCGAGACAGTGGACGCATATTCATCTCGTCTTGCCATTGACGCGGAAAGACATGCTCAAGCGAGATCGATCGAGACAGTGGACGCATATTCATCTCGACTTGCCATTGACGCGGAAAGACATGCTCAAGCGAGATCGATCGAGACAGTGGACGCATGTTCATCTCGACTTGCCATTGACGCATTTCGTCATGTTCAAACGAGAGCCATTGAGAATGCTGAAGTGCACATCTATCGACTGGAATCAGATAGATTGAGACACTCTAAATCAAGAGCTGGAGAGACAGGGCAGGAACATGAAGCAACAATACGATGTCGACGTGAAGCCTATGCTCAACAGGTAGCTAATATAGAAAATTTTTACTCCACCATAAACACTTTTTGTGATAAGTGTTGTGATATCTGCCAGAAAAAATGCTACCCTAATCAGGTAGTGAAATTTCGTTTGACTTCATCAAAATCATACTTGCCAGAAGAACTCATTGCTAAAAATGATTTACTTCTTTGCCATCGATGCAGTACGCACTTGAAGAGCTCAAAGAATCATACTCCATCCAAAGCGTATTGGAATAACTTGCTTCCAGGGGATATTTCCGATGAAATTGCAGCACTTACTGAACCAGAACGACGTTTACTTCAGCGCATCATTCCGTATGTCAAAGTCATCAAATTTCCTGGTAGATTTGGTCAATACGGTTTCAAAGGACATGCAATTTTATTCGCTCTCGATATCTTTGAAGTCAGTGAAAAGTTGCCTGAAATGCTTCCTAGAGAGAGCACAGATATTGGATTTGTTGTAGTGACTGAAACTCTGGAGAACTTGAACATATCCAGGGATTATAATATTTCACCGGATCGTATTTACAAGGCACTTGATTGGCTTATTGCAAATAATCCACTCTACAAGGATGTAAGAGTAAATCAATTTGCACGATTAAATATGCAGGACATTATCCACGTTATTTCAGCTCAGCAACAACAATCAAGCGAACCTGATGACCAAGCGGATAGTTCAACTCACAATGCTTTCATGGAAATTAATAATTTATCGCGAATCATTCGTGCCTCTTGGAATCAAGGAAATGAAGAAATCTTTCAATCAGGACATGCTGGACATCAATGTTTCGCAATGGTCGTGGCAAATTTAATTCGTGCTGCCATTTTACCACCGAGCCAATGGAATATAAATGTTTTGAATCGGAACATGATTGAAGGCGATAGACTTTACGAATTGATTGTCTGGGAAACTACAAATCAACCAGGTGCTTTTCTAATTGATAATCGCGGATATTTAGAAATAAGAAATCTTGATGTTGTAAAACACGACATCCTAATGTATGACAATGCCTTTGCTATTGAATATGATGATTTCAATGACGCCTTTAATGGCAGCTTATGTGACAGAGAAAACGATGGAATTAATTTTATAAATCTTCGTACTTCGATAAACTTATTATTTACCGAACACAATGTTGGAACTTTGATTGTTGCTGGAAGTGCATATGGTCTAATGAATTATAATAATAAGTTTTATTTCACCGATTCTCATTCATGCGGACCCAAGGGAAAAAGCGGAGCAAAAAATGGAAAAGCTTGTGTTATCGAATGTGATATTATTGATGAATTCCTTCGTATTATTCGTCGTACTGTGCATTCCAAAGCTGGTACACAATTTTCCATTAATGCCATTAATGTTATCATTAAAGAAGGATTTGTGGCGATGCAGCAACATTTGGAGGGACCAGCGATTCAGGTAGAGGAAAAAGTTCCTACCGAAAATGAATCGCAGCAAGAGCCAGTAAATGTATCGCTATTTATTCCCGTGCAAACATCTGTAATGGCACCAATTGATCACGAGCAGCCAGATGTGAATGACGAATTTGAGGAAAGCAGAATTATCAATCATATCGTTCGCAAAACTAAGGATAATATTGTTAATGTCAGTCGAGAGTTGAAAGCAGAGGAATATTCATGGTTCCATCTCTTTCCATATGGCAAAAATGGTCTGAACGAAGAACGCCCTGTAAAAATTACACCATTGGATTATTTTCAGCAGCGAATTCTGGGCTCGGATACTCGTTTTCAAAAAACAGATTATTTGTTTTATGCCCTCTCAATGTTTGAATATTTTCAAGTGCAGTCGACGATCAATGCATGCGGCAGAGCTATACGAGGACAAGAAGGTGTTGTCGAGGATCTTCATTTATATTTGAAGAATCTTAGAGGATCAGCATCATATTGGCGAACGGCCCTCAACGAATTGATTGCATTTATTCGTTGTATTGGTCCTCCAACTTGGTTTATTACTTTGAGCTGTAATGATTTGAATTGGCTAGATATGCGTAAAGCTTTTTTAATTGCAGATGGCAGACCCAATGAAGATCCGAGCCAATTGAATCTTGATGAAGTGCAGCGTTTGATCGAATTGTATCCTGTGGTATTAAGCCGACATTTTTCTCGTCGTGTCGATGCTTTCCTTAAAGTAATTAAACGAAATAAAAATCTTCTTGGTGGAAAAGTTATTGATTTCTGGACACGAATTGAGTTTCAGAACCGTGGAAGTCCACATGTCCACCTTGTAGTATGGATTGAAAACGCTCCATCTTTTGAAACTGCAGAAGGACTCGCGTTCATCGATCAAGTTATCTCATGCCGTTTTCCAAGAGACGAAGAAGATCCTGATTTAAGAGCACTCGTTAAACGCAACCAAATTCATCGCCACACTCATACATGTCATAAAAACAATTCTGAGATATGTCGATTTGCTTTTCCTCGCCAGCCATGCCAACAAACTCGTATTGCACCGCCAAGTTCAGACGAGTTCATTCGAAACGGAGGACGATTCTGTACTTTAAAACGAACAACGGAGGAAAAATGGGTGAATAATTATAATCAACATATTCTCGAGTTCTGGAATGCCAATATGGACATACAACCATGTGGATCAAATGAATCTATTGCTCACTACATCGCAAAGTACATTGCAAAGGCAGAACCAGCAGATGTAAACGAAGGTGTAGCTCAAGCCATTCGTCAAATTCGCCGCGATGAAAGTAACATTGCAAGAAAGCTTTTTAAATCATGCATGCGGATTTTGAAAGAGCGACAAGTTTCCGCATCTGAATGTGTTTATCGACTATGCCACTTGCCACTTCGTTCAAGTTCAAGAAAGTGTGTGTTCTTGAATACAAGAAAGCCCGAACAACGATATCAAGTACTGAGATTCGAGGATAATCAAGCGGTTGGACTTTGTTCAAATATATTTCAGCGATATGCAAATCGTCCAAAACAACAAGAGCAGGGTTATGATTTTCCAAATATGTGCCTACTTGAATTTGCGATGATTTTTGAGCCATTATATGCAAAGCAAGCTGGAGATAGTGAAGAAAGCATTGATGCAGAAGTGGAAGAACAATCAACAAGACGCAGACTCATCAAGCTGGCAAACAACAATAAAATGGTTATTAGAAATGTGACAGCTGTTATACGAGTGCCATTCTTCAAAATGCAGACGGATCCGGAAAATTATTTCTATAGCCTTCTCGTACAATATGTACCATTTTATTTGGAGAATGAATTAATTGATGAGTATAACAACGCGCGCGAGGCTTTTCTTGCTCGAGAAGAACAATTGAGACAAACCAATGCATACCTCGAAATACATCGTGCAAGAGACAGACAGCTTGAAACTGCATTTAATCAAGCACACGCTTTCAATCTTTTTGAAAATCCAGAGGAAATGGTTGAGGCTGAATTCGAGAATGAAGTTATTGAACAGGCGATGCCAAATGAACAGTTCCAGAATGTGTGTGCTGCAATGAATTTACAACAGCGAAAGCTATTTAACACTATTACTCATAGTATCCAGGACCAAATGAATGGAAGTCCGAGTCGCAGCAGAATGTTTGTCACGGAGGTGCTGGAGTTGGTAAAACATTCACATTTAATGCCCTAAAAGAACAAGTAAATCGTTGTTACGGTAAGACAGCAGTTAAAGTTGGCGCATTAACCGGAGTAGCAGCACGACTTGTTGGCGGGACAACGCTGCACACATTATTTAAATTACCAGTTGAGAAAGACGGCAAAATGGTAGGAAATTTGGCACCACTTACTGGTAATTATTTGAAGGTCTTACGAAGTCAGTGGAAGGACATAGAATTCCTGTTTATTGATGAAATCTCCATGGTTTCATACGAAATGTTGTGCATGATCGATTCCAGATTGCGACAACTGAAAAAGAAGGAATATGAACCATTCGGTGGTATCAATATTATGCTTTTTGGAGATTTGTTTCAATTGCCACCTATCCGAGGAGCTCAAGCATTCCACCAGCCAGCAAGATTTTTTCCAGCAACTCATTTGTGGAGACTATTCACCCTTGTGGAGTTGACGGAGAACATGCGACAACAAGGTGATACAAGATTTGCCGATCTTTTGAATGCTCTACGCGTTGGTGAACTGAAGGCCCCACATTTTACTTTATAAATGTCAAAATTGTTGATGGAAACATCTGGTGATTTTCGTTTGGATAAGGCTATTCGTATATATCCAACTCGTAAACAAGTTGATGCACACAACAC
Organism: Anastatus disparis; assembly: GCA_017163975.1. Taxonomy (NCBI): domain Eukaryota; kingdom Metazoa; phylum Arthropoda; class Insecta; order Hymenoptera; family Eupelmidae; genus Anastatus; species Anastatus disparis. The sequence goes on along the minus strand of JAFFSR010000369.1, from coordinate 1,110,553 downwards.
AGCTGTTCTTGAACAATATCGAGCCCAAGGAGTACGAATATTCCGAATTCGGGCTCGAGATATGCTAGTGGATGCAACAAGAAATGCCGACAATGTAAATATGGACAACATTGTGTCAGGTGATATCAACAAAACTGGAGGATTACTAAAGGACTTGGAAATATTCAACGGAGCAAGAGTAATGCTTCGCTCAAATATTAACATAGAGCTAGGACTTGTAAATGGTGCAATGGGAACTATTACTGAAATTGTTTGGCCCTTATTCCGTCGTGATCAGATGTATGATACCGACATTCCATCTGTTCATATTGATTTTGGAAAAGATGGAATTCATTTGATCAAGCCAACATCAATACAGTTTCCGGCACTCCGAAACTATGGAACAATTGAGCGGACACAGCTTCCGCTAATATTGTGCTGGGCTTGCACAGTCCATAAAATGCAAGGATGTACAGTGGATCATGCAGTTGTATATCTTGGATCTGCATTGTTTGCTAAAGGACAGGCATATGTCGCATTAAGTCGTGTTAGAACATTGGATGGATTAAGAATAGAGGGGCTTGATTGCTCCAAACTCACTGGTACGACACCGTGCAACGAAGACGCAATAAAGGAGATGGAAAGAATGCGACGTTTAGGACCTCCAGCTACATAACAATTCTAAAGAGGGATAGAAGCGTGCTTAAAACGTCGAACATTGGAAAATAATATTAATAATAATAATTATAATACCAAAATGTATAAGATTATATTTAAATAAAACAAAAATTTTCAATCTACCACGTTTTTTAATTGAACTAAAAAGTATAAAATAATATTAAAAATAAAAAAAAAACTTTTTAATGTACTACGTTTTTATAATGAACCAAAAAGTATAAAATAATGTGTAATGAAATGAAAAGTGAATAATGATTTGAAATAAAAAAACGTGGGGTGCATACAATACATAATAATAAACATGCGCCCCACGTTTTTTTATTTCAAATCATTATTCACTTTTCATTTCATTACACATTATTTTATACTTTTTGGTTCATTATAAAAACGTAGTACATTAAAAAGTTTTTTTTTATTTTTAATATTTATTGACACAAGTCTAATTCTTAAATCATTAAATTAAAAAAGTTATGAATTTTTTTAAATTTAACCCTTTTTCGTGGTTTTTTGCATTTTTCTCGGAAACTATAAATGCAATCAAAATGGTTAAAAATTCATTTTAAAGTTCTTCAAAAAACCTACATTTTATCTCATTGGACCAATATGATAACTTTTATAGCTCCAGAAATATTTGCAGATAAAGAGAAAAAATGTCAATTTTCAATGTTTAAACATTGTTTAAACAAAAACGGACAACATCTGTTAGGGCCATTTTGGATATTTTACTCCCACAAACCTACTTTACATAATTGTGCAGTCAGTTTACTGTTAAACTTTTTTGCAAATATCAGCCATTTTTTAATTATCCAAATTAATAATTTAATTTTGGATTACTTGAGATGGTTTGAGCCTACTAAATGTGACATAAACACCGCAGGCAACTTTGATTTTGCGGGTGATGCTAGAGCCTGTCGTACCAACCTTCAAATTTTCGAAGGTATTGGAAAGTAAATCTACCACCGTGGGAAGGAGGGCGTTGATAATTAAAACAAATATGGCTGTTATTGGTATATCTTATTTCATTATTTAGAATAGGAGCTTTTCAAGAAAAAGTGTTTTTTTTTTAATTTATGTTAATTATAAATGTTGACATTGCAATTACATACATTGTGTGAGTTCACAAATGCGACATCATCTTTAAGAAATATGATAGAAGGTGAAAAAGTTGTGAATTGTGGATTAATAATCATGTGCGGTGCAAGTTTAAAGACTGTTAGTAAAATAGATTTATATGCTGTTAAATTTTTTTACATGAAAAAATCTAATTTGACTGAACTATAAGGAAAAATGAAGAAAAGAAGTAAATAAAGTGTAGAAATAAGATTGGTAAAATATGAGGATAATGAAAAATAAAAAAAGTTGGAAAAAGAAGAGCTTAGAATAAGTAAAAAGTTGTCGAAAAGAAGACGCATGTTTGGAGGTTAGATAGACGCCGGTCAGCCATTGTAAGCCTTTGTTGTAGAAGATATAAAAGAAGTGAAGTTAAAATGCCGTTGAAATAAGTGTTAAGGAACGTAATACACCTGCAGTAATAAAAATAAAGAAGAAAGAACAAAAGTGGAAAAATATAGATAAAAGGAGAAAAGTGTAAAAGTGTAGTCGTTGTATAAAGAGAGGAAAGGATTAAAAAAAAAAAAACGCAATGCAAACTACAAGGATTAGAAATATCAGAGGAGAAAAGTTATAAAAGAACAGTGTAGTGTTAAGAGGAATAAAAAAGAAAAATAAATGAAAAAAAAAAAATTGAAAAAGCTGAAAAGAAATTAGTAAATAGTAAAAAGTAATAGATGCAATTTGATAGTGTATGGAAACATTGAAAATTCTTAGAAAAGAGGAGAGGTTGGTAGAGAGAACGGTAGCGCCGCCACTGGTAAGGCTGGGACACAAAGATATAGTTACTCCAGTCGGTTCGAGAGTTAAAGAGAGAGGCACACAGGGTGTCATGACCTATGATAAAAGCAGGACAGAAACAAGGCAGGATATATAATAAATGGATAACGATGAAGAAAAGAAGAATTAAGAACAAGGAAAAAAATAAATCAAGAGGGATGATGAAAGAATGGAAATTGATACGGGACTTAGAAATGTAAAACGCGAGTTGTTCTTAGTGGTTAATGTGCGTTCATAAGTGCGGTGTGAGTCTCAGTGGTATGTAAGCGAGATATTAGCATAGGGTTTTTGTATATGAAAAGTTTACGCGGAGCAAAAATTTTAAATTGTTAAAAGCAAGATATAAATAGTGAGATAGGATAAAATAAGGTGAGGTGATAGTTTAATAGTGTAGAGAAAATTTGTTATAATGTAAAAAGAACTGTTGGAATAAGGCAGGACAAAAATTATGAAATAAAATAAAGGTCGAAAATAAAAAGATAGGATAGGTTATAATAAAGAATATAGTGGTATATATATAGTTTGTGCACTATAAAAGGAAGGGGAAGTGAGGTTAGATAGGCGCAGAGCATAGATTTATTAGGTTATGTATGTGTATACGTTTTGGTATAAAGGAAGATTATAGAGTAAGGTTGGGTTAGGCCGAATTACTATTTGAGATTATTTTAAAAGGTTAGGGAATAAAGCTTACAAAATCGTGAGATATTACGGCGGAGTAAAACAAGGAATATTATGAGGAAAAGGTATAAGAAAGAACTGGCTAGGTTATAAAAATGTTAAAGTTTATGTATTATAGTTGGGTTTTGTTGGTATGTAGTATGGTGATGAGTGTTGGAATTTAATGTAAGGTATAAGAAAATGTTTGAAAAAAAATATTTTTGAGGTGTTTATGCGATATAAATGTGAGGTTAGGTAAAATGTAACAAATAAATTAGTTTGGACATATGTAAATAAAATGTAAAGTGTGGTAATTGGGTAAAGCTTAAGTAATACACAAAATTAAGGGCATTTCTTACTGCTTGTTGGATATTTTTAAAAAACAAAATTTAAATGTAAAAGAGTACCCCCCGGTAAGATAGGTAAAATGCCCTCCCTCATATATTTTAAAACTAATATTTTTTCTTGTTTTTATAGTAATTAAGATTAGGTTTTGTTATATTTATAGTTTCCTAACACATACCCTAACCTCAACATAACCTAAAAATCACTTTTTTTATAAAATTTTTTTGCATCTGGAAGGATGAATGATATTAATCCCGCAAAAAACTAGGTCTTAGCACTCTCTTCAACTGTGATTTTTTGCGAGTCCTAGAAAGCAGTTTTTCTAACCTAAAAATAACATTTAAATCATAAAATCTCCGTAACTTTGCTCTGGGAGGGGCTACAAGTAATTTTCTGGGCTTAAAATTTGTATTTTTAAAAAACAAATAAAGTTTATGATGACCAAAAATTCGATTCTGGCATGGCGCCATGGCGAAAAACTCGAAAAACCATTTTTTTATAGGTTTTCTGTCGGTTATTGGTCTCTAGCAACTCACAAATCATTTTTAAAGAAAAAAAAATAGCTTCATTGGATTCTACGTGAAAAAATACATTAAAAATATGCATAATAACTTTAGGAATACTTGGATGCTGTTACAAAACAATTAAAAAAATAAAATAATTCTAAAATTATTACATAGCTACTTTGCGTCGTTGCTGCATTTTATGTTTTTATGACCTTGCTCATCTCTTTAGAGTCTCAAAGCTACTATTCAATGTATCCATAGGCAAATTATGTCCACTACACCCGAAAAACAGAGACAAATACTAGACAGATAACGTTAACTCCTATATATACATATATATATATATATATATATATATATGTGTGGAATAACTTGCTATCCCTCGTATTTACATAAGAGTGAGTTGTTCTTAGGAAACGCAAATTATTTTTCTTATACATAGATAAAAAACCAATGTTTATCTATTCCTGTAACTATTTTTTTTAGTGTTCTTTTTTAGCTTGTAAGAGACCTAACATGTTTTCTGTCCTCCATAAATCACGAACTCGGTAGATTTGAACAATTAAATGATTCTAATTAGGTTCCAAATTCAAAAATTAAAAGATCATCATCTCTTTAGAGTCATAAAGCTACTATTCGATGTATTTACAGCCAAATTACGCCTATTGCACGCTAAAATAAGATTTTTAAACATAACTGAAGTAACGGTCGTATCATCTGTCTTTTTGTATTACAGTAGACTCTGGATACAAGAGAATAACGGGCCTTCAGGAGAGGAATTTTCTTGAAAATTCTTTTATACAAAAAGTCCCCAACACGCTTGAGTCAAGAGTGATACCCACACCTACTGTTTTGTTGTGTGAGTTGTATCCAACATGCGTGTATATTCTGTCTCTCTCACTTTCACAGTGGTGGGATAACGCAAATACTTAGGCTCACGCCCATATTTAGAAGAAAGAGCTCGAAATCTCTTATATCGCAATCTCTTGTATCGAGAGATCACTGAATCATTAGAGAGACAAAGACGGAATAAGGTTTTAGTAATAATCGTGTTGGGTCTATAAATTCGAGCCTGAAAGTACACTTCTATGTAAGCATTTATATTCTTTGTTAGAACTGCCACAATTATGATTTGTCTTCAGGCCCTTATACGCAAAAAATAGAGTAGCAACCGTCATAAGAAATACATTGCTTCTACATATATGAGAATCAAGCGCGTTGTTTCTAGCAACAGCTCACTATTTTTTGTATATATATATATATGAGAAGCAATAGCTCCTAGAGTTCCTAGCAATAACTCACTATTCTTTGTATATATATATATATATATATTGTTACTAAAACCTTATTCCGTCTTTGTCTCTCTAATGATTCAGTGATCTCTCGATACAAGAGATTGCGATATAAGAGATATCGAGCTCTTTCTCCTAAATATGGGCGTGAGCCTAAGTATTTGCGTTATCCCACCACTATGAAAGTGAGAGAGACAGAATATACAATAATAATAGACAGAACTACCGTGATTGGTATTTTGAATATATGTCCTTTGTCCACATTTGTTATGTCATAAGCTCGAATACTATAAGGAAATAATTACGATCAGCTTTCGATGTTATTTTTACACAGACCGCTCACACGAACATAGATTGTCTTTCAATGTATTACGGCCGTTTTTCAATGATGTTACACGTTACACGTTACATGTTACTTGTTACACGTTTTAAAATTTTATTGTCCGATATCTACTGTATATGTCACGTTATTGGGAAATATGACACCACATATATAGCTAACAAAAATGGCGGTTATAAAACCCAAGTAACATAGAGTCTTATATAGACACAAAACATTATCACTATTTTAAATAGTAATGAATACCATAACTGTGCACAGTTGATAAAAATAAATAAGTATATATACAACTTATAATTTTTATAGAAGTTTATAATCATACAAGTTGTATTTAAAAAATTATATACTATGAAATAAAAATTGAGGTTGAGTACTATCAGCTGCGGATCTTATGTTTACACAGACCGCTCATACGAACATAGATTCTCCTTCAATGTATTACGGCCGTTCTTCAACGATTGTTAGTGTTTCTCTCGCGGCCAGCGATGCCGATAGTGGCAGCGTCAAAGAGGGAGATTCAAAAATTTCAAAAATAAAAGTATTAAAAAGAATACTTTTTATGATTTGATTATTAATAATAAATTCAATCAAAGAAAGTTACTATAACAGAATAATTTTTGAATTAATATGTTTTACAGTTTTACTTAATAGTGGAAGTTAACGAGCTTACGCACAGAAGTCTTACGAAATTTCCATTTTACCATGTTTCATGTAATTTATTCTTTTAAACAATAGCAGTATAAAATTTTATAAAATTTATTATAAAAATTATTAACTTAATATGTTTGTTCTATATATTTAAAGTAAAAGCAATGATTGCAAACAATAAAAATTAGCAAAAAGCTTTTTAAATGATGGGATTTAAATGAAATTGAGGATCAAAAAAATGAGCTAAGGAGCAGCTAAGGAAGAGCAACAAAAACGTAAAATAACGTAAAAAAACACAAAAAAAAAAGGTAAAATTTGAGGATCTACCTGAGGAGGAGTAAAAATGACCTAAAATAACGTAAAAATAACGGAAAAAAGTGATGGATTTTTTGAGGAAGAGAGAGGGAAGAGAAAATGAAGGCATGAGGAAACTCAAAAGAAGAGAAAAAGAAGAGGGAAGGAAGGGGAAACGAAAAGAAAATGAAGAGTAACAAATAACGTAAAATAACGTAAAAAATAAGGGGAAAAAAGGGGATCAAAATTAGGTAAGAGGATGAGGAAAAGAGGAGAAAGGGAGGAGCTTGGTCGTAAAAATTTTCCTTACAACTATATAATATAGATATATATATATATGAGTTATAGTTATCTGTCTAGTATTTGTCTCTGTTTTTCGCGTACAGTGGACGTCATTTGCCTATGAATACATTGAATAGTAGCTTTGAGACTCTAAAGAGATGACCAAAGTCATAAAAACATAAAATGCAGCAACGATGCAAAGTAGATATGTAATAATTTCAGAATTATTTAATTTTTTTAATTGTTTTGTAACAGCATCCAAGTATTCCCAAAGTAATCATGCACATTTTCAATGTATTTTTTCACGTAGAATCCAATGAAGCTATTTTTTTTTCTTTAAAAATGATTTGTGAGTTGCTAGAGACCAATGACCGACAGAAAACCTATGAAAAAATGGTTTTTCGAGTTTTTCGCCATGGCGCCATGCCAGAATCGAATTTTTGGTCATTATAAATTGTATTTGTTTTTTAAAAATACAAATTTTAAGCCCAGAAAATTACTTGTAGCCCCTCCCTGAGCAAAGTTACGAAGATTTTATGATTTAAATGTTATTACTACGTTTTTATTACTACGTTTTTATTAACTCGCTTTGGTGTCTGTCTGTCTGTCTGTCTGTCTGTCTGTTCGGTACAAATTTTGCAACCGATTGTAAACTAACTTCCCGATGAGCTAGAGACTTGAAATTTTAAATATAGCTCAGAACTGGATGACAATGCAATATTATAAAAAAAATATATATATTTACCGAACAATATATTAATATATTCGATCATATACGGAGATGTTGGCAAAATTAAAGATTTGAAGATTTTATATATAGATACACTTCTAACATTAGTGTCTAAACATCTTCGAAAATTTTAAAAATCCTTTTTTGATATATTAATATATTAATATATTCAACATTATATTTTTGCACGCATTGTTGGATAATATAATTAAAAATATATATTCCCACCGAAAAATATATTAATATATTTAATTATAAACGGAGATATTGGCAAAATTGAAGATTTGAAGATTTTATATATAGATATACTTTTAACATTAGTGTCTAACCATTTTCGAAAATTTTTAAAATTCTTTAAATTGTCATATATTGCAATTAGACATAAATTACAGCATTTTCTATTATACATATAGAATTGGAGACTGTATTTTATTCATTTTATGGTCTAACAATGCATAAAACAATAAATCTTGGTTGAATTTCTAATGGCGTCATTATCGTCAAAATGGCGGGAAACTCACCATGCGATTACGTGTTCTCTAAAAAAAATAGATGAAACACGTTTTAGTCCCTTGACAACAATATATATGCTATATAATATGCACTGTTGGACAACACGATAAATAATATTAATAATAATAATAATAATAATACCAAAATGTATAAGATAATATTTAAATAAAAAAAAAATTTTCAATCTACCACGTTTTTTAATTGAACTAAAAAGTATAAAATAATATTAAAAATAAAAAAAAAACTTTTTAATGTACTACGTTTTTATAATGAACCAAAAAGTATAAAATAATGTGTAATAAAATGAAAAATGAATAATGATTTGAAATAAAAAAAACGTGGGGCGCATACAATACATAATAATAAACATGCGCCCTACGTTTTTTTTATTTCAAATCATTATTCATTTTTCATTTTATTACACATTATTTTATACTTTTTGGTTCATTATAAAAACGTAGTACATTAAAAAGTTTTTTTTTTATTTTTAATATTTTTAGGTTAGAAAAACTGCTTTCTAGGACTCGCAAAAAATCACAGTAAAAGAGAGTGCTAAGTTCTAGTCATATGATTTTTGCGGGATTAATATTATTCATCCTTCCAGATAAAAAGAAAATTTTTTTTAAAAAGTGATTTTTAGGTTATGTTGAGGTCAGGGTATGTGTTAGGAAACTATAAATATAACAAAACCTAATCTTAATTACTATAAAAACAAGAAAAAATATTAGTTTTGAAATATATGAGGGAGGGCATTTTACCTATCTTAACGGGGGGTACTCTTTAAATTTGAATTTAATTATGAACCTTGCTTTGTATATTTTTAAAAATATAAGTTGAAAATTAAATTAGAAATAAAGGTAGGAAATTTGGAATATTTAGGATGGAGTGATTGAATATGTCTTAGCATTTCTGGGCCAAAAGGACGAAGAGCCAACAGGCTGAATTGCGGACAATTTAATTGCGAAATCGTTTGTTATATTAAGGTTAAGTTAATGTATATGTGGCAAGGTCTAATGGAGGGTAGACTGTATTACTTAAGTATGGTTATGGCTTATATTTAAGCTACTTGTTGGTAGTGGTATGGTTTTTACGAATGTTATGATTTATTGTAAGGATTAGGTAAATATTTAAAAATTATGTACGGGTGCGTTAAAAAAGGAATGGGCGTAAAAATGTAAATATATTATGATTATGATTACGTATTATTGTACATGAGTTTTGTAAAAACTGATGCATCCGTTTCTAGGCCAATAGGTTGAAACGTAAATAAATAAATATCAACCGAACAAAGTATAATATATAATATATGTATTAGTTGTATGTATATGTGCATATCAATTTAAACAATTCAATTTTTATCCAATAGAATGTTTTTTAAATTTATTTTAGTGAAATTTTTACTGACTGCATGAGATATGAGGCATTCAACTACAATTTAGAAGCAAAATTCATTTTAATGTTGAATAAGTGATTAGATTCAATAACCTGTTAATAATTATATTACGGTAAGGTAGAAACTATGAACCTATATACGGAGAAAATTTTGTCTATATAAACATGATGCGCGTTGTACTAGAAAAAGTGATGTCTTTTTCATCATAAACCACGCCTACTACTTCGCATTTTACAATTCGTGCATCACTTTTTTCGATGCAGGTAATCGTGAAATAACAAGCAAGGTGGCACCGCATCGAAAAACTTCATGCACGTTAGACACGCATCGATATTTATCGTTCATGCGAGCCACCTTGTGGTGCGTTTTCTAAACCTACTATCTTTTAAAATGTAAAATTTTCTCCGTGTATATTATAGAACTAAGTAACTACTAAACAATTAGACTAATGAATTGATGTCTTAATAATCAAATTTGTCGTCCACTATTAATTTCCGCAAAGAGAATTTATTCATCCAAGGAAGTTCTATTTATTTAGGAATACATCACTAAAGTAATGAATACATTTTTTTAAGACGAACAGATACAAAAAAATTTATTTTCGTATCAACAAAAATTAAATATGTTCTAGAGAAAAATTAAATTATTAATAATTAAGCTGACTAATTATGAGCTGATTGTATATCTCTATCCTTTGCCAATGAAATAATATTTATTTCAATTAATAATTGTAACAAATACACTGAAAAAAAAATTTGATAGAATGAAAGAAAATTTCTTTGTTTCAAAGAAATGGTGTGTTTCAATAGTGCCAAACACACGATTTCTTTAAAACAAAGTAGTGAATTTTTTAAAATTAAAAACATTTCTTAGATGTAAAAAACAAAATATTTAATTTAAAAAATCTAGATTTTTAATTAGAAAAAACATTTCTTTAAATCTAAAATAATTTGTTTATAATTCTGTCGGATACAAACAAATTGATGTTATTTTTAATAAATATGTGTTTGTTTGTAAGAAATATTTATTCCTTTAAAAAAAACATTTATTTAAGAACAAAAATATTTTTTCGAATCTAAGACTCATTTCTTTAAAAATCTGTCGGAAAGAAACAAATAGTTGTTTCTTTTTAATAAATACTTATTTGCTTGTAAGAAGTATTTTTTTACTTTAAAAAATTATTTACTTAAAAGAAATATATATTTTTTAAAAAAAAAGACTCATTTCTTAAAAAATCTGTAGGAAAGAAACAAATAGATAATTATTTTTAATAAATATGTGTTTATTTGTAAGAAATATTTTTTTCTTTGAATAACTCATTTACTCAAAAGAAATAAATATTTCTTTGTAATTCACAAATTTTTTTTTTAATTGTTTATAAGAAACACACAAATGTTTGTTTTTAATAAATATATATTTGTTTCAAAAAAATATTTCTTTGAAACTATAATAAATTTTTCAAAAATTTGTTTGTTTTAAATAATTGATGATTGTGGATTTGTCATTTTTTTAACCTGTATTATTTATAATACTAATTATTTTCAGAGTATGAATATATATATATATATATATATATATATATATATATATATATATATTCAGAAGAAACTTTATAATTTCATATATATTCGCTTATTCTTATACAGCATATATTTTTTATTTTAAATACAAATAATACATATAATTAAAGTTATCGCTCGCTAATCTTAACTTATCAATGTTTCCCTATCGACGTTTACAAGTATCGCAATCGCTCGCAGTGCGTTACGTTAATAGGTTTGACTTTACAATTTTCTTATATATGAACTGAGGAGGCTTCTCTGCACTTGCGAGTTTAGAAAAAAAAGGGTTTCCACCAAGCGGACGAAATTTAAAGCTTTATGCCGAAATAATTTTTTTGAATCAAACAAATAATTTCTTCAACAGACGGGTACGATTGTATAAAACGAAAAATCATTTATTTGAAACCAAGATTTATTTAATTAATTCAAAATTAATTAGTATCTTTACTATTTTACTAGTATTTAAGTAATTGAATGCTTAATTATATTACCATATTCTTTAAAATTAAAAAAAAAACATTTTTTTGTATCTCTCAATGTTTTGTTTTGAAACAATACTGTTTTAAAATTCTTCTTACAAATTTCTTTGTATCAAACAAATAATTTCTTGTACAGGCAAGTAAGACTGTATAAAAGCAATAATTCTTTATTCAAAACAAAGATTCATTTGATCTATTCAGAGAATTCGTATGTTTACTCTTCTACTACTGAATCAGAGGATCGAAAGCTTAATTATATAACCAAATTCTTTGAAACTACAAAACCATTTTTTTAAATATGTCAATCAATATTTGGTTTCAAAAAAATATTGTTTTCAAATTTTCCTTAATGATTTCTTTAAAAATCAAACAAATAATTTCTTCAACGGTCAAGTGTAGTTGCATGAAACAAATAATTATTAACTTAAAACAAAGATTTATTTTATGAATTCAACAAATTCGTATGTCTACTCTAATTTCTAAATCAAAGAATCGAATGCTTGATTATATTATCACATTCATTGAAACAAAAAAAAAAAATTTTTTTTAATCTGTCAAACAATATTTTGCTTTAAAAAAATACTGTTTTCAAATTCTTCTTAATGATTTCTTTGAATCAAACAAATAATTTCTTTAACGGTAAAATATCGTTTTCTAAAACAAATAATTATTTGTTTGAAACAAAGGTTCATTTGATTGATTCAAAGAATTCGTATGTTTACTCTCTTACTACTGAATTAAAAAGTCGAATGCTTGATTATGTAACTAAATTTTTTAAAACAAAAAAATCATTGTTTTGATACTGTCAATCAATATTTTGTTTTAAAAAAATACTGTTTTTAAATTCTCTTTGATAATTTCTCTAAATGAAACAAATAATTTTTTTAACGGTCAAGTATAGTTGTATAAAACCATTAATTATTTATTTAAAACAAAGATTCATTTAATTAATTTAAAGAATCCGTAAGTTTACTCTCTTTCTACTGAATCCAAGAATCGAATGCTTGATTATATAACCAAATTTTTTAAAACAAAAAAATCATTGTTTTGATACTGTCAATCAATATTTTGTTTTGAAAAATACTTTTTTTAAATTCCTCTTGATAATTTCTTTAAATCAAACAAATAATTTTTTTAACGGTTAAATAAAGTTGTATGAAACAAATAATTATTTGTTTGAAACAAAGGTTCATTTGATTGATTCAAAGAATTCGTACGTTTACTCTCTTACTACTGAATTAAAAAGTCGAATGCTTGATTATATAACTAAATTTTTTAAAACAAAAAAATCATTTTTTGGATACTGTCAATCAATATTTTCTTTTAAAAAAATACTGTTTTTAAATTCTCTTCGATAATTTCTCTAAATCAAACAAATAATTTTTTTAACGGTTAAATAAAGTTGTATGAAACAAATAGTTATTTGTTTGAAACAAAGGTTCATTTGATTGATTCAAAGAATTCGTACGTTTACTCTCTTACTACTGAATTCAAAAATCGAATGCTTGATTATATAACCAAATTTTTTAAAACAAAAAAATCATTGTTTTGATACTGTCAATCAATATTTTGTTTTGAAAAATACTTTTTTTAAATTCCTCTTGATAATTTCTTTAAATCAAACAAATAATTTTTTTAACGGTCAAATAAAGTTGTAAAAACAAATAATTATTTGTTTGAAACAAAAGTTCATTCGATTGATTCAAAGAATTCGTATGTTTACTCTCTTACTACTGAATTAAAAAATCAAATGCTGATTATATAACCAAATTTTTTAAAACAAAAAAATCATTGTTTTGATACTGTCAATCAATATTTTGTTTTGAAAAATACTTTTTTTAAATTCCTCTTGATAATTTCTTTGAATCAAACAAATAATTTTATTAACGGTCACATAAAGTTGTAAAAACAAATAATTATTTGTTTGAAACAAAAGTTCATTCGATTGATTCAAAGAATTCGTATGTTTACTTTCTTACTACTGAATTAAAAAGTCGAATGCTTGATTACATAACCAAATTTTTTTAAACAAAAAAATCATTGTTTTGATACTGTCAATCAAAATTTTGTTTTGAAAAATACTGTTTTTAAATTCTCTTTAATAATTTCTTTGAATCAAACAAATAATTTTAATAACGGTCAAGTATAGTTGTATAAAACAATTAATTATTTATTTAAAACAAAGATTTATTTGATTAATTTAAAGAATCCGTATGTTTACTTTCTTTCTACTGAATCAAAGAATCGAATGTGTGATTATATAACCGAATTCTATAAAACAAAAAAATCGATTTTTTAGATACTGTCAATTAAATTTGCGTTTTGAAAATATACTGTTTTGAAATTATCAATAATGATTTCTTTGAATTAAACAAACCGTTTCTTTTACAGTCAAGTATAATTGATTAAAACAAATAATTATTTTTTTAAAAGAAAACTTCATTTTATAAATTCAAAGAATCTGTATGCTTAATTTCCTACTCCTAAATAAAAAAATTAAACGCTTTATTTTACCTATTTATATATAGGTTATATTACCAATTTCTTCAAAACAAAAAAACCATTTTTTTCAATCTGTAAATCAATGTTTGGTTTTGAAGAAATACTGTTTTCCAATTCTCCTTAATAATTGCTTTGACTCAAACAAATAATTTCTTTTACGGGCAATTATAGTTTTATAAAATAAATAATTATTTATTTGAAACAAAGATTCTTTCGATCGAATCAAAGAATTCGTATGATTACTTTCTTACTTCTAAATCAAAAAATCGAATGCTTGATTATATTACCAAATTCTTTAAAACAAAAAAACCATTTTTTTATATCTGTAAATCAATGTTTTGTTTTGAAAAAATACTGTTTTCATATTCTCCTTAATTATTTCTTGGAATCAATCAAATGATTTCTTTTACAGTCAAATATGATTGCATAAAACAAATAATTATTTATTTGAAACAAAGATTCATTTGACCAATTCAATGAATTCGCATGTTTACTCTCTTACTCCTAAATGAAAGCATTGAATGCTTGATTATAATACCAAATTCTTTAAAACAAACACACCATTTTTTTAAATCTGTTAATCGATGTTTTGTTTTTAAAAAATAGTTTTTTCAAATTTTCTAATAATTTCTTTGGATCAAACAAATAATTTCTTTTACAGTAAAGTATGATTGTATAGAACAAATAATTATTAATTTGAAATAAAGATTCATTTTATAAATTTAAAAAATTCGCATGTCTACTCTCTTAGTCTTAAATCAAAGAATTGAATGCTTGATGATATTACCGAATTCTTTAAAACAAAATTTAATTAACTTTGTCAATCAATGTTTTGTTTTGAAAAAATACTGTCTCGAAATCCGCCTTTATAATTTCTTTTAATCAAGCAAATAATTTCCTTAACAGTCAATTATGATTGTATAAAACAATGATTTATATGTTTGAAACAAAGATTTATTTGATCAATTTAAAGACTTCATATCTTTACTTTTTTACTACTAAGCCAAAGAATTGAATACTTGATTAAATCACCAAAATCTTTGAAACAAAAAATTATTTCTTTAAGATAATAAAATTATTTTTTTTGAATTAGAGAAATATTGATTTAAAAAAATATTTATTTGTTTGGAACACACCTTTTTTCTTTTGAATAACTATTTTTTTAAATTTTTAAGATACTAAGTTATAGCTTTGAATAAATCATTCTTTTAATTTAATTAAAGATTTTTTAAAATTAAATTTAGTATGCTTGATTTAAGTAAATATTTATTTAGATCAAGCAAACGATTGATTAAATAAGTTTTCTAATGAATTAATAAAAATTTTTTTAAATTCAAAAGATAATATTTTAATTTAAATAAATATTTATTTAAAGATATTTTTAAATTGTTTTAAAATATTTTTATTTAATTTAAAAATTCCATTTTTTTATTTTAAAAAATGCATTTTTAGAATTAAATAAACTTTCTTTGAAACAATAAATTTATCTTTCAAATAAATTATTTTTTGTTTTCAAAAAAATATTCACCGATTTCAAATATGTCTTGTTCGTTTCAAGCAATCAGTTGTTTGATTCAAACATTTTCATTTTTACAAAATATATTTCTTTGAATTTAACATTTCTTTTTTTCAGTGTAGTTGATAGAAGCCGTATCTCATATAAAGACGGATATTATCTTTACCAAGGGAAATCTAATTTTATTGCTTTATTTTCGATGAAACTTTAAAAAAACGAAGTTGTTTATCCTCAACTCTATTTTTAAAGATTTTCTTGAACTTAAAAGAATATAATTAAATTTTCTTCACAAATAAAACATCGCATTTAATTTTATGAAAAAAATTTAATTTTTCATATAGGAAACATTATTTAACTGATCTTCGTTAATGTTTAGTTTTTGTAAGTTTCTGCAAGGTACACTGAGAAAAAAATTTCTTTGAATTAAAGAAGGTATTTTTGAATCAAGGAAATCGGAGTCAATGAAATGCATTTCTTTGATTCAAAGAAAATGATAATCATTTCAATAACATACATCTTGAAATCAAAGAAATATATAATTAAAATAAAGATTATTAAACCATTTCTTTAATGAGAAGAAAAGAAGTTTGAATCTAGTAGATTATTTGATTAAATCAAAGAAATAAATTTTTTCAAACAAACGATAAAAATGAAAGAAATATTCTTCGAAACAATGGAATTTTTTTTAACCAAAACAATTGTTATTGTTTCAAAATTATTATTTTTCATGGATTAAAACATTTCTTAGATTGAATATATTTTTAATCTATTTCAGTAATTTAAAATTTATCTGCCTGATAGCGTTTGTTGATTTTTACGGTATATTCTATTCTCTAAGCGCTTACTCTCTTACTCTCGCAAGCGGTAAGAGTGCCTGCTTTTTTGTATATAAGGGTATTAAGATTCTGAAATGAAAACTAAGATGTAGTGCGAGCGATATCTGAGATAGATTAACTGCGTGTGTGGCGAATATGTAAAGCGTATTAATATTAGTATGATAATGTAATAGTTATTCTCAATCTCATACAAATAAATATAGAAAATTTTCACTTGTTTTTGAGTTAGCCATCAGAGATTGCTTGGATACAAAAAAGTTGTAAGGTCTTCAATAAAATAATCTTGATTTAATGAAATATTTGTTTAATTCAATTAAACTACTTCTTAATAGAAAAAAATTGTTTATTTATAATAAATAGTACTTGATATTGATCTCTTCAAATCGATCATTGTCCTTCTTAAACAATGTTACCTATTATCAAATCAAAAAAATATTTTATTAATTTTAAAATAAAAACACAAAATAAATTATATTGTTCAAAATTTTACCGTATTAATCCAACGAAATATTTCTTCTATTAAGGAATTTTTATTCATAACAATTTTTGGAGTTTATAAATCAATTTGATCTATTATTGAATCAAAGAAATCTTTCTTTGATTTGAAAATTATGAAATAGATTTCAATATTTCGAAATCATTTTTTCAATAATATATTTCATTGCCTCAAAGCGATATTAGTTCCACTCAAAGAAAGTTTCTTTCAATCAAGATTTGATTTCTTAGGAACTATTATATAGATTGCGTTCCACTCAAAGAAAGTTCCTTTTAATCAAAATTTGGATTCTTAGGAACAATTTTATAGATTATCAAGTCAAAGAAATATTTCTTCGATTTGAAAATCACAATATAAATTTTAATATTTCGAAACTTTCTTCAATAATATATTTTATTGTCTCAAAGCGATATTAGTTCGACTCAAAGAAAGTTTTTTTCAATCAAAACTTGGATTTTTAGAAACAATTTAATAGATTATCAAGTCAAAGAAATATTTCTTCGATTTGAAAATCGCAAAATAAATTTCAATATTTCGAAACTTTTTTCAATAATATATTTTAATGTCTCAAATTTAAAATTATAGAACTCATATTTATATCAACGTAATCTATCTTCAATGCAATATCTTATAGTTTCAATTTGAAGCATTTTTTCTTTAGCACAAAGAAATCCCGTGTATAATTTCAATGAAATAAAGCATTGTTTGCCCGTAAAGAAATAATTTCTTTGAATCAATGCATATTTCTTTGTTGCAAAGAAATTTTTCTCTCTGTGTACCTAGTAAGATTTCAAGATAATTTCGAGGAACGCTGTGAGAATTTTTTTATGAAAGGTTTAACCAGGTTTTTGTAAGGTTTGATAAAACGATTCATCAAAGCTTGCGAAAACCTTTCATGAATAATGGTTGCTAGGTTATCAGTAAGATTTCAGGAACATTTTACAAAATATTGCAAGAAATCTATCATAAAAGGTTCTAGCAAGGTTTCTGCAGGTTTTCATAAAAAATTTCAAAACAGCTATCGAAAACCTTCATTAAGGGGTGCCCTCATACCGGCACAGAGATCTACTTTATCTATAATTGAATTATGCATTTTAATAAAAATTTAACTATTTTTGACTAAAATTCATAGAAGAGGCACATTCTTAACATTCCAAAGAATTAATTGCAACGTTAAAAGACAGAATAAAAGTTAAAATGAAGACAAAAACTGCATAATACGATTATTCATAACTACATTTAAAAGTTAATCGTATTAAGCAGTTTCCGCCTTTATTTTTACCCTTATATTGTCTTTTAACGTTGCAATAAATTCTTTGGCATGTTAAGAATGTGCCTCTCCTACGAATTTCAGTCATGAATAGTTAAATTTTTATTAAAATTCATGATTTAAATGTAGATAAGGTAGAACTCTATGTCGGTATGAGGATTCCCCTTAAAGGTTGCTGCAAGGTTTTCGGTAAGAAATCAGAAATATTTCACTAAATATTGCTAGAAACCTACCATGAAAGGTTCCAGCGAAGTTTCTCCAAGATTTCATGAAAAACTTTAAAAAAGCTTGTGAAAATCTTTTTTTAAAGGGTTGATGAAAGGTTGTCGGCAAGATTTCAGAAACATTTCACGGAATATTGCGAGAAATCTTTTATAATAGGTTCTAGCAAGGTTTTTCGCAAGATTTCTGAAACATTCCACGAAATATTGCAGACACCTTTCATAAAATGTTTCAACAAGGTTTTTGAAAGTTTTCATGAAACATTCCAAGAAATCTTTCAAAAACCTATTATAGAAGGTTCATGCAATATTTTGACAAGATTTCAGAAATATTTCACGAAACATTGCAAAAAGTCTTTTATAAAAGTTTCCAGCAAGGTTTTCTGCAATATTTCCGGAAAATTTGACAAAATATTGCAAGAAACCGTTTATGAAAGGTTCTAACAAGGTTCCTACAAGATTTCAAGAAACATTTCAAGACAGTTTGCAACATTCTTTGATAAAAGATTACTACAAGGTTATTGGCCATTCCTCGAAATATTGCAAGAAACCTTTTATGAAAATTTTCAGCTAAGTTTTAGAAATATTACGAATAACATTGCGAGAAACCTTTTGTGAAATTATTTTGCAATATTTTTCGTAAACTAACAGAAACTTTTTAGAAAGCACTGCGTAAGTATTATATATATCATAGATGTTTACGTTCAAAAATAAGAACATATTATTTGCATGCTTATAAATTAATTCCCAACAGCAGTAAAATTGAAGTATCACTGTCATAAATTTTATGTAAAATAAATCCTGAAAGCAAATTTGATTTATTAATGCTAAGTATAATATAAACCGGATTAGTAATATGTATATGCACAAGAAATCATAAAAAATTTAAGCTTGCTGTAATATAACGCTCTTTAAATTTCTTCTAGTAAAGTTTTCATTAATTTTATGTGATATGAGGCATGTAATTAAAAGTCAGAGGCAAAATTTATTTTAACGTCAAATAAGTGATTAGATCCACTAATTTATTAATAATTATATGACAGCTAGAAACTATAAACATATATAGTATAGCACTAAATGACAGATTAACAATAAGACTAATAAATTAATAGATTAATAATTAAATTTTATTTATTTAGAAATAGATTATCAAAGTAATTAATAAATTATACTTCAACGATAAAATCCAATAAAATTTATTTTCGTTTTAACAATTTCAATATATTATTGTTTTGTAGAAAAATTGAATTATTGATAATTAAGCTGAATAATTATGATCTGTTTGTACATCTCTATCATTTACCAATAAAAATTATTATAATTAATTATTGAAGCGAACACTTGGAAGAAACCCGTATCTCTTATTATAAAAACGGATATTTTCTGTACCAAGAAAAATCTAATTCTGTTGCTTTGTGCCTTAGTGGAAATTAAAACGTTCTTTTTTACCATTTTATGATCAATAAAAATGAAAACCCTTTTTATAACATTTCATGGCCATTTCTTTGGCATTATTATTACTAATAACCTTAAATTTTTATATACACTATTTTTTATGTTCCTGGATGTTCAAGAAAATTTTAGAAACCCGAATTGTTTACCCTAAACTCTATATTTAAAGTTTTTTTAAGGTTTTCTTGAACATAAAAGAATATAATTAATTTTTTTTACAAATGAAATATTGCCTTTGGTGATACAAGATCTGGCTTTCTTCTTATTTTTGGCTGAAATGATTAGTTCTTGTAAAAAAATTAATCTTTCAATGGAAAAGAAACAAAAAATATAAGCTCTTGTGCATCAACTATTGTAATAAAATTTTGTAATTTAAAAGTATATGTGTACTTTTTGTAGAATTAACACACGGAGTTTGTAAATTTTACAAACATGTGTGTACTTATTAATTTTAACACAAAAAAATTGTATTTCATCTCTAACACTTATGTGTGTTAAAATTACAAATTTTTTTTCACTGTGTATCTATTTTTATCTGGATTTCTCATTGTCAATATAGATTTTGATAGCGTGAGTTCATATGCATGCTAAAGTTCAATTCCCCTTTTAAAAAAAAAGTAGAAGAAAAGATTATTTTTCTAACTTCTATTAAAACATAATGAGATAATAAATCATAATTATGAGATAGTAAATCATAATTATGAGATGATAAATCATAATTATGAAATAATAATCTCACAAATCTGTTTCTGTTAAAGGAAAAAAAACGAGATAAATCTCGTAGAGTCAGCTCAATGAAGAACGAAGAGCTTCTACAATCTAACCTGAAGTGTTCTGGGCTTATATATCTGTATCCTCAAAACATGCATAATCATTTAAATTTTACACGCTCGTCCAAAGCTTTTGGATACAATGAATTTAAAACTGTGTGTGATATGAACTACGAATCAACATATTATTTAATAATAGCTGAAAAATTGGTAAAATATTAGGATACAATACTGGTGTAATGAGCGCCACAAAATTAGAAGGTGAAAACTCTGAAATAAAAACAACAATAGTAACGCCAAGATTCTCTAATATGCAGTTTATAATAGATAATAATGGGGGGTCTATAACAGGTAACAGACCAACATGCTTGGCACGTGCTATACTTGAGCAGTTATTTGTCTACTCGAACGTTTGTGAACCTTTTACAGTAGGGGACACACAAGTCTCATTACTTGGAATTGTTTCTTTAGACAATGCTAATTACAAATTCGGAACTACAATAGTAAAAAATTTTGCGCCTATTAAATATATACCACTGATGAAAAATGCATTTAACAATTCCATTATTGATATATGAGACGCACACGGTAGTCCTATACCATTCGAGTATGGAACTCTCACATTGACACTTCATTTCAAGCATGTTTTTTAATTATAAGTGTAAAATGAGTCATTATATAGCATACTACGAAAATCAAATCGGTAGCAGAAACGGTATACGTAAAGTTTTCGCCGGTTTGCGCTGGCAGCGCAGTTCAGGTCTAAGAAGTTTTTTTTCAGGTCTGACCAAAACTATTTTACCTTTTGTATCGGAAGGGTTAAGAGCAGTTGGTAAAAAAGCTCTGCGTGGTGGAATAAGAGTATTTGAATATATAGATGATAATATTAGTTTCAAAGAATCTATAAAAAATCGATTTACAGAATCAAAAGATAATTTAAAAGAAAAAGCAAAAAATAAAATTAACGAAATGATGAGAGGATCAGGATATAAAAATTCTGTTTTCAATTCAATAATACAGTCTTTGAAGCGACGTTCGATTAAAAGCATCGCGAACTCATTAGCAAAAAAGAGAAAAAAAGAAGAAAAAGAAAAAGTGGTAAAGAGAAAAAAACTCCAACAGGTGATAGAAAAAAGAGACGACGCTCAAACGGTGTAATTAGGAGAAAAAAGAAAACCACTGTTCGCCGTCGTAAAAAAAAATTTCACGCAGGCAAAAGTCAAAAGATATTTTTAACTAAAAAAATCAAAGCTTTTTTACACAGCCATAGTAATGAGTGTTTTAAATCAGAGCTGTCATTATTTAGTCTCCCACAAACTCAAACATCTATTGAATCAAATGAAATAGTACATTATAAGCCCGTGTCATCGCTAAACGACAATGCACTTTTAGAATTTGTAATATTCAACAGTGGGGAAAGTTACATTGATCTTGCTCATACTATATTAAGCTTACGTATTCAAATACTACCGAAAGATGATGAGAATAACGAAAAAGTCGGGTCTGTAAATTATATATTACATCGGTTATTAAAAGAATAATTTTAGGTTTTGTAGATAATCGAGCACTTAATGGGGATCGTACATTAAATCCATTCAATTTTGAACATTTTAACATAAATTTTTTGTCTTCATATATCGACGGTGTTTCCATTCCAAGTAGACCATTACAACCTATTTTTACTGTTAATAATAAGCTTTACGTTGACGCTTATCATACGCTTTTCTCTGAAACTGACATAGACTTTACGAATAAAGGTAAGGAGATTACATGTACAAATTGTTCCAACGAATACTGCCTTTTTGCTTTTGATTTGACACCCGATTTATCAGCAAATTTTTGCGATTATTGGAATCTCGTTCGTCATGGCTCTCTATGCATAGAAGTGCATTTCGAAACAGCTCTTACCAAAACGATTAACTGTATAATTTACTCAGAATACGATAATGTATTAGAGATCGACTCCTCAAGACAAGTTGAAGTTGACTTTAACTCATAAATTTAAAAATAGAATCTATACAAATGAATTTTTTTAAAAAGAGGAAGAAAAGGGCGGAGCTTAGAGAATAAAAAGACGAGGAGCGACTCAATTTTTTTTAAAGTTAATTGTATCTGCTTAAACGCAGTATTTTGTAGAAAATTTAGTTTTACTTACGCGTGATATAAATTTTTAAAACAAAAATGGAGTTCATTAAAGATATTCAACTTATTTTCGATAAAGGGTACAAAATCATACCTAAAGAAGTTGCCGTAATGTCTCTTCAAGGAAACGCGTATCCACATTGGATTGTAAAGCCACCTCACGAATTTTCACAGCTTAATAGTTATTTACAACGGGAAAATAACTCGTCAACGAAGTTTATGCACGATATAGAATGGTTTGAAGGTGATACAACGCTTAAACATGTACAGGAAAATTTAAAAGCCTTTATGAAAAGTGCTTCTTATATATACGTTTCCGGTCGACCCAAAATCGATTTTTTAACGGACATTCTATGACAAAAAGTAATTAATTTAAATGATTATGAAGTACCCAGTTTTGATCGATGAATTCTAAACATGAAGATGAAATTTTAACTTTGTGTGTCTATCATAAAACAAAATCGTATTTCCGTGTAAACGGTGCAATGCATAAAGCAGCTTTGTTAAAAAAATGGTTCAACGATCTGAAAATAAAATTCAGAGATTCAATTACAAAAGAAGTTAAAGAAAATAATAAACCACGTATTTTGAACTTTGACAAAGATGAGAATGAAGGTGGAATTCTTAAAATTTTGGAAATACACGCAAGCGAATATCGTAAAAATAACCCAGTATGCGATGACAGCGACGAGGAAAACAATTCAACATCATCTTCATCGACAATATTGAGTACGTTATCGAATTATCTTGAAATTAAAGATATTAATAACGCTTTCTGGGTATGTATATTGTTTACTTTAAAAATATTTTTAAATTTTAAATCAGTTTAAAAAATTTTTTTTTTTTCAGAAAACACAATCAGACCAGAATAAACAACCTAGGCTTTGTGTAAAAACTCTAGGAGAAATCAACACAACATTTGACCTAGAGGTATAATTTTATTTGTATAAATTATAATAATGATATTATCGTTTAATTATTATATTCTTTTTTTTTCAGACGAACACACCATACATATGCCTCCATACGGTTATAGCAGTTAAACCGCTGATAGAAGCTGTAAGTATTTTCACGTACTATTATAAAATAATATTTCAAATCAATTCTTGAATATATTTTTCTTTTTTGATTCCAGTTTTCATTGGATCTCTTACTAAAATTTTACAATGAAGTCGTTGACAGCTGCGATGAGGACATTAACAAATCCTATTCTGTAAGTATTTCAAAATTGTCTATTATTATCAACATAAAATAATTAAATATTCATTAAAAATTTTTTGATTTTAGGCTGAAGCTCTGGATGAAGAAAAATTCAGATTGGAGAACTTCAAGAAATTCAATAGAAGATTTATTCAAAGATTAAATCAACAAAACTAGTTGTAATATTATTTTGTTTTTAATGTATGTATTAAAATTATTTATTTTGTTTTTATTTTATCCTATATCATACCCATCTTAACCTTTTTCATCCACTTCACACTATATCCTAAAATTTCTTCCTCATTTTAATTTTATTTTGTATAAAAATTTTTTCTTGTGCATTTTTTTTCTTTTATATTATTTGAAAATTTCTTAAATTTTTTTAAAACTTAAATGAAAAATTTTTTATATGATTTTTCTCATAAATTTTCTCATAAATTTTTCATTTATTCATAATTTATCTTTTTTTTTCTAAAACATTTGGTAATATTAAAAATTTCCAACTATCCCCCTGATGCAAGCTATAACTCAAGTATAGTTCATCAATGTTTGAGTAGTAATATTCACTCATAAATGAAATAATAAGTTGATCTGGTATAAAATTTTATTTTTTCAATTTCGATGTGTACTATCATCGCTATCTTTATCTCAATAACCACTTTTTTTCATAAATTATTTGGCAAAGGTTTTCAAAACATTCGTCTATCAAAGAGAATATAAATTAAACAGTTTATGAATTTTATATTATTAAAAAGAAAGAGTTGAATACAGAAGTACTCGACGATTGCTTGATTGATTTCAAAACTTTCAGCAAAAACTATAGATAAATCTAGTAAAAGGTATAAACTTAATAATAATTACTCAATTCATTTCAGTACCCTCAAGAGCTGAAATTAAAAAAAAATATAATGTATGTAGTAAAAAAAAAAATATTTAGAACAATGTTCTAAAGAATACTATACTATTTAATACCTAAACTCGCCTAAAATATACTTCTTTAAAAGTGATAATAAAATAATAAAATAGTATTCATCAGTTTAAATAATGACATAGAACAAAAAAAAAAAAAAATTCAGTCGAATTGAGAACCTCCTCCTTTTTGAAGTCGGTTAAAAAATAACAGACATAATATTCAAAAGCTTTGAAGAAATTTTATTATATTCTCGACGTTTTCGTATTCGTACCTTAACCCGCTGTCGAGACGCTACCGCGCCTCTTGGTATAACTTTGTAACGTGCGATTTCTAGTCCTACATTAGTGCTCTATATTTTATAATAAAAGTATTTATTTTCCTTCAGTCAGTCTTTATGCGACCGCCTCGCAATATATTTGTCCTTGCAACTTTTGTGAACAATGTTTTATATTAATAAAGTATATTTAATAAACCTACAATACTAACTGTTAACGGGATGTCGTAGTTGTTGGAATCGAGTTTTGCTTTTTTTATCTTACTGATATCTTTTTAAATTCACTATTTGGGCAAATATAATGACTTGTCCGCGCTAAAACTATATTAATACAATAATTTTTGTTAAATTAAAAATTCAATTTAGCTTCATATTTTTTTATGAACTTTGAATGAAAATTAGATATCAAGCTCGATAAACCTAACCTCAAAATAGTATATATCGAAAGTTTGTTTATAACTTTTTATGTATATTATTTTGATAAATTTCTTGACTTGTCCGCGCTAAGGATTAATCTTACGAATTTTCTTACTGAAGTGAAAGAATTTGATTTGACGTACTGTTTACTCATGAACTTTGAATAAAAATATTATTAGGAGGAGCAGAACTACGATATCCTCTTAAGGAGATGTAAAATGGACACTACACCTGTATTCATACTGGCTAACTTTCCATTTTATTAAATGCTTTAGCTTATAATATTTACCATGGAAATCATTAAGTTAAATTTCCAAATAAATTCATTTATCAGTTACTGAGAATTTCGGGTTTCAATTTTATTTATTGGAATTTTTCGATTTTAAATCCAGGTATCATAAAAACTAATAAATAAATTTCTTTGATAATTCAACTAGATAATCATCATGGCACATACTACAAGTTAATGCATTTCTTTTCTGGAAATTCAGCGATAAAATGGAAAAGAAGTTAACATTTATGAGTACACGTGCAGTGTTCGCTTAAGGTCTCCTTAATCAAAATGGCTATTCACAACAAGAACTAAAACGTAATTTGAAGGGAGGGCTGAGAGGGGGGGTCGGCTGAATCTTGGTCTTATGACTTTATAAATATATATATCTGCAATAAATTGAACTGACACACACACATATACAGTGAAGTCCAATAAAAAAGAGCGCTTGAGAAAAAAAGTACTAATTAAAAAATTTTATATCTCAACAAATAAGGGTCGTACAGAACTCTACAACCACTCATTTTAAACGTATTTGTAAGGACTTTTTAATGATGTATTGGCAATTTAATTTTGATTACTTGTCTGGGAAATATTACGACTTAAAAATATAAAAATACATTTTTTTTTGGCCTGTGTTTAAATTTGAATCATTTTTCGGAAAATAATGGTAGAAAAATTTTAAACAACTATTTTTAAAGGTATTTTGCTCAACTTGAAATTTATATTTTAGTTTTTTTTCTAGGTTCAAAATTGACCGAGATTTAGCAAATTTTGTTCGAAAAAGGGTCTTTTTTATTTTTCCGATATCTACTTAATGAGAGAAGATATAAAAAAATAACAAATAAAAAAAAGTGTATTTTCGTATGTAGAATAACCTTAAATTTTCTCAAAATTTTTTGTGCATTTTAATTTTTTTGATATTGTTGCGGTATTCTTATACACATGTAGATAGATAGATAAATATTGATTTATTTTGTATAAAGAGTACAAAAAGGCGTGTAATACATGAAATAATAAGTAATAAATCTATACAGAGTATTGCACGTAATAAAATATAGTAAGATAAGATATCACAGTCAATTATCCTATATTATATTAAAGTGAAACCACTTTTTTCCGTTTCTCCGGTTCTCCGGTTCTCCGCATTTGTTAATTGTGTCTAATCTTTTGGTAATAAGAGTAGCAATTTTTTATTGGGCCTTATATAATTATAGTCCGCAGTACAGAACCCTTTTTAAAAAATGATTACCACATACTTAGAACTTCGTGAGCGGCTTCATTTTGTCAAGTCTACCAAACTTTTCATCTACGAAAACTCTCGAAACCGCTGCGTTTTTTAATAATTAATTATTAAACATGTCGATTCGACGATGTATTGTTATGCAATCACCACATACTTTTTTTTACATGGAACTAAAAGATATTTTTATAACAAAAATCAAATAATGCATGGCCGACAAAAATAATTCTGCGTTAGATGAGTCTACTATTTGAATTATGTCGATAGGACGGGGTTATGTTATGCGATGACTACATAGCCAATTTTTATGGGATTGCTTGATAATTAATTATGAAACCATAAGATTATAATGTCCGACAAATTTTCTGCAGATTTTTTTCAGTCCGACAATCGGAACATGTCATTGTTACGAGGTATGGTTTTGTGATTACCATATGTCGGACAAGGGTATGACGTGTCACATAATATTATTTTATGTATTAAAAGGGCAATGACCGACAAAAATATTGTATCTTTACGACAGACCGACAAAAAAAGATTTATAATTAACCCGTCACCTATGTATGTGTCATATAAAGAACACGTAGTTCAAAATTATCTAATAAAATTTAAATTTATATTGAGCACAAATGAAACTAGTTACTATGATCAAGTATAGACATAGAAAAATACATTCACATTTTTTAATTTTTGAAATTAATTTTTTTTTCCAATTTTTACCGATATTTTTATAAGTACGAAAATGAAAAAAAATTAAATTCTTAGAATAATCTAATTTTGCAGCTATGGTTATTATTTTCATAACGTCAAAAATTATACGTCATTTTTGTGTCATCTTAATAAAAGATTTTCATAGAAGGATCAAAATACTATTAATAAAACATGCCTCTTATTTTTTAATATAATTATCTGATTAAGGGGACCAGGTACTATTAAAACTCGAAAAATTCAAATATGAATAATTAAAAATTTATTGCTTTTATCCAAAGGAATAAATTTTTTGAAAAAATACTTATGTTTCAGAAGACTTTTTATTTCTGAAACTTTTATCTATCTTAAAAATTCAACTTATGGTCCCCGTTAACATTCTGGTACTAAAAACAGATTTGTCGCAAGGTTTTTTTAAGAGTTTTCATCTGATCTTGATGAAATTTGGTGGAGATTTCCAAAATCATCTTAGAATCCACATGAGCGAGAGACATTCCTAAAAAATTCAAATAATAGAAAAATTTTCTAAACAAAATAAATTTTTTTTTAAATTTGTTTATTTATTTTTTTAAATAATAAGTTAATACACAATTAGCATATATACATTTATAATTTGCTATGCTCATTAATTCTAATATAATTTTAATAATCTCCACCAAATTTCATAAAGATCCGATGAAAACTCATGAAAAAACTTTACGACCAATCTGTTTTTAGTACCAGAATATGAACGGAGACCATCAGTTGAATTTTTAAGATAGATAAAAGTTTCAGAAATAAAAAGTCTTCTGAAAAATAAATATTTTTTCAAAAAATTTTTTCCTTTTGGATAAAAGCAATAAATTTTTAATTATTCATATTCAAATTTTTTAAGTTTTAATAGTACCTGGTCCCCTTAATGGGGCATTTAGAGAGTAGGTATGTGTTGTACGCGGTACATGCGTAGACTATGACATGAAATTAATTATTTGTTATTAACTATTTATTATTCGTTATGAATAATAAAATTCTTAACAAAATAAATCGTTAATCACTTATGTGTCGTATACGACACATTACAGAAAATGGGCTTATGGATGCTTTAGGTTTCTTAAACTACCGAAGCGCACCTAGAAGAACTCAAAATAAGTCAAACATATGAAAAAATATTTACTTTTTAAATGGGAAAGGGGTCTCGGACTCAATAGATTAAAATAAAAAATGAAATTTCTAAAAATTTCATTCTTTGTAAAAAAGTAAATTTGCAGTGCTAAAAATAATTCATGTTAATTTGAAATCATTTTTTTTTTCAATTTTTATTCAAACTTTTTATTTTAATTGTCTATTAAATCGATATTTTTCCATTTTTTATAATTTAACATTTTATCGCTAAAATATACAGCATGAATTCTTTCTTTATAAAGATTTAATTATGAATATTTTTCTAAGATCACATTTTAATCCTCGAAAATGAGCATAAAATGTTACTATATTATCAGCATTACATAGGTAGAAAAACATTTTATATTGGTTAAAGAAATAGCCATAAAAATTCCTATTTTCAACTCTTCATTTCAAAGCAATAGGCATAAAATGGTAAAAAGATCGTTTTAATTTCTACTAGGGTATTAGACTGATAAATAATTCTATACATACCACTAAAATATTTCTTTATATGAAACTTAGATTTTAGTGTTTACTTATCAATTAAAGAATCGTTATTATTATTAGAAATATTAATTCATTGTTCATATTTAAGTATTTAATAATTAAACTTTTAAATACATAATTTTTTAAAGGAATTTATAAAAAAATTAAGTTTTTTTTTTGACACATTGTTAATATAATGTGGGAATGCTTGAAAATCTCAAATTATAATATTGTAAAAGACATACTGCAATTTAGTAAACGAATTTTAGCAAACGAATACAGTAAAAGAAATAAGAAATGATAATAATTTAAAAGTAATAATATTACTTCCCAAAAAACCTTTAAAAAGGTAAAATTACGGCAAGTTAGCTTTAAAAAAAATCTTTTTCACTATCTCAAAAATAAAAAATATTTTGTCAAAAATTTAAACTAATTTAATATAATCAACTATAAAACAATCTATTATATTTCTAAAAAAAGTCTTTAACATTATAGATAATAAAAAAGTGGGAATTTAATTACAAAAATATACTTGAAAAAATACTGAAATCAATAATGTGTGGTCAAGTTTTAATATGATTTAAAATATATATAATAAAAAATTCCTTTGTTAAAAATAAAGTGTAAAAAAAGCCATATAAAATGTTATTGAAAATATAAAACTATCTTCAACAAAATTAAAAAAAAATAATAAGTAATTAACGTAAAAGTAAGAATAAAAGTAATATTACAGCTATAAACTTGCCAGGCCCACCCTTCAAAAGTTCTATTTCTTGGTGAACACACATCCATTTAAAACATTTTTTAGGATTGACTTTTTAGAATCTCGTAAGGAAATTCAAAATATATATTAATTTTCACAATTTAATTAGTATTCAATGAACAAATAATCTAATTTTATAACATTAATGATATATTTAACTTTTGTAGAGTGGGCCTGGCAAGTTTATAGCTGTAATATTACTTTTATTCTTACTTTTACGTTAATTACTTATTATTTTTTTTTAATTTTGTTGAAGATAGTTTTATATTTTCAATAACATTTTATATGGCTTTTTTTACACTTTATTTTTAACAAAGGAATTTTTTATTATATATATTTTAAATCATATTAAAACTTGACCACACATTATTGATTTCAGTATTTTTTCAAGTGTATTTTTGTTATTGAATTCCCACTTTTTTATTATCTATAATGTTAAAGACTTTTTTTAGAGATATAATAGATTGTTTTATAGTTGATTGTATTAAATTAGTTTAAATTTTTGACATAATATTTTTTATTTTTGAGATAGTGAAAAAGATTTTTTTTAAAGCTAACTTGCCGTAATTTTACCTTTTTAAAGGTTTTTTGGGGTTATTATAAAATATTTGTTTTCGAAAAAATTTTAATCTTATTTTCTTCCACACTTTCAAATTAATCAACTATTATAAAACTTATTTTGTCTAAATATCGTATAAAAAACTAATTAATTAATTAAGAATGTTTCAAAATATGCAATTATCACTTTTTCATTTGTTGTTGTTTTCATTTTTAAATACCAAATCGGTATTACCAACTTTTAAATTTCGCCGCTTACAATTGTTGAATTTTATGTACGGGACGTTTTACTGCGCACACGCGAACTGATCACATGAACGCCCGTGATTTTGCGGCAGCTTGTCAGCTATATAGAATAAGACACTAAATTCTTATATTACTTATTTACGCGATGTCTTTATACATTTAGCATGTTTGGAAAGCACTATCCTGAATACATGCGTTCATTATTAAAATATATAACTCGTATTCTCTTTCTTTTACTCACTCTCTATACTCTCTTTCTCTCTCTCACTTATTAGCAATCGCACGACTCGTATTCTGTCTCTTTCTCTCACATCAGACGAAAAACTCTCCGTCGTTCTCTAACATCCGCCGGAAATTTGAAACAACCCGATATAGAAAAGAAAAAAATCGACAAACTAACCTGTGATAATATAAAAAAATCATAAAAACTTGACTTTTGGCCATGTGTTTTTGTTGTCAGATAAAACATTAGATCATTTTATATATACTTGTAATCAAATAATATGTAAATATTGAAACATAATCATTTACTCAAAGTTTTAATCTTTGAACATCACGAATTCAAAGTAAATAGGGAAAGCCGTAGCGCTAACATGCCGTAAGGAGCGCTACCGCGCTCCCTGATATAAAATTTAATAGTGTTAATGATATTAAATAAAACATTAATTAACAACATGCTTTAAGAAAAAAATTCATTTTTGATTAATTCATAAAATTAAAAGTTTTGCTCATTTTTCTCATATATAAGTTATTTATTTTTATTGCTATTTATAAATTTTTGTTAAATAAGTTTTTCAAATTTAATATATTTATGTCTTATTTAGAATAATTTAGACATAAAATAATTGTCCTAAGACAGTTGAGTTCTACAGGGTACTACTACTTATTTTCAATTAATTTTCTTGTGATTTCCATTAGAATTCGGTAGCAATTTTGTCGGCCGCATATTCTAGTGTACTCTACATTTTATTTAAAACAGAAAAAATCCCAGATTGGACATGTGGTAATCACAAAACCATACCATGTAACAATGACATGTTCCGATTGTCGGACTGAAAAAAATCTGCAGAAAATTTGTCGGACATTATGATCTTATGGTTTCATAATTAATTATCAAGTAATCCCATAAAAATTGGCTATGTGGTCATCGCATAACATAACCCCGTCCTATCGACATAATTCAAATGGTAGACTCATCTAACGCAGAATTATTTTTGTCGGCCATACATTATTTGATTTTTGTTATAAAAATATCTTTTAGTTCCATGTAAAAAAAAGTATGTCGTCATTGCATAACAATACATCGTCAAATCGACATGTTAAATAATTAATTATTAAAAAACGCAGCGGTTTCGAGAGTTTTCGTAGATGAAAAGTTTGGTAGACTCGACAAAATGAAGCCGCTTACAAAGTTCTAAGTATGTGGTAATCATTTTTTAAAAAGGGTTCTGTACTGCGGACTATTAGTCCTCATTAGTCATAAGCATCTTTCTGGATCATATTTTTTTGGGTCTTATATTTTTTTCGGCCCAATATTTTTTTGGGCCTTATATTTTCTTGCACCCTATATTTTTATGGACCCAGAATTTTTTAGATCTTAACATTTTTTTGCGCTTTATATTTTTTTGGGCCCAATATTTTTTTTAATTTATATTTTCTTGGGTTCTATAATTATTGTGGGTCCTATATTTTATTTAGCTCTATGTTTCTGGGCCTTATATTTTTTGGGCCTCATATCTTTTTTTGACTTTATATTTTTTGGGCACAATATTTTTTTGATTCTCATATATTATTGGGCTCTATATTTTTTTAGGACCAATATTTTTTTAGATCCAATATTTTTTCAAAATTAATATTTTCTTGGGTTCTATAATTTTTTAGGGTCCTATATTTTATTTAGCTCTATATTTTTTTGGGCCTTGCATTTTTCAGGCCCAATATTTTTCTGGGCCCAATATTTTTTTGGTCTCTATGATTTTTTGGGCTTTATATTTTTTTGGTCTTATGTTTTTTTAGGCCCCATATTTTATTTTGACTTTATATTTTCTTGGGCTCTATATTTTTTGGGCCCAATATTTTTTCTGTTCTTGTATATTATTGGGCTCTATATTTTTTCAGGACCAATATTTTTTTGGGCCCAATTTTTTTTCAAAATTAATATTTTTTGGGGTTTTATAATTTTTTGGGTACTATATTTTATTTAGTTTTATTTTTCTGGGCCTTATATTTTTAAGGCCCTACATTTTTCGAGTCCTATTTTTATTGGGCCTTATATTCTTTTGGGCCTCAAATTTTCTTGAGCTCTATATTTTTTTGGGCACAATATTTTTTCGATTCCTATGCATTTTTGGGCTCTATATTTTTTTGGGACTAATATTTATTCAATTCTTATATATTCCTGAACTCTATATTTTTGGGCCCAATATTTTTTTTAAATTTATATTTCCTTGGATTCTATGATTTTTTTGGGTCTTATATTTTATTTAGTTCTATATTTTCCTGGGCCTTATACTTTTCGGCCCTACTTTTATTTGAGTGCTATTTTCTTTGGGCCTTATATTGTCTTGGGTCCTAATTTTTTTGGACCAAATATTTTTTTGATTCTGATATATTCCTGGCTTTATATTTTTTTGAAATTTATATTTTCATAAATCTATAATTTTTTTGGGTCCTATGTTTTATTTAGCTCAATTTTTTTTCTGGGCCTTATATTTTTTAGGCTTTACATTTTTTTGAGTCTTATTTTCTTTGGGCCTCATTATTTTCGGCCTCTTATTTTTTGGCTTCCATATCTTTTTTGGTCCTATATTTCTCTAGGCTTTATATTTTTTTGGACCTACTTTCTATTGAGTCCTATTTTCTTTGGGCCTCATTTTGTTGGGCCTCTAATTTTTTTGGGCCTTATTGTTTTTCAACTTTTTTTTTGTTTTCATTTTATTTAATCTTATATTTTTTTGGGCGCAATATTTTTTTTTATTATAATATTTTCTTGGTATCTATATTTTTTTAGCCCAATATTTGTCTGATTCTTTTATTTTTTTATCCCAATATTTTTTTTGTTCTTATTTTACTTGAGCTCTATATTTTTTTGGCCCAATATTTCTTTAAATCTCATTTTTTTTTATTCTTATGTATTCTTAGCTCTATATTATTCTGAGCCTAATATTTTTTGGATTTTTATATTTACTTTGGCTCTATATTTTAAGCTCTAAATTCTGCCATAATAAACTCAATTAAACTTAATTTTCAATAATGTGCATACGGCTTCCATGTCGTACAATTGGTAATAATTACCTGGAATCTCCTGATGCAATTACAGTTTGACCACCAAAAGGTTGGTTCACATCGCATAAATCTTAAAAAAGACGATCAACTGCTTTGAAAGCAAATTTTGAAGTCATCGATATTTTATCACAAATATTTATTTGTGTTCCCTTTGTTTACTTTCTGCAGAATTAGGCCTAATATTACAAGTTGTACAATCTGTTATATCTAAGGGGACGTTGTATCTCTCTATCCTTTTCTAAACGAAAAATGTAGGTTTTTGGAAAAACTAGTATTTATTACTAGGAATCAATAGTTGTCCGCAACTCGTACAGTAAAAAACAATATTTTTTCTACAGAGAACAAATTAATTCTCTAGCCTCACTCATGATTTTGTAAGTATGTCAAACTTTTTTTGAAAACGAAGCATCAAAATTAATTTCATTATTAATTGATTAACTTATTCCAGCGGCCTCTTAACGGTAGTTTAAATGTTGTATGCATGGTTTTTCCATCGACTAATGAATTTGCTGCTATAGCTGTCCAAGCTACACATAAATAATGTATAGTATGATATTTAAAATGAACTATTAAAACGTTAACTAAATAACTTTTTCTACTTACACCTGGTCCATCTATAAAAATATATTTTTCTTTACTTTGGTTGTTTAAACTTTTTATAGTAGAGTTGAATATTTGCCTTTGTTTATCTTTTAAAGAATTCATTTTCATTTTTAATTTATTAAGAATATTATTATTATGATTTGAAATTGTTTGATTATTATCTTCTTCTATAAATGTGCTTATGTTAGGTAAATTAAAATCATTTAAAGAAAATCCATTGACTTGTAAATTATTTTTAATAACATTTAATGCAAGATTTTCATCTATATTTTTTTTCGTATTTAGGATGGTATAACTTATCTTTATATTTTTCATATAAATCTCGTGAATTTATAGGATTATAAATAACGCAAATGAAAGCAAATAATTCATAAAGAATATAAAGTAATTCTGTTGAAGATGCTTCTTCCAAACATCTATCCCATTCTCCATCTTCATTAATTAATTGTCTTGCCTTAGCTGCCTTATAAAACAAATTGTACATCACATCACCAACAGTACGCAAAGCTTCAAAAGATGTGGCTCCTTTAACATGTAATAGTAATAACCTAATGGAATAACGTTCTCTATCTTTCGGACTTACTAAGTACATTCTACTAAGTATTGATTTTCTTTTTTTTTTCTTTTATTCCACTTTTTCAGTTTTTCATTTAATGTATAAAAATTTAGTATGTCTGAATACAAGTGATTTCGTGCTTTAAAATCTTCTCTATTTAATTCAAAAGATGTTTTTAAAAGATGTTGCTCCCACATTTTTTTGCATGATCATTTCTTCTTTTCCTTCTTTAAAAAATACGTTTTGTTGATTTTCTTCATGAACGCTTAGACGTTTTATGGTATGTGAAATAACATGTAAAGGATATTCTTATAACCTGTGCATTACTTGAGGTGGACATAAATATCGTGTATCAATGTATTGTTGGGTTTCGTAATATTCATATTTAACATTTCCACGATTGACATTTTGAAAAGTGTCTTTATTTTCTGATTGAAAATCCACATTTACTTGATGTATTTTAATGTATGCACAATCATGACCTTTCTAACAGTATTTGAATAAATATTTAATGCAATATACAGTGGAACAAACTTCTACGTGTATGTGTGCATTAAGTTTCAATAATAAGTAAGGATTATAAGGAACAACAAATCCATTATCTGCGATTCTTTCTGTAAATTTATTTTTGAGAATTATTTTGACGCTATCATTTTTACGTTTGTATAGTAAATATCCATTGGATTTAAATATTGTTGTATTATTAAATTTTCTTGAAAAATTTTTAATACGTTGTTCCGTAATTTTATTCATACACGGACAATTTATATTTTACATACCACAGGGACAACGTATAATAAATTGTTTAACAATACTTTATAATTATGGATAAATATTTCCATTTGGGATTTCTGCACTTATTATTTCATCAATTTTCTCGGGAATATCAAATTTATCATTTTTATCCAAGAGTAAGTTGTTACTAACATATGCATATGCGGTATTCCTCGTTTTTGAAATTCAATCTCATAACTATATTCAATACATTTTCCTAATATTCCCATTTTTATTACTAAATTTTTGAGTTCTTCTACTTTTTGATAAAATACTTTTGTTATAATATCTGGTCTCTCTATTGCATTTTCATAAATTTTCAAGTTTTCAGTTATTTCTTTTCAATGTGGGTTACAGGTCACAGTTAAAAAAGCTCAGGTTTACCACGATAATTTACAAGTGTCATTGAGTCAATGTAATTTTGTTTTAACAATCGTGGACGTCCTGCAAAGCTTGACGGTAATATTACCATTTTTCCAATTTTTGAAGAATCTAATTTTTTTTTGTTATGTAAATGGTCCATAACATCTTTGTAACAATCACTTCTTAATACGTTTTGGTTTTTTTTGTATGAAATATAATCTGGAAGTTTCAACTTTTTCAAACGCATCAATAATGAACTGTTGAGATAATTTGCCCAAATTAAGGAATGGATTAAATTCATTTTTAACACTAAATCTATAATTATGAAATTTGAAATTTGAAATATTAGATTTTCCAAATTTACTTTTCATATTTGGCATCCATCCAAAACCACCATCAGGATGAATAATCGGATATATCATAGAATCTGTATGTTTGCTAATTGTCGGTATACTAATTGGTTTATCATACTTAGAGTAAATGACAATATCACGTTTGATAGAAGGAAGATCGTCTTCTCCAATATATACTATTGAAACTTCATTACAGGTAGGTAGATTATATCTATGTTTATTCAAATTATTATTGCGGACAATAGACATAGTAACAGTTCTTGGAGGACAATAGATTTTTGCACATCATTGTAGTTCTTCTTCTTCTACATTAAGCATCATTTTATAGGCTTTAGCATAAGAGTTAATGTCTCTTATCAAAATATCTAAATTTTTTAATAATGTTAAATTTTATATTATATTAAATTGAAACCACTTTTTTTCCGTTTCTCCAGTTCTCCGGTTCTCCGGTTCTCCGCTTTTTTAAATGTGTCTAATCTTTTCATAATAAAAGTAGAAATTTTTTATTGGGTCCTATATAATTAGTACTCATTGGTCGTAAGCTTTTTTTTGGGCCATATTTTTTGGAGCCTAATATTATTTTAGACCCTATATTTTTATTCGATGCCCATTTTTTTGGGCCCTTTTTTTTATTCTTATATTTTTTTAAGCTTTATAATTTTCTGAGCCTCTTTTTTTGGGTCTTATATTTTTTGGGCCTAATATTTTTTTGGTGCCTATATTTTTCGGGCCCAATATTTTTTTGGTGCCTATATTTTTTTAGGCTTTATATGTTTTTGGGCCCTTTATTTTTCTGGGTTTTATTTTTTGGGCCTATTATTATTTTTGGCCCAAATTTTTTTCGATTCTTATATTTTCATGGGCCTTATACTTTTCGGGCCCTACATTTTTTTGAGTCCTATTTTCTTTGGGCATAATATTTTTTTGATCTAATTTTTTGGGTCTAATATTTTTTTAATATTTATATTTTCTTGGACTCTATTTTTTGAGTTCTATATTTTGCGGGCCCTACATTTCGCCGAGTCCTATTTTCTTCGGGCCTCATATTTTTTTGGGTTTCTTATTCTGAGCCCAATATTTATAATTAATTTAATAAATAATTTTATACTTCGTTGTATTTTACCTAATAGTGCCAGACTGGGTATATACCTCAAAGCCAAATAAAGAATGTATATGTCTCTCTAACCCTATCTTGCTGTCTCTCTTCCTATCCAACTCTCTCTTGCTACTTCAATTTATCGGTACCTTTTTTTTAATTTTATTTTTGTTATCCTAGTATTATTTAATTTTTTTTATATTCATTTAATTGTTTTTCTTTAATTCTTATGAAAGCTTTTTCCTTACGTAAAGCTTTAATCGTATGTTTTTGTTCCAATTTATCATTACTTATTTTTTCCTTGACTTTCATATTCGCTATCTAACAAGGAGAGGCCACCTCCGGGAAACGAATTCGGCTGAAACTGCAGGATATGATTTTTGGATAAAACAATGATTCCTTGTTTTTTCTTTTCTTCGAAAAGACCTCTTAGACAAGAATATAGACATTTTTTCGAAAATATAATAAAAAGAAGCCTTCATAAGAATGTCCTAACAACCAAGACTCTTACAAAAAAATACATACAAGATGAAATAAAGTGCAAATCAAATGCTTTGATTTAAACTTTGTTTCATTAAAAAAGCTTCAGTTATTCAAAAGTTACAGGTGATTAAAATATGCTAATGAAATAGCATAAAAAATTCATTATTTTTCATATGCTTAAAAAATTAACAAATATGTAGTAATTTTCAATAAAGCATAACTTTTAAACCATTGAAGCTTCTTAAATGCAACAAAGCCTGAAGTAAAGCATTTAATTCGCACTTTATTTCTTTCATTATGTATTTTTTTGTAAAATTCTTAGTTGTTTGGATATTCAAGTTCTTATAAAGGCTCCTATTTATTACATTTTCGAAAAAATGTCTATATTTTTGTCTAAGAGACCTATTTGACGAAAAGAAAAAACACAGTTCATTTTTTTTCATTAAAAAATCATGTCCTGCAGTTTCAGCCGAATCCGTTTCCCGGAGCGGATTAAAGCAAGCTTGGAAAAACTTATTTTCTTAGCGCAGTTTTAATTTTAGAGCATTTTGTAAATTTTGAATAGAATTTCACTTATTTTTTGGTATTTTACGTAAACTACTCGATGAAGTAGCTTAAAATTATGTATAGAAATTATTTACGATTGCCTAAATAAAATGAACTTTCGAAAACTGGTTTTCTTAGCGTAGTTGTAACGTTAAAGCGTTTTGAAAATTTTAAAACAATGTTTATTTTTCAATAATTTGGTATTTTTTGTAAACTATTCGTTAAAAATGTTCCAAAATTTGTATGCAAGTTATTGGTTATAGTGTTAAGAAGACAAGCTTGGGAAAATTAATTTTATAAACGCATTTTTAATTTTAGAGCATCATAAAATCACATTATGCAAATGGCAAAAGTAAGAAAGAGTAAAATTCATATAGTTTTCGTAGGTATTAAGACAGCCTTCAATACAGGGGATAGGGACATTTATATTAAAATCGTATTTAAAAAAATAGAATCAAAATACTCTAACTCAATGCGCTCTATGAGAAAGCATTGCGCCAAAGCACTTGGCAGCGTTTTTAAAATTAGTTTACATGGCCGATTTGGAAAAAAATAGATAGGAATAAAAACAATAATTCAAAACCAAACAATTTTATTTTATTTATAAAAAAATGCTTAAAAGTGTTTGGAACGTAGGTATAATAGTAAAAATATAACAAAATTGAAGAATATTGGCCTAATGTTATGGAGCTATTGGGCTCAAATATTTAAAATATTGTCAAAAAATAATTCTATAGCTACTTACGTATTAATACATAGTATTCAAAGAATGTAGATATTTACATCGATGCGATCTTCTGATATATTCTTTAATTTGTTAAATTTCATTTCATGTCAGATTTTAAGCAATTCAGTCTTAATTTAAAACGTGCTTAACTAACAAGGAGCGGTCCTCACCTCTAATAAACAACTTTGGCTGATACTGTAGATTATGATTCTTTGATAAAAAAATGAACCCGGGTTCTTTCTTTTCGCCTAATCAACCCAGAGGCTAAGATATAGCCATTTTTCGAAAACGTAGTAAGAAGAAGCGCTTATGAAACCTTGATTAACCAAAGAACTAATACTCTCACAGCAAAATATAAAGAAGATAGTATAAGTTTGATACTTTAATTTGAGCTCTATTGCATCAGAAAGTCTCGCCTAATTCAAAAGTTATAGCTAGCACAGCATGGAGAATTTAACTAAAATATTGCGAAATCTCTCGCTGGAATATCTCAATAATACCTTCCATGCGGATTCTAGGAAGTCTTCACAGAATATTTCGAAATATTCCTCTGAAATCTACCATTGAAAGCTTCTAGGAACATTTATGGAATATTTCAAAGAAATGTTCGAAAACTTTTTCCAATTATTCCATGAAATATTTACGGAAGATTTTAGGAATATTTCATGAAATATTATATTTAATGTTTATTAAATATACCGGTAGAATATTTCATGGGAATTCCCAGGAAGGTTTCATAAAGATTTTGCTAAAAGATTCTGAAAAACTTCTAAATTGTAAAGCGGACTATTACCTAATTCATCCAAAAATATTCAATGGAATATTTTATAGAAAGATTTAAGTAATCTTACAGTGGAATATTGTATGAAATATTCTAGAAGGATTCCATGAAGTTTCCGTTGGAAGCTTGCGCGGAATGTTACGGGAGATTTCTAGTGACGCCGATAGGGGGATGTTCGTTAAATGGGAGTTTTATCCCTAAGTGGTTGGGCAATACCTTACTCACTATATAAGCGAAAGGGTTGCCGCTTTGTTGCGTACAGTCGAAGCGATTTTGTAAATGCGATTTTATTACTTAATGTCAATGTTTATGTATGCGTATATGTATTGATATATGAGTATAATGTGTTATTATTCAATATGTATACTATCCTCTCTCAGCATTTCTAAATCTTTCATAAAATATTCCATAAATATTTTGTGGTAGATCTGAAACCCTAAATCTTTCATCGAAACCTTCCAAAAATTTTCCAGGAACATTTCATGAAAGATGTGAGATTACCTAAACCTTCCATTGAAGTATTCTTGATATCTTTCAAGAATATTTCATGGAATATTCCGATGTAAGAAGAATCAAGGACATACGAATATTAGAGGAATATTCTACGGAAGTTTTCTGAAATAATCCTAATCTTCCGTGTTAATATTCTACAGATCTTCCATGAATATTCCATGGAATATTTTACGATGGATTTCTAAAATCTTCCAGAAATATTTTATGGAATATTTCATGAAAGTTTCCTCAAATCTTCCATGCATATTCCATGAAAGGTTTATAAAATGTTTCAATTCTTCCGTGTCAATATTCCGAAAATCTTCCATGAATGTTCCAACGAAATATTTTATGAAATATTCCTGCAAGATTCCTAAAATGTTTCAATGAAAGATTTGAGATGACCCAAATCTTCCAATGAAATATTCTTGGAGTTTTCTAACAATATTCCATAGAATATTCCAATATAAGAAGAATCAACGAATATTAAAGGAATATTCCATGGAAGATTCCTGAAATATTTTAAATTTTCCGTGCCATTATTCCAGGAAGCTTCGATAAATATTCCATGCTGTATACGAGGTGATTAAAATATGCTAATTAAATAGTGTAAAAATTCATTATGTGTTACATGCTAAAAATATTAAGAAAATATGCAGTAATATTTAATTCAGCATAACCGCCGAACCACAAAAACT
This sequence comes from Anastatus disparis, assembly GCA_017163975.1. Classification (NCBI taxonomy): domain Eukaryota; kingdom Metazoa; phylum Arthropoda; class Insecta; order Hymenoptera; family Eupelmidae; genus Anastatus; species Anastatus disparis. Next base: position 1,068,781 of record JAFFSR010000369.1, on the reverse strand, counting down.
TTTTTAACACAATAAGGTTCAAAGTAAAGTGTTCAACTTGTACTTTTTCATCTTTCATGCACTTTTTTGTAAGAGTTTTAGTTTTTTGGTTACTAGAATTGTCATAAGCACTTCTTGTTACTATATTTTTGAAAGAAACAACCTTATCTTTGTCGCTGGGCTTATTATAGGGAAAGAAACAACACAGATTCATTCTTTTGATCAATGAATCATAACCTGCAGTATTAGCTACATCGGTTTCCTAGAGGTGTGGAGACTTCTCCTTATTAGTTATGCAAGTTTCAAATGACTACTTGAAGTGTATATTAACAGATGTCATCGAATTTACATTCTCTGAATACTATGTATCTATACGTAAATAGCTATAGAACTACTTTTCGACATTAATTTTAATAAATATTTGAGCTAAATAGCTGCATAACATAAGGCAGATATTCTTTAATTTTATTATATTTTTACTATTACACTGACGTTCCAAATATTTTAAATCATTTGTTTTATAAATAAAATAAAATGGTTTGGTTTTGAATCTTTTTTTTATTCTTACTCATTTTTCTCCAAATCGATCATGTAAAATGATTTTAAAAGTGATGCCTGCATTATGTAATGGGCCTACAAATCATTCTCAGATGAAATTTTGAAGTCACATTAAATTTGTATACAATCGATTTGGAGAAAAATGAGTAAGAATAAAAAAAAGATTCAAAACCAAACCATTTTATTTTATTTATAAAACAAATGCTCAAAAATATTTGGAACGTCAGTGTAATAGTAAAGATATAATAAAATTAAAGAATATCTGCCTTATGTTATGCAGCTATTTAGATCAAATATTTATTAAAATTAATGTCGAAAAGTAGTTCTATAGCTATTTACGTATAGAAAAGGACAGAGATATACGACCTGCTCTTAAATTTCCTCGGAAGCACCGTGCGATATCTAAATTTAATGGTATTTTATTGAAACATGGTTCATGACAAAAACTTCTCATCATGTCCGATGGATTATCGTAATTAATATTTGTATTATTATAATTATGTAAAATAGAAATCATTCTGATTTGTTGCGTTTCAAAAATACCTAATAAATGTAATCTCATTTAAGAAATATCATATCTTGAAAAACATGGACATAAATTATAAAGTATTGCAACAGCAAAAGCAATTGCAAAAAGGCCGCAATCATAATTATTTGTTTGTGTTAGTACTGTTTCGAAAACTGTGCTCAATTTTAATTTGTTTGAAAATAATCTGTTTATATAAATCTTATGCTCATTCTGTAGATATTTAAGATTTAAACTGTCATATATATATATATATATATATATTATTTTATTATTATAATACATACAAATCCAGTGAACTTTTTCAAAATTTCCGAAAAACAATGCTTCTTTATCAGTCAGTACTAAATTAATATATTGCGGTATTTGAATTGATAAAGTGGTTTGCATATTAAATGAGCGGCACCGATTTCAGAGATTATTAAATCCTAATTTATGAATATCAGTTAACATGTAAGTATTCCACTATACAATTCTTGTCCTTTAACAATCAATTTATCTTTCTCAGTCAAACCCATTATTAGAAATTGAAAATCTTTTAAAAATTTGTATTTCTTTCAAATGAACTTTTTTTAAAAATATTCACGATAGAATTGCTTTTATATTAACTAATTTAATTCAGTGTACTTTTACTTTCAAAAACTAAAAAATATAAGAAATTATGGAAAATGCTCTGAATTAATTGTAATAAGATAAAAAATTATTATAAAATCTGTGAAAATGATATAACGATTTGGAAATGGTAATTTTCGGCAATTATATATATTGTGACGTCACAACTTGTTTTAAAGAAAATCGCAAGTGAGTGACGCACTTTGTAATTGTACCTTTAGTTACCTATTTGGTACAATATTAAGGTACTCTCATTTATAGGTGAGGGTTTGTTTAATAAACGAGTAAGCTGAGCTAAACCGTGCACCACAGAGCCGCCATGCTCTGTAAGCTCAGGTTCGTATGCACCAGCTTACTTTAAGTATATTAATTCAAGATGATTCTTCCTGAAAAGAAAAGGATGAAGGAATTATGGCATGTAGGTTTTTAGACCTCATGCATCATCAACTGCGCGAAACTTTTACTCTAACTCACGCGCTTTTAAATTATTCTTGCAACGGCGAAAGAACTACAAGCTATGCTTTGCTAGTCTCACGCTTCTGCAAGAGTTTAACTTTTAGGCTTTAGCCTCTTTACGAAAGTTCAATTGACAAGTGTGGTAAATTAAACGAATACACACCACACTTAATGACACTTTTTAATCACTCGCGATAATTAATCTATCACGGTTTAATTATTTGTAAAGTGTTATTCGCTCACTCACAGTTAGGAAGCTGCTCTTTCGGCAAACTTCTTCACCATCATTTGTGAGCGAATAACACAAAGAAAAAGCACTGACTCGGCATTTACATTTTGTTTTAATCTTTATTTCTGAAGAGATGACACACGAGTGCGGAGCACAAGCTCTTCGTTAAGCAAGATGCTTCGCATTTTGTAAGCATTTTGTAGAATCATGTATAACAGGTCTCAACTAAGTGTGGTGTGTATTCGTTTAATTTACCACACTTATTAATTAAACTCTCGTAAAGAGGTCTCAATATATACATAATAAAAAAACATCAGATGAGGTTTTTTGAAATTATTAATGGATCAAAGTCTTATATTTAATATATATTTAAGGTGAAAAGAATTTTTATTAATTAATATCATTAGAAAAAAAAATTATAACTGCATTTGAATTTTTTTTGTTCAGGCTTATTTTTTAATTGTAATTGCCGTGAATATCTGTGAATAATTATAAATGATTGTGAATAATGCAATTCTTATAAGTAACTAAAAATAATGATATTTATGTTCTATTTACAACAAACCTTTCTGAATAATTAAATACATATTTATATACTATTATAATTTTTAAAGGCAATTTAACAATAGTACTTTTTGCTACTAGTGTATCAAATTATAAATATTCGTGCGGTTGATATGCACGAGCGTCAGCCAAGCCAGCCCAAGTGTCATAGCAATCGCACGAATATTTATAATTTAACGCAATAGTAACAAAAAATATTTTTTGACACAGAGTGCGTAAAATTGCACATCAAGAATTTGGCTGCGTTACATTATATGCAATTTTACGCACGCTGTGTCAAAAACATTTATTTTATTAATATTCCAAATACAGAATTATATATATTAAGTCGTAAGACAAGATTCAACCCCCCCCCCCCTCAGCCGCTCCTCAAATGTCAGTCGGTACAGCCCCCCCTCAAATTACGTTGTAATTCCTCTTATAAATAGCCATTTCAAAATAAACGTAGCTGAGGCCCCCTCAGCACCCCCCTCAATATGCCTCCCCTCACTTTTTATAGCCCCCCGCATTATGCCCTTTCCCTCACTATGATATTATGTTTTAGTAATTAGTAATAAAAAAATATTTTTATAATTAATAATATTCTATTATTATAGTAACAATTATGAGTAATTGAATATTATTATAATTAGTTATATTTTATTATTATAATTGTAACTGTGACTAATTAATAATATAAAGTTTTTTTACTGCATTTCATTTATATTCTAATATTAAATTTCAATAATGAAAAAAAAAATTATTATTATTAATATTTCATTAATATAATTGCAAACATAACTGATTGATAATAAAAAGCTTCCTCTCTTCATTTTCTTTATTCAGATAAATATATAATATTTTTATTTCTATATATTGTATTTTCATTTTTATTATTGAAAAAATTTACTAATTACAAAAGTAAATTATAAATTACAAAATGAATTTAGCTTAATATCCATAGGTACTTTATTAACATTTGTATTCAAATGAAATGTTTTTTTTTTAAACTAGAAATAAGATATTTACATATTTATCTTAATAAAAGATTTCTGGGCTTGAGACCAGCATAAAAATATATGGCTGCATTAAAAGCTATAAAAGCTTACAAATTTATTTTTTATTGTTGCTGAAGCGTACAGATCTATTATTTGTTGTCGCTAAAAAAAAGCTTATAAAAGCGTAGATTTATTATTTGTTATCGCTAAAAAAAGCTTATAAAAAGCATACAGATTTATTGTTTGTTGTCGCTAAAAAAACTTCATATAAGCACACAAATATATTGTTTGTTGTTGCTAAAAAAAGCTTACAAATTTATTTTTTATTGTTGCTGAAGCGTACAGATCTATTATTTGTTATCGCTAAAATAAGCTTATAAAAAGCGTACGAATTTATTGTTTATTGTCACTAAAAAGCTTACAAATTCATTTATTATTGTCGCTGAAGCGTACAGATTTATATTATATGCTTTATTACATTAAAAACTACATCACATCTTATATATTTTCATTTTTTTTTAAATATAAGCAGTTAATTAGTTTACATTGTTTAATATTTTAATTGATTTTATTTTTTTAAATATGATTCAAATGTAACCACTCTAACCCAATGCATCAAAGGCTGTCTTAAGATCTAAGGAAACTATATGAATTTTATTTTCAAATAATTATATTTTTTTTAAATTTGAAATATATTTTTATGCATCTTACATCTGTAATTTCATTCCAATCTCTTGATGATTCTACTTTACATCTTTTTAAAATATTTATCATTCTTTTGAAATATATATTTTCTTTCATCTCATCTAACAATATCAATACTTTGTACTTAATTTTTAATTCTTAAAAAAACACTATTATTCAATTATTAGTAATTAATTATAAAACTTTTATATCATATCATATTGCCTGTTGACATATATTTTTGTAAAAACAGAAAACCTCTTATCCAATTACGTTTTTAAAGTATTTTTATCGATTAAATTAATTAAAAATTATATATTTGAGATTCCTATTTTTGTTAAAACTTGATCAATACAAATTATTACGGGTTATATTCCAGGAAGACATTTTGTTCGATCATCTTAACTTTTACAGATAAAAAATAAATATGAAAAACTAAGTAAAGAAAAAGTATTTTTAAAGAAATCAACTTTCAAATTCACGTTGTTACCATCAATTTTATGCAATTCATTTTTCGTGAACTGACAATGTTTTAACAGAATTGGATACAAGAAACTTATTTAATTCTACTTTTTTCGGTATTTAAACACAATATCATTATTTTAATTTTTGTGCAGTCTTCAAATACTCCTACAATTCCATAAAAGAAATTAATAAACTTAGCTTAAACTTCTTAAATCATCTTCCAATATTGAATAATTTTTTTGCAAAAATTATATTACTAGGTTTGGTATTTACATTGACAAGTAATTCTCAAAAACTTTACTAAAAGATATATTAAAATTGTTAAATCTTTTATTTGTTTCCTAATTACAATAATGATTTACAATTTTAAAATTATAAAATTAAATAGATAAATTTTAAAATGTATAAAATTTATATGCAATATAATTTAAGTAAAGTATGAAATTTGAGAAAGATAGATACTTACTGTTGTAATTAAACATAAAATTCAATACGTGTCATCATTTATACGATTTACCCTTACGAAAAGAAATATGTAAAAGTGCAGTCAGATGAGTAGAAAAGAGACCGCCGAATAGAGGATGCGTAATAGAAACAACCAATCAGCGCTATTCGGCAAGTTTCATGCGAAGAATAGAATTCTATTCTCTATTCCACTGTAGAATGGAAAAGCGAGTTGCGATACGAAGTAAATGAACAAAAATAATTAAATTATAAATACAAATCTACTTCATTCATTTTAAAAAAAATTGTAGAAAATCGCTCTGTATGAGCTACAATTTTAAAGAGGTTATGTTTATATTTACGCGACCTAATACGCAAGCATCTTCTTTCCATTCCACAGATTTTTTCCCCCTATGGTCACATGGAGAGAAAAAATAGTAGAATAGGCGGTAAACTAGAAAAATCTAAATATTTGTTTTAATCAATTAATTTTGTTGTTTTTTTCAAGTTTTTAAAAAGAATTGTAAAAAACATGTACTTTTTTCAAATATATAATTTCCTTAGACCTTAAGTCAGTCTTTGATACAGTTGGAAAGAATATTTATATTAAAATCACATTGTAAAAAACATATACTTTTTTCAAATATATAATTTCCTTTTTGAATGTGACCTCATTAAGAGCTCACATTCGACAGGTGCGCGAGGTCTTATGTGATGGTCCCTCTTATGATCTGTTTGGAGCTGCTGAAACCTGGCTGGGATCGACTGTCTCGGATGACGTTATTCGGATTAAGGATTATAAGTTGTTCAGGCAGGACAGAAACCTTCATGGAGGAGGAGTTGCCCTCTACGTTAAAAATAATTTAAAATGTGAAGTACTAGCTCATTCTAGTACCACAACCATCACTAGCAGCGGTAAACCTGAAGTGCCAGAATATATTTTTTGTTCGATTAAGGATGGCGACTCTGAACCTGTGCTGGCTTCTGTCATTTATCGCCCTTCTACCATTTCATTTACAAAAAATTCTGATTTGTTAAATTCTTTGAGAGATTTATCTTATGATTTTTTACATAAAATTATAATGGGGGATCTGAATGCCGATCTCCTGCGAGGAAGCAGTGATGCGAGGCTTCTTAGTAAACCAACAGCGGAGCTTTCGCTTCAGTTGGTCCAGCATGGTGCCACGCATATAACTCCATCTTCTCACACATGGATTTACCTGATTCTTGTGGATGACCATGTACTTGACGCACGTAACTTACCTGCGAATTTTCATAGTCGGCACAACTTGATTGATATTTCTATTGCTTATAATACGTGCAGTATAGATCACAAATCGATTAGATACAGAAACTATAAAAGTATTTGTCAAAATGAATTACTAGAGAAACTAGCCGACTATGATTTGCCACCATTAAGAGGAGGTCACGTATCTCTGTCCTTTTCTAATCAAAGAAATGATTTTTTCACAAAAACTAATAACTTTATCAAAAAATGAAGAGAAAGCCGCATCTTGTATCAAAAAAAGAAACATTTTCTTTGATAAGAAAAAATTTATTTTATTGCTTCGTTTTCAAGAAAACCTTGAAAAACCAAATAGTCCACCCTAACCTCTATGATTTAAGTTTTTCAAGGTTTTCTTGAAAACGAAGCAATAAAATTAATTCTTTCTTATCAAAGAAAATATTGCTTTTTTTATTACGAGATGCGGCTTTCTCTTCATTTTTTGCTAAAGTTATTAGTTTCTGTAAAAACTCAATTCTTTGATTAGAAAAGGACAGAGATATATGACCTCCTCTTAACAGCTGGTACTGTCGACCCAGAGTCTGTACTTGGCTGCATTTGTGACAATTTTACTTCTGTCATAGAGAGTTTAGCATCAGTGAAAATACTCAAGCATACTGAGAATAGCCCACCATGGTTAAATAAAGAATTGTCGCAGATGCGGCGCAAGCAGGATGCTACTTACAGAAGATATAAACGGACGCACGAAACGCAACACCTGACTGAGTTTCTGCATTTACGTGAAATGGTTGACGAACAGACTCAACTCGCAAAGACCACATACTATCATAATAGACTGTTCGAAGCACTTGCAAATGGTAATGTCTGAAAGAAGCTGAGAGACCTATGACTCTTAACCGGACCTCAAGGGGACTTAAATGGATTTACTCCTGACGAGCTTCACGCGCACTTTGCTGGGGTGTCGGTCTCGCCGCATGATGATGATGAGCTTCGCGAGAGGGTTCTTACTGAATGTAGTTAAGATGGTTTTGCTTTTAAACCAATTAATACCAATGATGTTGTTCTTGCGATTTCCCATTCCTCATCGCAGGCTCGTGGCGAGGATGGCATTCCTCAAAGCATGATACTTAAAGCCTTACCATTTATTGGTAAACATCTTTGTTCAACTCTGTTCAACTCTTCTTTTGCGCGGGGGGTCTTCCCTGGCCTTTGAAAGCAGGCACGTATTGTGTCATTAAAAAAGTGTTCTACATCTGAGTCGTCTAAAGATTTTAGGCCAGTTGAGATTTTGTGTTTTTTTCGAAGGTACTGGAGAAGATCGCCCACGACCAATTGCAGGAATATACCACTACAAATAAGATACTTGATCCCATGCAGACTGGTTACAGAAAAAATCACTCTACGCAGACAGCTTTGCTTAAATTAACAGACGATATAAGGTCGGGTCTTGACAAAAAACTCGTCACGTTACTTTTACTTTTTGATTTTAGTATGGCATTCGACACGATCTCTCCCTCTAAATCACTTGCAAGGCTTAGATCGATGGGGTTTTCCAGGTCCGCTCTCGTGTGGATCAACTCTTATATTTCAGGAAGAAAACAAATGGTTTTAACACACTTACAAGAAGAATCTGGTTGGCTAACAACCAACCTAGGAGTTCCACAGGGATCGATACTGAGACCTTTGTTGTTTTGCCTTTGCATTAATAACGTACGTAACGCTCTTAGCTCTGGTTGTGTTGAGCACCTACTGTATGCAGATGACCTGCAGATTTATACGCAAGTTCCTCATGAGAATGTCGATGCAGGTATTCTAATTTTACAGAGGGTGGCCAATGCGGTGTCGGAGTGGGCGGCTGGTGCCTCACTCACTCTAAATGCTAGCAAGACTAAGGCAATCGTCTTTGGCAGTAATCGTTTTATCAATTCATTTAATGCTGGGGTGCCACGGACGATTGACTTCAAGGGAGGTGTCAGCATTCCTTTCTCTGACATTGTAACGAGCCTTGGTGTTGTGCTTGACTCTAAGCTTTCTTGGGAGCCTCACATTAATATGGTTACAAAAAAATTCAATAGAGTGTTGTATGCTTTGCAGTTTTTTCGTCGGTACAACACGGAGGCTCTGCGTAAACAACTTGCAACCGCCCTGCTGTTTCCACATCTCGATTACTGTTTGGTGGTTCTGCTCGATGCTTTTCAGGGCTTGAAGAGAAGTATGCAAAGACTGCAGAATTCGTGTGTGAGATATATATTAGGTATAAGAATATGAGCTCATATTTCTCCTTATAGAGCCGCGTTGGGTTGGCTGCGTATAAATTCGAGGAGACAGTATTTTTTGGCTGTATTCATGTACAAGATCGTGCGCATGAATACTCCAGAGCATCTAATAGGTCTTTACTAGATGTGTACCCAGGGTGACTAGTAGGAAAGAAATCAGGGATCTAGTGGTGCCCTTTATGCGTACTGAGGTTGGCAGGAATTCCTTCCAAGTTCAAGGTGCGCATTTTTGGAACTCCCTGCCTGCTAAGATTAAACATCTTCCATCTCTTAGCAGGTTCAAAGCAGCGATGAGAGGATACTTGCTCGATCTAGATTAATATTTTTTACAATTAATTTATGTTAATTCATCTAATTTATTTTTGTAACGTCCTGTATATAGGCTTAAGTTGTGAGTGTATTAATTGTATGAGTGTTGGCTGAATGGTTGGTGAACGAGAGTTTTTATTTGATTTTATTTTTGACTGCGTTTCATGCTATTGCGTACGCTGGTTATTTTATTATGTATTAAATTTAATTCTTTTAAATTTTAATATTGTGACTGATAGATATTGTATGACTGATTTTTATTCATATGATTATTTTTATTTATATTGCGTGTATTGTATGATTACTCTGTGATATCACTTTTATTTATTTTTGTTTATGACTTACTTATTCAGTATTATTAGATTTAGTGACTGACTGTGATATTAATTGTGCAATATTTACATTTATATATATATATATATATATATATATATATTTTTATAAAATTTTGTGCAATATTTATTGTTTTTATATTTACAAATTGTATTACACGTTTTTGTACTCTTTTACAAAATAAAATAATATTTATCTATAGTCTAGGCGCCCAGAGGGTTTCGTATAAAGTTAGAGGTCCCACCAAGCAAGTAGGTGATTTATATGTATTTTGAGCCGCTGAATCCGAATTCTTAACTTGCTTTTCGCGCAAGTGGTCGAGTAATTTGTTATAAACAAATTAATTGTTTAAATGGCTATAGTTTATAAACTACAATAGATGCAGTCATTTTTTCTGCGAAAACTTGTTCTTTAATAAAAAAACAAAAAAAAATCGTTTCTGTTGCATGTCGATTCGATAATTAGAACCAGAGATATGGCAAATATATTGCTAAAAAACATAGAGACGAAGCGCAAGCGCGGAAAGCCCTGGTAAAAACCTTATAACTCGACTACTAATTGATATTTTTTAAAGTTCATCATGTGTTTAAAAATGTCAGAGTCTTAGCTTTAATGATAAATTGTTATATATTACTTTTAAATGTTGATAAATAAGCTAGAATGATTTGAAGCAGAAAAAATATTCAATTTTTCAGAATTTTGTTTGTTTATAACGAAATAATATAGGTTAGCGAACATAACATTTTTATATTTTTGATATAAAATGATAGGAAATTTTATCTAGTTTAAGAATCTGTTCGGTTTTTTTAAATTTAAGTAAGTAGAGCCTGAGATATCGCAAATTTAACCCTTTCAGTCACAGGAGTCACTATAGTGGCACTCTTTCTCATTTTCTTTTTTTTATTGTTTAATTCGAACTTTAAGTTGAATCTTTATTCTTTTTGCATTTTCATATGAATGAGTGTTTATTTTATAAGTATCATATGATATATTTTGAATATATGATTGTAAATAAATCTAAAAAATCAATGTATGATAGAAAATACGTGTTTTTGCGAAAATAATTCGTGACTGAAGGGGTTAAGCTGTAGCGCCAACTCCTTGCAATACGACATATTTTTGATTAAATTTTTATTTAATTTCCTAATACAGGGTTAAAATTAATTTCATTACAAAAGAATGAAATTACTTACCTCATAATAAAAGAATTTTTTATAAGGAAAGCGATCGCCATATTGCACACATATGTCGTAATGCAAGGAGTTGGCACTACAGCTTAAATTTGCGATATGTCAGGTTCTACTTACTTAAATTTAAAAAACCGGACAGATTCTTAAACTAGATGAAATTTCCTATCATTTTATATCAAAAATATAGAAATATTTTATTCGCTAACCTATATTATTCCGTCATAAACGTTCGAAATTCTGAAAAATTGAATATTTTTTCTGCTTCAAATCATTCTAGCTTATTTATCAACATTTAAAAGTAATATATAACAATTTATCATTAAAGCTAAGACTCTGACATTTTTAAACACATGATGAACTTTAAAAAATATCAATTAGTTGTCGAGTTATGAGGTTTTTGACCAGGGCGTTCCGCGCTTGCGCTACGTCTTTATGTTTTTTAGCAATATATTTGCCATATCTCTGGTTCTAATTATCGAATCGACATGCAAAAAAAACGATTTTTTTTTGTTTTTTTATTAAAGAACAAGTTTTTGCAGAAAAAATTACTGCATCTATTGTAGTTCATAAACTATAGCCATTTAAACAATTAATTTGTTTATAAAAAATTACTCGACCACTTGCGCGAAAAGCAAGTTGAGAATTCGGATTCAGCGGCTCAAAATACTTATAAATCACTTACTTGCTTGGAGGGATCTTTAACTTCATACGAAACCCTCAGAAAAAGAAAAAAAATACCGTTTTCGTCGACGGAATTTTCAAAAACTAAAATTTTAATAGGAGATCAATCAACGTCTGTATTAAAAACTTTATTAAAAAAATCAAAAATATAATATATGTTATAAATATTTTTGATTACATATAATAAATCTCTGGTTGCATATATTGAAGAAATTCCCGAAGAACAAACTTTTGTTAACAAACAAAAACAAACTGATTTCAGGATTTTGAAATTCATAATAAATAATTCTGAAGGATTCAGAATTCAATGCAATATTTATGATGAAAATATTGAAAAATTTAAGAAAAATATAAAATAAAACGAGGTAAATTTTTATAATATACAATATTATCAATTATAACAATATTAAACATTTTTTAATATTTCACAAAATATTATTAGAGAATGTTAATGTATCAAAAGCAAAAGGATACAATAAAGGAAATAATATATATGACTTATCATTAAAATATTATTCGAATATTGTTCATTTAGGCAAATACAATACATTGAAAAATAACAAACCAACTAAAATAAATTTCGAAGAAATAAAATTAAGACCTGGATTAAATAAGTAGTTAAATATTATTGAAAAAAAAATATAATAATATAAATAATTTTTTATTTTTCAGAAATACAAGGGTATTTAAAAAATTCTTTTGCACAAAAACATAAAAAAAATGAATCAGAATACATCAGAACAATAGCGGATGGACAATATAAATTAGACATTTTATTAAATAAATTAGAGAATGAATATGTGAATTGGGTAAGAGGAACAAAACTAGAAATTATTGGAAAAATAGAATAAAATAGTAAAAACAATTATAATAATATATTATATGCATATACACTTATGAAAATATTCATGTATATTTATATATATATATATATATATATATATATATATGTATCTATATACATATTTAAAAATTTTATAGATATTACATATATATATAAAGTAAAATAATTGGAATTTACTAAAGTATTAAATGATGAAAACATGGAGTTAGAAGAACTTATATTAGCAAATGAAATAATTTTAAATAAGGTAAATTAAATAATTTAATATTTTTATTTCATAACATTAATAAATACAATATTCTCAATATAAAATGATTATTTTTCAAGGTTACAGAAAAACAAATTGATGATAGTTAAAATACAAAATATAAAATAATATTGATTTACTACAATAAAAATTAATGTATAAGTTTTTTTAACAACAATAAAAAATAAATATGTAAGCTTGTAATAAAACATAAATTTGTAAGCTTCTTTTAACGACAACGAAATTTAACGACATATTAAATAAATATTTAGAATTATTTAAACTTTTTTTAATAAAAATATCAAGCAACTGTACAAGCTTCTTTAGCGACAATGAAGAATAAATATGTAAGCTTTTTATAACTACAATGAAATTTAAATTTGTAAGCTTCTATTAGCGACAATAAAAAATAAGTCTATAAAATTATTTCAGTAATAATAACAAATTAATCTGTAAGCTCCTTTTAATAAATTTGTATGCTTATATGAGATTTGTTCAGCGACAGCAAACAATAGATCTGTATGCTTTAGTGACAATAATAAATAAATTTGTAAGCTTTTTTAGCGACAATGAAAAAAAAGTGTACGCTTCTTTAGCGACAGTAAAAAATAAAAATGTAAGCTTTTTTTGGCTACAATAAAAAAAAACATTCTTAATGCAGCCATATATTTATATATGTTGATCTCAAGCCCAAAAATAAAAAATGCAGAGAGGGAGCGTTTTGTTTGTATCTTTTCAATATGTATAAAATTTTGGACATAAGAAGAAAAAAATATTTATTTATAATCTTAATTTTCTATTATTCTATTATTCTATTTTTTATTATTCGCTCATAATTATTATTAAATATTATTATATACAATCATAACTTGAAATTTTAATGTTATTTACTATTCTATTTTTTTTTTTTTTTTTAGTTATATCCACGGGCATTACTGCCCTTTTTAACACATAGAAATTCATTTTTGAAACAACACAATTTGACGTATTATTTTATTTTTAATTTATTTCAAAAACATATAAGTTTGATTCATTGTTAACTTTTGAATATCGCGTTTAACCATCTTTTTTTTATTAATTCTAATTCTATAACTTTATATGTTATATTTTTATGTATCGATGTTTTCTATTGAACTTTTTTCACATTCGCAAATATAAAATTTAACTTCATTATGTCCTACTTTTCTATTTACTTCGAAATGTGTGCATTCGGGGGGTTGGCAAGCGCAGCGAGCAGGAGGGAGCCCCCCTAGTATATATATATATATATATATATATATATATATATATATATACCGGGTGTCAAATTTGAAAGAAACCACGGAGATATTTTCGACAGTTGGCGCTGTATAAAAAAATTGTTCAGACGAAGGGTTATTCGAGACAATGGGGGCTATCTTTCTATGAAATCAGTTTTGACCTTGAGATTTATTTTTAAGGTCATTTGAAGGTCAAAGTGATTTTTTGAATTGGAACCCCCATTTTTGATACTGGGTTCGGAAAGAGTAGGAAATTCTACGTTCAGATAAGGTGTTATGTGTGGGGTGCGGTTGACCCCTCTGAGGTCATGTAGGGGTCGAATTTATCATTTTCTTCATCTATGCATACGAATGATCAGACAAGGGTAAGGTTAATAATGATAATAATGATAACAATAACCCAATAACCCAAACAACCAAACCCAATAACCCAATAACCAAAATAAATAAAAAAGGTCCACTGTTTTCTTCAAAACACCTAATTTTTTTATTTCGAATTCGGAAAGAGAGATCAACAAAATTGTCTTGAGTCGTAGGTAATAGTAGGGGTCAAGCAACAGTAAAATTGAGTTTGAAGTCTATTTTGATTTTCAAAGCCAAATTTATGTATTCGAAGACTTCATGAGAAGAATTATTTTCCATCTTGTGGCAAAACAAATTATTTTTCTTTTCTTTTCTGGTGTGATTCTAGACAAGCCTATAAAGTTTCATCTAAATCGTTAAATAACACTTCTTTAGCATTATTTATGACAGAGGTGACTCGTGAACAGCCCTTCTCAGGATAGTTCACGTGGAAATTTCTTAGTGTATAGCGACTCAAAAGAACCAAATATGCCGGATTATTCGATAAACGATTGTCTAGATTGGTTAGATTGATTCACGTACCTAATTGTGGTATGAATACACGTAATGAGCAAATGTTCAGATAAACGAACTCTTATTTATTTGGGTTATTGGGTTTTAGTTATGTTGGTTATCGGGTTATTAGGGTTTTGGGTTATTGTTATTATAATTTTTAACCTCACCCTGGCCCGATCATTAGTGTACATAGATGAAGAAAATAATGAATTTGTCCCCTACGTGACCTTGGACGGGTCAACCGCCCCCACACATAATACCTTATCTGGATGTAGAATTTCTTGCTCTTTCCAAATCCGGGATCGAAAATGGGGGTTCCAATTCAAAAAATCACTTTGACCTTTAAATGACCTTGAAAATAAATCTCAAGGTTAAAATTAATTTCATAGAAAGATAGCCCCCATTACCCCGAATAACTTTCGTCTGAACAATTTTTTTATACAACGCCAACTGTCGAAAATATCTCGGTGGTTTCTTTAAAAAGGGAAACCCTGTATATATATATATATATATATATATATATATATATATATATATATATATATATATATATGTGTGTGTTACACATTAATATTATTATCTTCCGTTATTTCTAATGATTGCATTATTTACAATTATTTATAGTTATTCACAGATATTTACAGTATTTACATTTAACAACTGTTGGAGATATCAGGCCTGAAAAAAAAATTCAAATGTAGTCATAATTTTTTTTTCTTATGATATAAATTAATAAAACTCCTTTTAACCCTATATATATATTAACTATAAGACTTTGATTTATTAATAATTTTAAAAAACCTTATCCGATCTTTTAAATTCGTTTGAGTTGTCGAAAACTTGATTTTTGAAGATTTTGGTACTTTCCGTAGACTTTTCAGCCAATTCTCAACTAATTGACTTGAAAATTTCTTGAGATTTTTAGTATATATATCTTCACGAAATAACAGTTCTGGAATTTTCATAAGATAAGTTGAAGTAAATGTTGAATTAAATTACTTATATAAAATTCACAAAAATATGTATTTTTATCTACTTTTTAAACTAAACTTTTAAATTCTCTTTATTTTTAAAAACTCAAACTATGATTTTGTGAAGATATATAAACTGAAGATCTCTGGAAATTTTGAGGTCAATTGGTTGAGAATTGGCTGAGAAAGTTTGTGGCAAGTACCAAAATTTAGAAAATCAAGTTTTTGACTACTCAAAAGAATTTAAAATATCGGTTATGAATTTTAAAAATTATTTATGGATCAAAGTTTTATATTCAATATATATTTATGTTAATAATATATATATACTCGTGGAATTGAATACTAATAAAATTAAGTTTTAACATAAAGCTAATTATTTAAGTTGAAATTGTGTTTTATAAAATAATACAATAATTTATAAGTTATTAATTGTAATAATTATGTAAACTTTTTAATTATAGGACAAAATATTATTAAATTCGTGATTATCATTTTCATAGTTTATATAAAATATTATGTAGATTTTATAAGTATAGATTAATTAGAGTGAAATATAATGTAACTTTAACAATAAATCTAATCTAATAGAATAATGATAATTTCAATCATTATATTTAATACAAATTTTAGAGTGATATTTAAGAATATTATTTATCTTCCGCATTCTTAATAAATGTTTTGAAAATCATAAGTAAATTTTCTTTGAAATGTTTACCATTTTATGGGAAATTCTACTTCCATCTAGACAGATCATATATATGAATTCATAATCATAGACATAACCAGGAAAAATTATTCATATTTCATACATTTTCCTATCTATATAATTGACTATTAAAAATAATTTAATATTAAGAATATTACTTTTTGAGATTGTATTTTATAAAACGTGTGTTAAAAAGATACTAAAAGAATATTTTTATATAATGTTATGATAACTTTTCAAATGAGGTCATTAGATATATTCTAAAAATTAATATATTTCTCTTAATAAAAATATTGTTGCTTTGGTAAAATTATTATTAATATGTTCAATTCTTAACAATTTTTACGTAAATGACAATTCATATAAATACGAACACACGTACATATAAACATGTGATTAAGGTTACATGAATGTTATTTATAAAGAATCGTTTACAAATAAATTTTTAATTACTAATGTATTTTCATGAAATTAACTCGAGTACTTTATTTCTCTGAATGATACTTAAATAAAACTTTAATTGACTAAATTATGTTATACAATTATAAATATATTAATATTATTTATAGTTCATCGAATGAAATGATTATTCATGAAATGTATTATTCTTACATATATGTTACACAAATAATAATTACAATGGATGATAGTTAAATGAAAATTCTTATTTTAAGAATCATATTGTTGAAATTTAATTTGATAAAAATGTTATTCGATTGACATTTTCAGTTGTGTTTTAATACTTAATAATTTTCCTTCGTGTTTTAATAATTTTTTATTAATATTAAGGATTCATTCATAAATTATAATATCACTGATATGGAAATAAAAAAACAAATATAAAATTTAATATAATTTAACCTTACTTGTGATACATACACTTCGTAATATTTATATTTCATCAAGAATTTACATTTGATGCAAATAAAATTGTTGGTTGATTGTAAATAGTCGATTTATTTTTTGTAATATTCGAATTTTAAAATAACCAAAATATTTTATTTTAATCTTATAATCGTGTATTTAAATTCAGTATTTCGTATGTATAAAATACATATGTGAAGATATTATATTTAGAAATAAACACGAAATTGGTTTTTAAGTATGTTTCATGTAAAAAGGTGTATTTTTAATTTAATTCTTCAAAATAATAGTCATATATTAAGGTCAAGAATCTAAACATAAGAGCCGTTCTTCAGTGATATTACACGTTACACGTTTTAAAATTTTGTTATCTGATGTCAACTGAATTTAATATCCAAACGATCCTCAAGTTCGAAATAATACGAGATACTCACAGTTACCTATGAAGTCAAGCTCAATTTTCGACTTTTGTGAATTATGTCTTACAATTTACATACGATTAAGGACATTCTTCACTTTTTTCCCTAGGTGAAGCTAATTTACCTTAACAAGCATATTGTAAAAGTAAGTCAGTTGTTAAGAAACCAAGTGCAATGCGATTTTCAGAATCAACAAAAAAAGTACAATTACGAAGATTATATGAACCAGATTTACCACGTTAACCATATCATTCAATAAGAGTCAAAATGCTTAATAAGCATTGCTCCATCGATTGACATCAATTCAAAATTCAAATTAAAAAACAATTATTCTAAAACAAAGCAGGGATCATCAATATAAAAAGACAGATCAAGTCAGAATGAAGGAGCACTTTAAAGCAGACACTTTTTCAAAGCACTTCATCAAAGAACTTCTACAAGCACTTCAAAAGATACAATTATTACAACTATACTTCTCGCACTATAAAATTATACAATTATTCGCGCAATATATTAAATCGCACTATATTCAGTTTATTATAAAAGTAATAAATAAAATCTCTATAATTAAAATATTAAATCAAGTGTACTTATTTACTGTCTGCCTGCATCTACTTAGCCGAATCAAGGTAAGATTCTTACAATTATATTTTGATCTATATTTCTTTCAATTCAAGTATATTTAATCGTGAGAACGATTCATAACAATTAAAATTGGTAGAGCTTTTCTATCACTAGACTTAACTTTCAAATTAAACATTTTAAAATCAAACTTTGTTCTTTTATTTAATATTATAATAAAATATATTTTTTCTCATAACAACAACATAATCAATCATTAACTCCGTCCTGGTGTAAAGCCAACATTTTGGTTCCCGTACGAATTAGTTTGACCGTAACACTTTGGTTCCGGTACAAATTTTTAATTGAAGGATCGTATTAAATATACTTGAAGATTATTAGTATGAAAATATAATATTCAATGAGAAGTGAGAAATAACAAATATATATAAAGGACAGCTAATTAAATAAATTTGAAAGCACAATAAAGTGCAATAAAAGTAATCATATAAAGTGAAAATATACAAATGAAATAAAATATAAAGTGCAAATAATTAAAATAAATGATATAAAGTGAAAATACATGAATAAAATAAAATATATAAAGTGAAAATACATAAATGAAATAAAATATAAAGTGCAAATAAATAAAATAAATAAAGTAAAATCAAATAAATGAAATAAAATATACAAAGTGCATATAAATAATCTAAATAAAATTAAAATAAAATACAATATACAAGTGCAATCAAATAAATGAAATAAAATATACAAAGTGCATATAAATAATCTAAATAAAATTAAAATAAAATACAATATACAAGTGCAATCAAATAAAGAGATAAATATATCAAATAAATAAATATATTAACTAAATAAATGAATATATTCAAAGCGCACATCATATCAAGTAAATAAATAATATAAATGAATAAAATATAAGTGCATAAATAATATTGGTAAATTAAATAAAAGTGCATAAATAAATAAATAAATAAAATATTAAACGCAAATAAATAAAGTGCAATCTAAAATGAATATTATATACGAAATATTAAATACAAAGTGCATTCATAAATAAACGAAAATAATATATGAAACAAATAAAAAAGGAATTTAATTGAGATATATTGAAAATAAATAAAAGTGCAAATAATAATCACTGAATCAAAATATACAATTTACACAAAGTGCTATTCATACTTTAAAGTAAAATACAAATACAAATATTCAAACAAATTTTAAAATATATCAAGGGCACAAAACACCTTTTCCCTCTGCTAGTAAAAAAAGATATGTATAAATTAGATTTAATTAAATTCTTTGTAAATGGAAATAATATTCGAAAGTAGACTAAAATACCTTTATTTTAAGCTTTTATAAGCTGTAGTCCCATAATCATTCGATGAATTCTTGTTCTTATAATGGCTCCACCGTAAGATTTGAGCTGAACCGCTGGATGGATCTGACTTTTCCAAACTGATGTAACTTCAGTATTAGCATCATTCTTGCGTGAATGAGGGAATTCCTGAAACGCAAAAAATTTTTTACTTTTCAACAAAAAATATTAATTTATTAAATAAATTTTAATTTTTTTACCTTATTTTTGGATTTTTTAACAACTTCTTGTCATTCGATTTCAAAACTCTCCATTCACGCGAGAATGATGCTAATACTGAAGTTAAATCAGTTTAGAAAAGTCAAATCCATCCAGCCGTTCAGCCCAAATCTTACGGGGCAGCACCTAAAATTTTAAAAATTCAATATTTGAGGAAAACAGCTTTAAAGTTTTTAATTATTATATCTTAAAATTATCAATGCTATACTTATCTTTCATAAAATAATTCTTTTCTGGTATTTCTTATTTATATTAGCTAACAATATAAAAAAGAGATACCAGACAAGAGAACCTTGTTATCGACTAGATAAAGCTGAAATGCATAAAGATATGTTATTAAAATAATCAATAAAAATAATCTTTCTTATTATAAGATATTTTGTCAGTACTCACCCTTATTCACCAATGAAACTATGTATTTGTTGTAAGAATCAACAAATACATAGTTACTTGTTACTCTGATGGTTGTTAGAATCACTCATACTAACCTTGAATCAGCTGGAAACTAAGAAATAATATTTAATATGGAGTGATCATTTTATATTTTATAATTCAAATTCAAAATTAAGAAATAAAATATAGATTTAAAATTTATATTTCGATTAATATTATTATTTATAAATAGAATTTATATCTGAATATGTAATGATAATTAGAATTATACACTTACATGAATTTAATATGCACCCGGTGTATAGAAATCCATCACACCTATTCGTACTTTTCTTTTCAGAGTATGTGCTTCTTTCGAATGAGACTAACTTGATCACTCTACATTGAATTATCTTCTATCATTCAAAGTCCTGACCCACTCGACAGATACATTTCCAAGTTCGATGTTCAATTTCTCCAACGTCTTGAAAAAGTTATATCAAGATCAGCACTATTTGGAAAAGTCGATTCAAGCTATTTTTTAACAGCTTTAGATGTAGAAGCTTCTGCCACTTGTTCGTATACTTTTGTTATTTAACAACTTATAGCACTGAACTCTGACTGGGCAACTGGCTTTGATAAATCTATTAAACTACAAAAACTAGAAAAAATTGCAAGTCCATGGCCAAGTACACAAACAGCAAGAACATTATATCTGTTAACTTTATACGTATTGTCCATAGCACTTCCTCTCTTGTTAGAGTTCACAGTTGCTTATTTATCACAAAAATCACCAATCATATTAATTTTGAATCCTCATCCTCCAAAAGAGGTTTCAATAAATTTCATCTTCTGATGGCACACACTGCAACACAATTTTTTCAACATAGAAGATAGAACGTTGGTATCAACATTTCTATCATTTGCCCTGGAACTTGGAAATTCTATTCTTTTCAGTTTAGAAAAAAAAGTAGAAGGTCTACTTCTCTTAGCTTCAGAAGAATTTTTTTCACTTTTACTAAGAAATTTCCCTGGCCTCTTTTTAGATCTTTCTGTAGATCGTTTTCTATCTTGATGTTGGTTATGAAATCTGCCTCTGGTATCTCTTTCATGAGTTTACATTTTTGAGGTTAGTAGATAAGCTATAGGCATACTGGATCAGGTTCCTTCTGGATCACCCCCTCTCTCCTCAAAGTGATCCAGAAAGTACGCATTGTAGATCACCTCAGTGATCTAGAATCCGAAAGTGATCCAGAATGCCTATAGCGTTTTCTACTACTTTTTTTTTTTCTTTTTTTTTTTTTGTCTTTTTTTCTTACAAATGATTTTCTGAGAGATAGAATAATTTCATGAGTTTGACATTGTGTAGTGCACAGACAGTTTTATAAATTGGATTATGGTTTGTGCATATGGTAACACACTTGAAAGATGGTTTTGATGGATAGCCGTATTGATTGATATTATAAGCAGGAAATTTGAATCGTAACAGCCATTTACGTTTGAATTCATTCAGAACAAAAATTTTAGTAGCATCATGTAAATATTCACGAAGTAAGTTTGCAATTTGAGAGTAGTCAAGCCCATCAGTATTCCAAGCTATTCCGTGATTATGTTTGAGGCGAATGTTTTCTTCTTGTAATTCGTCAGAGAGCCTTTTCCATGAAAAAGGTTTTTGAATAGATGAACGATAGGATCACCACTGTCGTTGAGAGGAATGATTGCTATTTCCTTTAGAACATATTCACCACCCATTTGCTTAAAACCAATCATGTCTACCGCATATTCCATTTCGAAATGTTAATTTTTTACGTAAAAGTGAAGATAATTCAGACAAGCTTTCGAACATCTCCACTAATAGGATTGTACTGAATGATGCGATCGTGTAAGATCATGCAATAAGCTGAAGTATTAGCTGGAAAGTCATTTTGAGACTCAAATTCTAGACGTACATCGACAGGAGCGCTCTTTAGAGATTCGTTTTGTCGTGAACAGTCAATAACTATGAGTGGTTCAAAGTTGATAAACTGAGACTTTGTCAACAATGGCTGTGAATCTCTTCCGTAATAGCTTTTCTGAAAATTAGCATACATATCATAGAGAATAGCAAATTGATTCTTAGATATGTCAAGATTGAGATTGTTGTACGGATAATATTGCGAATTCAAGAAAAGTCTCACATTACTAATATTACAGTGGTCGAAGCGACTGGCATTTTTAGATCTTGAACCTTTTTTTCCCGATTGTAATCCAAGAATCACGAAACGTGGTTTCTCCAATTGATTTGAAGTTTTTACCGTCCAGACGTGTTTATTTGTTGTTGGAAGAAGAGGATATTCAAATAACTCCCATGAACGAAAACTCATAGAAATAGGATTATCTTTGCCAATGAAATTTAACAGCTGGATTTTTTGTTTATCTGATGCAATAACATATGGCATTAACCACTCTATCTTTGATATTTTTATTTGATAAGTTTCATATGTGGTTGCATTGTTGGCTACAGTACCTTCCTGTATTATAGCATTCAGGTCATTTCTTGATCTTGTGAGAATGAGTTCATGCTTCATATTAACAACAATTTTCTTGTAATCTTCTGCAAAGCCTAAAATCATACTTAGAGGGATAGAAACGTCAAAATTTCCATGATCATCTACAATTGTTTTGTTTGCTTCTTCAACACCAAGCCAGCCTGCATTTTCTAATGTTAAAGTCTGATTTGGATTAAATGAAGTGCATCCCTTCATGAGACTACTCAGACCAACATTTTTACTTTTATCTATCTCTACAGCATTAATTTCATATCGAATTTCATCAAACAGATGACAAATGCCATTGTTAACGAAATTAGTTTTAGTTAGTGCTTGTCCATCCGGTTTTTGTAATTTTCCACATACATGGATGTAACTACATGATGGTAAGAGGCATAAATCTTGATGCTGAATAGAAATACGGATTTCATCACTGTTATTGTAACTTAATGTGGAGTATGGTTGATGTGCGTGAACCTCATAATGAGCAATAGACTCATCGAATGCGACACCTGATTGAATGCTTAGAATTTCGTCCATTTTTCTGAAAGCAGCAGAGAATGATACAATTTATCTTTTTCCACGTACTTTGAGACCTATGCTTTTGAGAAACTGGATGCTCTTCCGTGTTAACGGTTTGAGTACCTTTGGACGACTGAAGGTGGGTTGACATGATGGCTGACTTATATGCACACTTGAATTATAAACGATTCCCATTATACAGATTTTATGTGAAGTCTAACAGTAATTTCCTCTCCTCGGAAATTCACTAAATTTCCGTCTTGATCAACGATTCGGATTTGAAGATGATCTATACTCTTAACATTGAGTGGTAAATATATGACATGCGATGGAACTTCTATGATTTTATATCCTGGAGGAACTTTTGGGAAAAACTTATGGATCGTGTGAACTTTTTTGTCGTTGATGTAAGCACCTGTAGTAATATTACACTCTACTCTGAGTGCGTTTATTTTCAATATCTTCACAGGTAAATCAGAGCTGTGATGAATGTCTTCATGAAGAACGCGACGAGTGAAACCGAGAAGACTGCCTATTGAATCGCGAGGACTAAGATCTATCTGTTGGCTGCAATAAATTTCACTTCTGAGAGTATTGTTGTTAGCTTTCAAGGAAAACTCGATGTCTTTAGATTTCAAATCTTTTTGCAAAAATTGATTAATAGCATCAATTTCATAACTGCCAGTAGGAATAATAATAATCTTCTCTCCGTTTATATGAAGTTTATTATTCGAATCGTCAACATTGGGAATCGAGTTGAATGTTAAAAGTTCAACTAAACCCAAAACAAAATTCTTATGCTGTGGTAGTTCTATTGAAGGAAAATATTGCGCTTCTAAGATAGAAGATTTGCCTGAAAGACTCAAAGTGAAACTATCTTCCATGACTGATTGAAAAAGAATGATCCTGCTTGTCTGAAAACTCTTCTTTTATAGTCTTTCACACAAGAATTGAAGACAAAGATGTCCACAAATAAATGAGTCAAAATTTTGATATCTTTTATAGTTGTATTTCACTTCTTCCACGTTAAAATATAACATGAGATCTATAGGGGGTTTAAGATCACCAAAACTATCAAAATAAATCACTTCAGAACCTCGTTTTCGATAACATACCCAGTGAGTGCCTTTGTTTTGAAAATCATCTAAGTTAACTATAGCAGATTCGTTATGCCATGGGCCATCAGAAGGTAGATTATTTCTCATGAAAACACCTCGAAAATATGGGATTTGCATCATACGAGCATACTTTATAAGATCATAGTCAGTCAGTGCACGATTTGGCAAAGTTAAATCGAAGTTTTTTTTTTTAACTTGACCATTACCGATATGAGGTTTCATAAATAATCCCATTCCAGTTTTATATGGTTTAAGATAGAGACCTTTTCCTAGAGCAATAGCTTCCATAGTTTTATTATGTCTCTTACTTTCTTCATAATTTTTCTGTGCAGCTTTAGCCTCATTTACTGCTTTAGCTATTCCAGCAGCTCCTCCAGCCAGAGCACCAGTTGCACTTAGTGCTGCGAACAATGGTATGAGAAAAGGCAGAGCGCCACCTATTTTTGATGGAACAGGTAGAATACGTGGAATGATAATTTTTTTCTTACCGCCAACGATCTTGAGAGCTTCACGTGCACCTTTTAAAGCGGACTGTATAACTTTGCGAGAATGTTTACTTGGTTTTAATGATTTTTTACTTGCAGTTACTAATTTACTCAATTTTACGCCCATTCCTGTCTTTCCTTTTAATTTCATAGCATTTGCAACAACAAAAGCAGTTGCTTTTTCGCTAAGACTTGCATTTTTGGCTCTAACACGCTGCCAAGCTTTATCAGCGAGCTTCATGTCAGCTACTTTTCGATCAGCATTTTTATCAGAATAAGATATGTCATGTTCTTTGCATGCTTGATCAAGTGGATTGATACCTGTATCACCTCTTTTTAGACGCTTTTTCAGTTTTGTTCCGGGACCACAATATTGATATCCAGGAATATGCATTTCAATAGGTAAGTTATTGATTACTTTATCAAGTAACCCTTTACCCTTAGGGTGCTTCTGTGATTTGTGTACGAGCATCTCTCTTTGAATGCTGATTTACAACTGATGATCAAAATATAAAACAAGCGTTTATATTTAGAAAAGGTCAATCTTAGATTTGACTTTGTTACGTAAACATGGATTTTACTGAGCAGAACGTCAAACTTCCCGTCGGCAACTTTGATTTTGAGAAAACGAAAAGAAAAAGCGACATGGAGAGTTACTTCCAGATAATATACGAGCAGTATTTTGTGGCCCATCGAACTGTGGAAAAACTAATAGTTTATTAGCTCTAATTACACACCCTAATGGTCTTAGATTTGAAAATTTGTATGTATACTCTAAATCCTTAAATCAACCGAAATACCAATTTCTTCAAAAAGTTTTAGAACCAATTGAAGGTATATCATATCTACCGTTCAGTGAACATGCATCTGTAGTGTCTCCAGATGAAGCCTTACCTAATTCAATTATGATTTTTGATGATGTGGCTTGTGAGAAGCAGGATAACGTCAGAGCTTTTTTCTGTATGGGGAGACACAAAAGTGTAGATAGCTTTTATCTATGTCAGTCATATGCTCATATACCGAAACATCTCATCAGGGACAATATTAATTTGATGGTAATTTATCGTCAAGATGATGTTAATCTTAAACATATCTATGAAGACCATGTGAATACTGACTTAACTTTAAATGAATTTCGAAATCTTTGTACAGAATGCTGGAAGAATGACAAGTATGGATTTGTTGTTATTGACAAAGATAGAGCAATGAATGATGGTAGATATAGAAAAGGATTTGACTGTTTTGCCATTAAAAAGGAAGTATAAATCTTAATCTTTGCAGTTTGATTGTAGACAGCATCTTGTCAGCATGCCTGACTTTAAGAAAGAAAAAAGTGTTCTTAGCGAGCTCTTACGAGCACGCGAGGCTATTAAAAAAATACTCTTTGTTAAAAAAGGAGAGAGATGATTTTGAAAAGGGTTATTGGTGATACTTTAAAACCAGTTATTACACCACTTGAAAAGCTTGTCGATTCGACAACTGAAAGTGTGTCACGTTCTAATCACATTAAGGCCATAGACAGTAACAGAAAATCTGCAAAAAAAGATTGAGATTTGATGAATCAAGTTATATTGTAAACGATATTAATAACTCGGGTTCGGCGTTTGATAATGATGCTTCTAATGGCGATGATTTTTCTCCGATAAATAGCACAATGATGAATTCATCATTCAATTCTGCAAATTCATCATTCAAATCTATATATTCACCATTTGTATCTGCGCATAAAGAAACTGAACCGACAGGCTTTTTTATCAATGCTAAATGGAAGCCGCAGCAAAATCGATAACATATACGGAGTGAGAAAAGTCAGTGGGGTATACATGATGGGTGATTCACAAATTCAATTTGATGATAAAATGATAAAAGTGAAAGATTTAAGTTTTCCTAAAAGCAATGGTCTAATGGAATTGCTTTTCAAAAAAGAACCAGATGATAATCTTTTGAGTACAACAGATCGCAAGAACTATCGCATTATCCTGGAAGCAACAAATGCCCATAGAAAAAGACATAGCAAAAGTGAGAATATACGCTCTTCGAAGAGTAGAAAATATTCAAAAATCATAGCACCAATGTTCCGCAGTGATCGTAGTAGAATGTCTACCAGCGGAGGGGGTCTCATACCTAAATATAAAATAGCAAAAAGAATACTTCCATAGATCTAGTCTACTGGGATGATCCGAATGAGCTTGTCGAAAGACTGCGATTATTGATAGCCGAACGATCTGCTGGAAATAATAATCACAACAATGAAATCCAATCAATCATAGAGGAACTACGTGAAGCTGGGCATATATATTGACGTACACAATTTTCAAATCAATAGTAGTATCATGAGTCTCGATGTGTTTGGAAGAAAACTTGAGGGCTCGCAAGTGAGTCGTGGTCCTCGAGGTATTGGATTCAATGTTACATCAGATGGTGATTTTGATTTAGAAAATAAGCGGCTTTGCAATATTGAGAGAGGCTAATGATCCAAATGATGCCATTAGTTTGAATTCACTAAATAATATCCTACAGAAAGAAGTTGATTACTTATCTTCTAAAATTATAGAAGTTGCTAAAGCTATACAAGAATATGAGAACAAAGTTGAAATATATAAAGCAGAAATAGACGAAAAATTAACTTATGTCTATGATATGACTCAACGAAATTTTGCAAGTATTGAATATATAATTAAAGAAATGAATAGACGATCGGATATTGCTAAAGTTGAAGTTTAAGATGGAACGTCAAAGAGTAGTTGAAGAGCTACACAAGCCAGCACGTCGAAGGTACAAGCGAAGAAAATATGACATACGCGGATTAGATGAGACTTGGCAAGCTGACCTTGTAGAAATGATACCTTATTTCAAGGAAAACAAAGGTTTTCGCTACTTACTAACTGTCATAGATATATTTTCAAAGTATGCATGGGCTGTACCAGTCAAATCGAAGAGTGGCAATGATGTTACTCTAGCTATGAAGTCAATATTAAAACAAGAACGGGTGCCATCGAATTTACAAACTGACCAAGGAAAAGAATTCTACAATTCAAACTTTCAGAATCTTATGAAAAAGTACAAGATAAATCACTACTCTTCACATAGTAATCTTCATGCAAGCATATGTGAACGCTTTAATAGAACTTTAAAAAATGCAATGTGGTTAGAATTCAGCAAACAAGGAAGTTATAAATGGTTGGATATTCTGCCTGAGTTAGTGAAAGCATACAATTCAAGAAAACATCGGACAATAGGAATCGAGCCTGAAAACGTTACGAAGGTAAATGAAAAAGAAATCAAGAAAAATTACCCAACTGAAAAAAGACCTGTAAAAAACCAAAATTCAAAGTAGGAGATAAAGTGCGAATAAGTAAGATAAAACAAGTTTTTGAAAAAGGTTATACACCAAATTGGTCAACTGAAATTTTCACAATAACAAGAGTTGTAAAACCAATCCCATAACTTACCATGTCAAAGATTATTATGATGAACCAGTCTCCGGCGGCTTTTATGAAACGGAAATTCAAAAGACTATGTATCCAGAAATTTATTTGGTAGAAAAAGTTTTAAAGAAAAGTGGTAAACGTGTATATGTTAAGTGGTTAGGTCTAAATAGCAAGCATAATAGTTGGATAGATAAAAATGAGATTATTTGAATAAGCTAAGATGTATTTTACCACGTATTTCAGTGTAATAAAAAAAAAAAAAAAAATTTAATTTTATTATGTTCATTAATTTAAGTTATATATAAAATATTTTTATTATTAAAATTTTCTTTTTATGATTCAATATAAATATAATAATTATAAATGGTGGTGATAAATAAAAAACAATTATATAATGTTTAATAATTTTCATTTATTCATGTATTCTTATTATGTACAATTTACAATAAATAGTTTGAAAAATAATTTGACGAGTATATTTTTATTTATTTTAAGCCCGATCGAATTTAAAAGAAGATCCTCCCAGGTATATTGCAATCAAACGCAGTTTATTTGCATTATCACAGAGATTGTAGAAAAATTCTTCATCTTTTAAGATTGCAGATGAAATCTTCTCTGGTAAGAAGACTTGGAAGCTTTGGTCGAAATCTGCTACGACCTTGGTTCCAAATCTTGTCTTGACTTGTTTCAGTGAAGTCACCATGTACTGCTGGTCTTTTTCTAAGTCTGTGACTTTCTTCCTTGGCAGGAAGTCGCTTCCAGCAATCTTGTTTAGTGCAGATAAATCCATTCTGAAAACAAGAAAAAGTAAAAAAATTAAAAATTTCTGTTAGAAAAAAATTTTGATGGAAAAAATAATGTTTTTTGGTAAAAAAAATAAATTGTAACTTACTTAAAAAGTTAGTCGATTTTAGATTTCTTTGTGCAAGGTTGATCGTCCTCAAGCTCTTCGATTACTTGAATGCGCTCCTCATTGTGGTCCATTGGTTGATATAGCCCATTCCCCACTTCGATGTCTGCCCTTTCCATTGCTACTCGTAATATATCCTTTTTTTCTCCTTCCTGGGAACTTGCCCCTCCATTGATGGATGCCAGTCATTCATGAACTCCTCTAACACATCATACTCAATGATAATTTGCTCGCCTTCATAAAGTGACATCCCCACTCGCTCTGCACTA
Organism: Anastatus disparis; assembly: GCA_017163975.1. Classification (NCBI taxonomy): domain Eukaryota; kingdom Metazoa; phylum Arthropoda; class Insecta; order Hymenoptera; family Eupelmidae; genus Anastatus; species Anastatus disparis. The sequence goes on along the minus strand of JAFFSR010000369.1, from coordinate 1,039,267 downwards.
TTTTCATTGGTGGCTTCATCCCTTCTCTCGATTTCCCTCTCTCTTTCATTCTCTGTAGCATCCATCTCCACTCGTGTATCTCCCCTCCTCATTTCTACCTCCCACTCTTTTTCTTTTTTTTCAGCAGCCATTTTTCTTGCATGTTCCCTCTCTACTTCAAGTGCAGCTTGCGCCATCTGTATTTCTTCAATTTTATAATGTCCCCAAGGTAAAGTATCTGTACTATCAGGCAATAAAAATCTCTTATCATCGTGAGGACTTAGAGCAATTTTTCTCTGTTTTTCAGTATGCACAGTATGCAATTTTGAACGGATATTGCACTGTTCACGGTATATAATAGTGAGATCCTGAAGACAGCTTCGGTAATCCTCAAAAGTAATTGATTTTTTAACAACACTGGACTTTATACCTTTGGCTTTCTTTATAACTTCTCCTCCATCGATTGAAATACTATACATTTTGCTTCGTAATCCTATAAATTCTGTCATTATCTTACCATTACATTCGTCTTTCATCAAACCCGGAACTTTCTTATTAACTCGAGGAATTTCGAACGGATTATTTTCTTCATAATCGGAAGTATCAAATTTATGTATGTCCTCTTTCATTATTTTGTACATGTCAACATCCTCAACTTCGTATATGAGACTATCAGTATCAGTATACAAAAGTTTGCATTTGTCTCCAACTCGCTTTTTCATATACGAATAATGAAAATCATAAACTAATGTTTTTGATAATTCTAAAATGCAAAATCCAACATAAATTGGTTTCTTGATTGTGATGCTCGTTCTCTTCATTTGAATGGCAACTAAATTCTCATCAAAAATAGCACAGCTGTGAAAATTTGGTAGAGCTATACGTGCTTCTGCTCCATATCTACCAGTAAATTTATTTACCAATCGGACATCAACTCGCGACCGCTCTCGCTCAATGCACTTTCCATAGACAGCATTGATTAACAATTTATAAAAAAGTTTTTCAAATTCGTTCTTAGCCTGCATTCTTTTTTGAGTATTCAATTCCACATAAGGTTTAAGCCATGCCTTTTGCTCAAAACTTAAAATTCTATGCACTTTTTTCAGTCGAAGTCCATTTTCCAACACTTGTCTGAGTGTTCGATAGTAAATAACATATCTCTCCTTGTTCTTCAAAGTAGTGAGAAGTTTCTTTTGTTTCGAGCCATGTGGCGCACTATGCTCTGCGCAGAATGGAAAATCTCGATGTGCATCGTGTATTTCCTCAGGGATACTCCAAATCTACTTCAGCAATATATCCAATAACTGAATCTGGCGGTGCGTTGTAAAAGTTTGAATTCGTCTCATATTCTACCCATTTGAATTTTCCGACTGGCAAATATTGAACCATTGCCCATCCATAAAGATTATTAATATCAAAGTACATAAGTGTTTTCATTTTCTGTTTTTCATCATACGGAGAGCCCATATATGGATTGTTCGCCTTGGCATAGCGATTACAGCATTGACTTATTCCTCCCCGAATACCTGCTTCAATGAACATCAACATATCTATATCTGTAAGAAGCTCCAGTTCTACCTTCGTCATTTTTAGCGCTGCTGAAAATGTCAAGCCTGGAGACGTATAAAAGTGAGCTGGACATAAACCGTAAGCTTTGAGAGATGTTTCTCGAAAACTTTCAAATACATCCGCCAATAGTAAAACATCTGTTTTTAAGTATAAATCCGAATATTCGCCTAATGTCCTTATATTGAACTTACTCCAGACTTGAATAGCATGCTTATAGTCTTCATCAGCAATATGAGAATCGGTGAGTTGGTTATAAAACTGATTTTTCTCTGGCAATTTCGTAACTAATAATTTATCCAATCCATCTACAAAATCATATGGAAATATACCTTTACGTTTGAGAAAATCAATTTTCTCATCTGTAAAACCATCAGTTCGAAACTCTTTTATCAATATCGGCACATTTTCCAAGTATGATGCAAGTTTCTCTAATGACGAAGGAAGAAAACGCCAAGAATCTATGAATCTAAAACTTAGGTCACTGCCATCTATGTATTTTGTAAAAGAAATATATTTTTCCTTATTATATGGCAATAGCGTAACTCGTCCTCCCATCAATGAAGATGTGGCTATCTCTTTCAAAATGAAGTGTGTATCGTAATTGAGGTTATGAAAAACCACAGGAATAAATTTTGAATACTTGTAATTCAAATTACATGAATTATGTGCTGCACCTCTGAAACTAATGTAAAAAAAAATAGATATTTTAAAAAAATTTGCATGATAAAGTAAATTTTTTTTTTCATTGAAATATAACTATAATTAATATCTTACCGTCCTGTGAGATGACAGTGATCTCGTACTGCGAGTTCTTCATCACGGATTAGTTTTCGGCATATGTGACAAATGGTTGACCTTTGGAAAGATAATTCTTCTAAATCCGTAAGTTTTAATGGTTTCGGATTCTTGTAGAGTTTATCAATTTCCTCACTGATTGATTTTAATTCTTGAACAAACCATTGTGCAGGAGTCTGTCCATCTTCGATATTTTTTCTATATGACTTATAAAAAGATAAGCTGTCATCAAAGCTACATTTTATATAATATCCTATGCTATATGCTTCATGAAGTTGGAAGGCAATCTCATTCATTGTAGGCTTCAGTAAACATTCAAAATCAGCATAAACAATAAAAGGAACTTTTTCGCTTTTATAATAATCTTCAAATTTCAGAATGTTGTTCTGCGAGTCAGGTAGATTAATTCGACAATAATTCAAATTCTTACAATCATTTTCATGAACTTGCAATCTTTCTTCATTATAAAAGACTTGTAAACATCTTTCACAATGGAATGATTTTACATGTGTCTTAGATAGTTGAGATTTCAGAAGACGAGACATATTCTTTATCCAAACGTAGTGGTATTTGGGTAAACTAATATCATCAGAATGATTATCTTTTTCATACTCATCGATGTAAAAGTCTTGGATGATGAGTAGATTGACATGCTTTTCCTTTTTATCCGATGTAATGTGGCAAGGTGATACTTCAAACTTTTGTCCAAACTTCTTCAACATGTACACATTTACTGAAATATTATTCAGTTCTTCAAATTTTGGAACATTTTTAAGTGTCACTGGAAATTCTATGTTATTAAATTTCAACTTGTTCTCATGCATGCTATATTGATTAACTCTATTAGTATTAGTTTCACTTGGATATATTGCTGAGAGGATAGCATACTTGAAACATTGATTGTCATTGTTACGAACATTGACACATGCTTTTTCTTTTTTGTATAAAAGGTGGTAAAGGAATGTACGAACTGCCCTTGATCGGAGAATATTTTTTCATATTTATACTCAGACTTATAATGCTTTTTAGAGCCCAGCCAGAATCTTTTTCCTGAAATTCTTCTATCTGTGTCAAAATAGAATCTTTGATATTTATTTTGAACCATTCTTCTAGATTCGTTGACATGAAAATTGAAGTACTTGTGGTTGTAAAATATTTAATATCTGTCAATTCTTCACTACTTTTCTGTATAGAAAATTCTGCGGTGAAATCTGAATTCACTTTGAGAGCACTATATTCTTCTAAGCATGACTGTACATGTACTTTAAAGAGTTCTTGGGCGTCGTTTAAAAAACTTAAAATATCCACATGATTTATATTTACCACTACGCCAGTTCTAATTCTGTTTTCGAAAGCTGACTGCACATCTCGCCATTCAACAGAAGCTTCTATTTCTTCAGATTGCAGACCACCTCCTCGTTGAAGATGATGTTCAAATTGAACTTGAATACCCGAAAGATGTAACACACAAGTTTGACATCTCTGCTTTTCTCCTCTTGTAAGATCAGAATTGACAATTTTTTCATTTAATTTCTCTAAACTACCATTGCACATATCTATCCAATAATGGAGATCGGTATTGTTCAGTTCATTTACATTTTGCAAAGCATCACGGAGTAGTTGCACAAGACGTTCAAAGAAATTAATTGAAGACATTTTTTTTTCTTTTTATTTAAAATAACCTTTCACAAACACAAACTTTCACGATTGGTAAAGTTTAGTCCCGATGACTATATACACTCACGACTCCTCTGACGAAGTATGCTCATCCAGAAACCTTCAGTCCTTTTTAAAGGTAAGTTAACAAAAGGAGAGATAGAAAATTCAATTAACTAACCAATAGTAAAACGGAGTGCAAGTTTTTCAGAAAAAGAGAGGTTTTCACGGGTAGGGATGAATTTTTACCTTTTTTTAACCTATCAGAATCATTTCTTAGTTTTAACTAATGAGGATTGAGCGATTTTCCATCGTCCAATCTTAAAAAGTTAGAGGGGGAGTGACTATCATCTTTTAGTTTAACCAGTGAAAACTGAGCTATTTTCCATCGTCCAATCTTAAAAAAGTAAGAGGGGAATTGCTTGACATAAACTTACGATTTGAAAATTTTCTATTCTCATTTCCCGATATTAATTCATACTGAAACATTCAACGCTACGAGATGGCTAGAACTCGTGATTACGATATGCTGTTCAAAAATTATATCATGCAGTCTGCGGAAGAAGAAAGCATTTATATATGTGATATTCAAGGATTTCAAAGAATATCAGAGGATTCTTTTATTTTCAAAGAAGTTAGTTTCCTCAATTTTAGAAAAACAGCTTTACCTACAGTCTATGTTTTCAAATCTCCAATTACATGGGAGGAACTAAATACAGAAGAAAAATGCATGGCTCAGTGGGTGGAAAGGTTCCATCACGGTATAGCATGGAATTCCGGAGATATTCCATATCATCGTCTACAACGTGTTTTCCAAATCTGCTCGCAAGGAATCAAAAAATTATTTGTCAAAGGAGAGCAGAAAGTGCAATGGTTGAAAAATCTTTTACCAAGTGTGTAAGTAAAAATATATTTAAATTTTTTATATTCAAAATAATCATTTTCTTAATACTTTTCATACTTTTTTATACTTTTTTATACTTTTTTTATACTTTTTCATACTTTTTTATACTTTTTTATACTTTTTTTTACTTTTTTTTATACTTTTTATACTTTTTCATACTTTTCTCATACTTTTTAATACTTTTTTCATACTTTTTAATACTTTTTTTCATACTTTTTAATACTTTTCTTATACTTTTATATTATAGTTTAATTATTCTGTTTATTTTATTTGCAGGTCAATTTCAAATGTTGAAGATTTCGGCTGTCCAGCATTAGAAGGAATAATAGGTGATAAGCACCACTTCTGCTTGAACCACGTTTTCTGTATAAGAAGAAAAAGACCCGTGTGTGCAGTCAATAATACGATTGCTATACGAGCATGGCTACGAAATTACTTAAATATTAATGATAAAGATGAGGTTGATAATTATTTTAAACAAAACAAAAAAATGAAATGTACATGTTTATATTTTGCAAATGAATAAAATTTAAAAAATTTTTTTATTATTATCTTATTAAAATACTATAATAATTGTATTTCTAAAATGAAAAAATAATTGTATTTCTAAAATGAAAAAAATTATTGTATTTCTAAAATGAAAAAAAATAATTATATGTGATTTTAAAAAAATAAAAATTTTATCAATGATTATTATAATTTAATTTAATATTCCCAAAACCAACTACTATTTTTAATTATAATAATTTATTTAAGTGAAAAAAAATTTTTTTTTATAAAATAGATTATATTACATATATATAGGAAGGCTCATCAAATAAGCGAGATTAAGATTTTAACTACTATTATTTTTTTTTTTTTTTATTGAATTAAAATTTTTATTACATATTTTTCCGCCAGTTACAAAAATTCTTTTTTATATTTATATAAAAAATACATGTACATAAATTTATTTTTCAATCAAGATATGTGATGTCTTCTGTTATCATGAGTTCACTGCATGACGAAACTGTTCCCTCATCCTCCTGCGTTGATTTAGGGAATCTGGCATTCTCATTCTCCTGGTTAGACTTAGGAAGCCTTGTATTCATCACAATCTTTTTCCCTGAATGTTTAAGCTGCAAGATTCGTCTTGCAGGAGGAGGTCTATTCTCCTGGATAGTAGCGCTGCCATTCTCTTCTGAAACAAGGAAAAAAAAATTAATTATTTATTTAGATAAAATTATTATTTTCAAAAAAAAATTAATATTTTAAACTTTTTTCTTTTTTTATTTTTTTTCAATGAAATATTTTTTGTTTTTTTCAACTTACTTGTACCCGAGGGTCCTGGTTGCGGAGACTGCTCCCGAAGTTGTGATCCTGAAACAGAAAGAATAAATATTTTAATCTTTTTCTTTTTATATTTTAATGAAATATTTTTTGTTTTATTAACTTACTTGTGCCCGAGGGCCCTGGTTGCGGAGACTCCTCCCGAAGTTGTGATCCTGAAACAGAAAAAATAAATATTTTAATTTTTTTCTTTTTATATTTTAATGAAATATTTTTTGTTTTTTTTAACTTACTTGTCCCCGAGGGCCCTGGTTGCGGTAACTTCTCCCGAAGTTGTGATCCTGAAACAGAAAAAATAAATATTTTAATCTTTTTCTTTTTATATTTTAATGAAATATTTTTTTCGTTTTTTTAACTTACTTGTACCCGAGGGCCCTGGTTGCGGCGAGTTCTCTCGAAGAGGAGTTCTTACATCCTCGTTGTTGACTCTGGGAACTTTCTTGGGCGTTGCTCTGCATGAAGAGCAACTCGATGACGTTCCACTGGTACTCGAACTTGAACTCGAACTCGAGCTCGATGATCTTTTTCTCGAGCGCTTCGGGCTTGCCCTCGGTGTTTCCATATTTTCGAAGCCTTGATATAATTGCTGCATTGAAGCAGACTGCGGCATCGGTGGCACTAAAAAAAGAAAACAAAAATAATTAATTATTGAAAAAATATATAAAAAACTATTAATTATGAAAAAAGAAAAAAAATTATCAAATATTACTTACACGATGTTATTGCATCCATCGCCCATGTGACGTGATCAAGCATCAACAAGATCAACGAGCCGTTCCTCATTAACCATTGATTTCTCTCCCTCATTATTTTGAGGCTCGCACTAGTTTTGTTTTCTTGATTTTTTTTTCCGTTTGCCATTTTTTATTTTTTTTAAATACGATTTAAATCGAAACTTAAATTTTTCAATCTTGCTTTAGGAAGCTTGAGAGACTGAATACTGAACATTGCATGCAGCACAGTATTTATACAAAAAAATTTACAAAAATTACCTACCTGCGGAAAAAATTTTTTGACAATCCTCCAAGTATTTTCCACGCCCTCTTTTCTATCTAAAAAGAATGCATTCGCAAAGGGCTTCGTTTTCAAAATTAAATGACCGATATATCGTTTTAGGAAAAGAGTAAAAGACCTTTTTTCTTAAAAAAAAAGATAAAATAAGATAAGTGGTGACTTTCAAAAATATAAACCTGTCAAGAAAACCTTTTCTGAAAAGAAAAAAATTCACCAATAACCTTATTTTAACTTAATACATGGATATAGAATGGGCACAATAAAAGTTTCAATTTTGAAAGAAAAAAGATTGTAAGATTATAAACATGAAAACCAAAACAAAGTTTCTTTTCTCAGTAAAAGAAAACATATTTTTACGAAAAGGAAAAAAAGGTCTCTTTCCAACAAAATGAAAACAAGTGACTTTAAATAGTAAAGTAATGTGAAAGTGACCAAAGGGAAAATATCTATCGATCAGAAGCATGTGGGTTAAAGAAACTGTCATAGAGATGAAAAAGAAAAAACATGCAGTGGTAAAACAATGACGAGACCGTGGGTTTTCTGTGTATACCTGCACTCAAAGACATTAGGCGCCGCATGTATCCTTCAGCGTTGCGTAAAGCGCCGATTGCATTAAGATTATCAGAACAAGCAGAAAGTGACTTTGAATAGTAAAGTTATGTGAAAGTGACCAAAGGGAAAATATCTATCGATCAGAAGCATGTGGGTTAAAGAAACTGTCATAGAGATGAAAAAGAAAAAACATGCAGTGGTAAAACAATGACGAGACCAAGGGTTTTCTGTGTATACCTGCACTCAAAGACATTAGGCGCCGCATGTATCCTTCAGCGTTGCGTAAAGCGCCGATTGCATTAAGATTATCGGAGCAATCAGAGTCCATTTTCAGCACACTGATTGCGCCGACTAAGTGGCGCTGCGGGGAAGCGAAAGGGTCACTAGCAAACATAAAGTTTTTTCGGCGGATGGAGAGTCTTTTTTTGTAGCGCTGCCCACTATGCATTTTCTTGAACGTTGCACAAAAATTAACCTGCTTTTAGGAGAGAAGGAAAAGAATGTCCTTTCTCTTAATGCAGTACACTGTGTGTGTTCTTTTTTGAGTCGCAGGTGCATGAAAATAATGAATCATGCAACCTTTAAGATATAATACTGTCTTTATCTTTTTGAAAGAAAATCTTTTTTGAGAAAAAAATTTATTATAAGGGTCAGCTATCTTTTTTCATCTTGTTTAAAAAAAAAAGAGAACTCTTATTTGTAAAAGATAAGGAAAAATATTCCTTGACCAAAGGAAAAATATCTATCGATCAAAAGAAGGTGGCTTATAGAAAAAAAAGTCATAGAGATGAAAAAAAAGGAAAACATGCAATCGTAAACATTAATCTTTCAAAAGAAAAAACATCTTGGGACTCCCTACGGTATGGGGCCACCTACAAATCAAACAAAAAAAGGTAACTCTTATGGGTTTATACACATATTGGATTCTAAATCACATGGAGTAGGGAAGGGTGGGCGTAAATAAAAACCAAAATTCAAAAAATCATTCGAAGAAGGGGATACTCTTATGGGCTTATACACACATTACATTCTCGATCACATGGAGCAGGGAAGGGTGGGCGTAAATAAAAACCAAAATTCAAAAAATCACTCGAAGAAGGGGATACTCTTATGGGCTTATACACACATTACATTCTAGATCACTTTGAGGAGAGAGGGGGTGTTCCAGAAGGAACCTGAGCCAGTATGCCTATAGCTTATCTACTGAGGTTCGTATTCTTAATGTCAATTTAAGCTTTTTACACTTCAAATACATTTTTTATTAATACTAATTTATATTAATAAAACTGAATAAAATATGGATGTAAAACTTTTCAGAACTTGAATCAAGATAAATACTTTGTTAAAATTAAAAAAATAAACTCTTTTTTTCAATTAAACCTAAAAAAAATCAATAAAAATTAAAAAAATTCAATTTAAAATAATTCTTAACATTTTTTTAATTTGTAAAAATTATGTCATTATAGACTTAATAAATAAAAACAAAATTAAATCTCTTATAAAAAACTTTTTGGAGATTAATTAATGATTTATGAATTATTGAATCAAGTAATAAAAAAATAAGTTCTTATAGTGTTTTAATAAGATTAGCTAAAAATTTGAGAAAAATCTCAAAATAGCAAAATTAACAAAAAAATCAATTAAAAGTTTATTCTACTAATTTCTTCATAAAAACGAAACTAAATGAGATAGAGTAAAAAAACTTGTTGGAGCTTATTCTACAGTAAATTTCCTATAAAAAAAAGCAATGAACTCAAATTCGATGGTGGGACCGAAAAAAAGGTGTTTTGTGCCCTTAAATACATAAATATACTATGTATCAATACATAAATAAAAAAAAATTCAAAAGTACTACATAAGTGAAAATAACTAAATCAACAAAAGTGACACATTTAAGAAATATTCAAAATTCACGGTCAACAAAATTTTTTATTAAGAGAAAAAAATTTGAGTAAAGAAATTACAATAAATTTTCATTATTCAATTAAAAATTACTACGATTTTAAAAACAATAATCCAATCTATGTTTCTAAATTTTTCGAATTTAATACATTAATAATATCAATATAATATTTTAACTGCATTTAAAAATAGACATTTATCATCAAAATATTACAAAGTATATTGGACTCGTAAAAGTACAAACTCAGCGAAAATTTTTTCATTTACGTTACGGCTTTCATATATTAACAACAACAGTAGGTTAATATAAAAATTCAAAACACAAATCGGCAATATTTTTGGTTTTTTATGCAAAAATAGTCGGTTAGTGTCAAAGAAATTTATTAAATAACATTCAAAATATTTTAAATATATATGTTTTGAAACGTAATTGTAAACAGTGTAAAAAAAACATGATCAGCAATATTCATAATAATTTTTATGACTAATAACGAGTTCAGACTATAATATCAACAAGATCATTCAAACGTTACTGATTCAACATGGATCGCTTAATATTAATAAATAATAAAAGTATCTATAATAACATTTTCATATTAAAATCATATTACGCATTTACTTTGTAATATCTTAATTCCCTTAACAAGAAATTAAGATATAAAAAATCATAATGAATTATGATGATGATTATTTGTTTGAACTTTTACCAGAATTCGATGGTAAAAATATATTACCTGAAGAATATATTGATAAAATGGTATTAGCAAGAAGCTTAGCACAAGATAAAATAAAACTTATTCTTACTGCAAAATCAAAACTAAAAGATTGCATTAGCTCCTTTATTAATTCTGCAGGAATTAACAGCACAGATGACTTCATAAAAATATTAAATATTATGTATCAAAACGATTTCTCTGCAAACAAGAATTTTTGTTTATTTTGTGAAATAAAAGGTCATACGAGAGAAAATTGCAAGAAATTATATGATTTATATGCAGAGTTATATAATAATACATCCTGTAATGAACAAAAAACTATATCACATAAAACCACAGAACCTAAATCACATTTGGACGATTCAATTATTGATGATGAAACACTCACACTTTTTGACATAAGAAATGCTGAAATTAATGAAAAAGAGGACAACAAAAAAATCAAGAAAATTTTCAAGCTGAAACTACTTTATTTATCAATAAAATCACTAATGAAGTGGAATACAATGAACTTTATATTAATTTTATAAAAACAGAAGAATTTGAATGCGCTCTAATTGAATCTGACAAAACCGAAAAATTACAGAGTAATCAAATTATAAGACACCAAATTCCAAAAGATTTTGAAATAGTGCATTCATTTGTTCCAACTATAAATGATACAAAAATAATAAGTTGTGTAGAAAATAAAAAATTGCTCACAAACGATTTCAAACAAAATGAATTTAAAAAATACACAATTCTTAATACATTATGTGAAAAATTTGCAAAAGAATCAGAAATAATTTTTGATAACATTATTCCATTAAAAATTGATTGCGTAAAATATGAAAATATTACCGAAAATTTGATGACAGAACTGATTAATCCTAAAGTAATAAAGAAACAGTGTTTTTTCGAAAAAGAACTAGTAATCTATAACGAAAGTAACATATTAAATGTTCATAATATTACATTGTTACGTCATAAACGTATCGTTTTTTATCAACATTGGTAAATCAAATTCTTTAGTTATTGAACAGTCGCATTATTTCATTGTTAAGCAAAATTAAGTAGATCATAAGAAAAGGAGCGAAACGTATGTTTCGAAATTTCAAAATAAATTTTACGAATCCTAAAAACATTACGAAACATATTATCAAAATTCAAGAAAATTTATAAATAAAAATTGATGCAAAAGACAATAAATCTCATAAACAAAATAAGTATAAAAACAAAATGAAACAAATGATATTCGGAATATTACCCCGGGTGTCTTATTGGTAATACGTTTACACTGCCCGTCAAGTTTATATTTCAAAGCAATTGCTATTACTAAATATACATATATCAATTATTAGAATATATACGCGCATAAAAATCAATTATATTAAAAGTGTTAAAAGATATCAATAAACCTCGAGGATCTATTTACATATTGTGCCTATTCATTTGTCTGCCCATACCTAGCACCAATCTACTGAGAAATACTACAAGGTAAGAATATATAATTATTTAATAAACTCTTTATTTTCAAGAATCAAGTTTATCCTTTAATAATATTCAATCATGAGAGCGATTTCGTTCAATTAAATATTGGTGGAGTCTTTCCACCACTAGGGTCATACATCTTTATCTTTATTTATTTTAAAAATAAATTCAATATTTTAAACGTACATAATTTATATATATTTAATGCAATTGATTAATATAATTAAATAACATATACACTTTTATTCATACACTTTTATTTAGTCCTGGTGCAAGCAGGACTTAACAACATTAGCAGAAAAATGTTATGCAATTGAAAGTCATACATCAAAACTAAATAATCTAAATGATGTAAAGATACCAGCTCTAAATGAATTAATAGAAGTATGTGAAAGTGAAGCCAAACTCACTACCAAAATTAAGATATCTGAAATACTCATAAATTACAAAGATGATTTTCTAAACGAAAGTAATACATTTTTGAAAATATAAAAAAGCTTTAATAATTTAAATAAAATTCAATATAAAATAATACTTGATAAAAATATGGAACAAACTAATATCATCGAAATAAAACAAGATCAATTAGATAATAAAATGTATTTAAAATACCTATCAACTATATCACACTTACACTTAACCAACAAGATATAGTCAGTAAAAAAATTGATGATAATATATTTAAATACACTGATACTTTACCATTCAAAATACCGAATAAGATCAAACAAATGAGAACCATATTTGATCCTTATTATTATATTATGAAAAAATATATATATATTTTAGAAAAAAAATCTAATATCTTTTTCTCTTTTTCAGAAATATTTAAAAATGTTGAAGATTTTTTAATTTCTATAATCTTCTCTAGTTACGTGCTAATTCATTTATCTATTGTTATATATACCTATTTATACATATTATTAATTTTTCATTAATAAACAATTTTTATAAAATACGAGGAATCTGTAAGTTTTCAAAATGTGGCTTGAAAATTCACAAATTTTTGAGTTAAGGAGCCTATTAACTTAAATCAATCATTTTAAATAATAAGAAATATTCACATCTAAATCAATTGATTTGATAAATAATGAATGGAATTTATATTAAGAAATTTAAATAAATCAATTTAAATCAATAGGTTAGTTAATAATTTAATAAAATATGTAAAATCATTATATACATTATCTATTTATAAAACGTATATTGTATTATAAGATTTAAACTTTAAAATTGTATTTATATCAATCTTTTTATCTATACTTTTATCTTTATTTTTCATTCAAAAGAAACATCTTGTAAAAGAAATCTAACATTTAGTTATAACTATCATTAAACTTATAAATGTATATTTTATGTTATATTTTTAGTTATTAATCAACTACTTTTGTCTCTGAATTTACGGTATACAAACATATACTGTTTGACATGTATTCGTAAAACTGACTTCATTTTTTACACAAAAAAAAGAATCTTTAAAAGCAAAAAAAAGGGGGGAAAGTTACATACTTTCATCCAAATGCAACATAAATCAATATTTAAATGAATATTTAAACTTCTAAACTTATTTAGAAAATGTATTGCAAGAATAAAAAGAAAATTATCATAAAAAAGTCTTTATCGAGAGTTGAAAAAAGAATTTTTGTAAAGAAAAAAAAAAATGAACTTTATTATAAGTTCTATATAGAATGAGAGAACGTAGTTCAATTTTCATTCTGAACTCTGAGATTATTTAGAGAACATATTTGTCAAAATAAAGACAAAAATTACAATTGATTAGTTAACGTTTAAATCAGATTAATGTTAAAGTACTACACGAATTAGAGACAAAAGCAGAACATTTTTAAGAAATTGAAATAATAACTTACTAATAAAGTTACTTTTTACTCATGTTAGATCTCTTATTACATTCTTAAAACTTGTAGCTTTTAAAAAATGTCAAAATAAATTACGAGAATTTATACATACATGAAAATTATTTAAAAAAAAAAAAAAAACTCAATTCTATACGAATCATAGTAGATCATTATTATAACTGGATCATATTTAATGTTAATTATAATCACATATTATTAACCTTTAGCTGGCATGCCTCTCCAGCCGATTACAGCTGGCCTATGGGGTACTATAGTACCCCAGCGCGAAAAATTGTCGTAAAAACTAAAGTATTGGTTATCTCAACTCAAAAACATTCTGGAGAGATCTTCAGAGGTTACTCCAAAGGGTAGCATAGTTTATAAGACGAAAAATGAAACGGTATCGAAATTTGATAAGAAAGAGCGTGGGGTACTATAGTACCCCCCCTGCCAGCTAAAGATTAATAACTGTAACCTATATATTTTTAATTAGTTTTAACTTACTTTTTATGTATTTAGCTATTTTAATTTTGTACCAAACTTACGTTTAGGTAAACTAGTTTTGCCTCTGTAAGGATTTCCATTGTAACCTATACTTCGTATAGGATTTTACTTATGGTTTAATGCATAAATAAATAAATAATCTATAGCCACATCTAATGTACTAAGTGAAAATTTAAAAATTAAAATATAGAAAATTTTTTTTTTATATTGCTTAGTTGTTACCTGCGCAATCATCTTAAGCTGGGAGGGAAGTGAATGAATATTCACTTATATATTCATTTTATTTTTAAACAATTGTAAGAATCTATAAATTATAACAGATTGTTATTTATACAATTGAAAAGAGAAAAAAAAAACTTTAAGAACAAAAATATCTTATTTTTCAACTTGAAGAATTGTAATCATCATGATAAATTGAATATTATTTTCTGACACTCCGTGCGAGAAGCTCGATTTCACTCACGCTGTACAAAGTGACACGTGCGAAAATGGAGCTTCTCACACGTCGTGTCAAAAAATAGTGTTCGATACTCGTGCGAGAAAGTGATTTCTTACTCGTGTGACCTTGGGACTTGGTTAGAGGTCGCAGGAGAGAGTGGACGTGCGCGGCATGGCTCTGTCTATTTTTTGTTAATAAATTAGTTTTGATATAGAAAATGTAGTTGAAAAGTGTTTTAATTGATATAATTAATGTTAGGGATAAGATAAACATGAAAGGTTTGGAAAATTTTGTAATGGAAAGCGTAAATTGGAAAATTTGTGTGTAACGACGTATTTGCAGGTTAGAACGTGCGGAAGCGTCTTTGTCTAGCGTAGCGTATATGGTAGGCAAGGTAGGATGGAAAATTTTGAAGAATTATGCTGTGAAGTGATGAAAAACATTAATTAGTGACTGTAAGTGTAACTTAAAAATTAGATGTACGTTTTATATAGCGGCGTATTAAAATGGTGGGGTAGGAGGTAATTTCTTTGTTTGTCCAGCAGTATGTGTGTATCAAAATTGAAAGGCTAAAATTTAAATTGTAAAATGTAAGTGTAATTAAAAAATTTAAGGAAATAGGTTAGTGATGCATAATAGTATAAATTAAAAGTCCAAAGTAAGGATGGAGAATATAAAAATGAAAAAGAACGGAAAAGAGTTTAAGGAAGGAAAGTAAATGCGATTTTATTTGAAGCCGGATTCTATTTTGAGTTGCGAGTTTAAAAAAAGAAAAAAAAGAAAATTAAATGTAAGAAGTCGGTTAAAAAGAAAAATTATGTCATTGTAAAAAAAATGAAATAGACTTTGCGTTAGTTGGATGATTCTTATAAGGCAAAGAAAAAGGCGGGAGAGAAAATGGCGGCTGGTTTGTCAGTCAATGTAGAAACCGAAAGAGGGAGTCAGGTCGCCGTTTGCGAATATTGTCACAGCAGAAGAAAGGCAGTAAAATAAAATGGCATGAATACAAAAAAATTAAAAATTATTTTGGCGAAGAAGTTGGACAAAAAAAAGAACGAAGCGTTGAAATACAAAGTATGGTAATCAGTAGTGGGTATAAAAATTGGTAAAAAAAAAGTAAGAGAAGTATTTATAAAAAGTGCGTGATATGATAAACTATTATAGGGAGAAAACAAAGGTTTAAAAAGAAACGCAACAAAGCAGAAAGGAGTGCAGTGTAAAAAAGAGACTTGTGACAGTAGGGACTGCAGTTTGGTGTTAAGAGGGTAGTTGGTAATACAGTTAAGACTGACGAGAGGTAGGAAGCAGGCGAAAAGAGTTATAAGAGTATAGGATAGATTAAAATAGGTATTAGAAAAGCGTTATATTTAGGTTAAAGACAAACAGTTGGATAAGGTTGGGTCCTGTACAATAAAAAGAAATAGCGTAAGCGCACAGTTTGGAATTATAAGGATGGATATAACTATAGGATTAATATAAATTTAATAAAGTAAGGGGATCAAGTTAAAAATAATAGGTGATGCGAGGCAGAGCCACCGGGTATCGTGTATCGGAATTTTTGGAATGAATGTTTTAGTATAGGTTTAATTTAAAATTGAAAGAGGAAGGAATTTGTAAAAATCTCAATAATGCGTCTCTAGATATGTTAGTATAATTTAATTGTGAGTTCTGCTTTTTATATTTCTTTCTTTATAAAAGTAAATATGAACTGTGAATTAAATTGTGTAATGTGAGGTAGAAAAAATATATCGGTTTTTAAGGACGGATGGGTTAAATGTACTTAGCATTTCTGGGCCAGAAGGCTGCATAGCAGTCATTTCGGGAAGTCTGTTTGGAAAAATTTAGGGAAAGAGCGAATGATGATAGAGTGCTGCATTATTTAGGAAAAATTATGAAAACCAATTCCCGTTTCTGGGCCAAAAGGCTGAAATGTAATAAAGAATAAATAATACTCGTGTGACCTTTTCACCCTCGCTTCGCTCGGGCGCAAACCACCACACGAGTAAAAAATCACTTTATCGCACTAGTACCGAGATATACTATTATACTATTTAGAAGTTATTTTTACAAAGCATTTTATTTGTTATTTTTGCTATAAAACACCTCATAAGCTATAATACAAAACTTTATTTGTAAAAAAATTTTGAAATGTGTAAATTAAATTAATTTAAAAGTATTTATAAGCAAAATCACGAATAATTTAAGACAATCTCTTATTAAATAAAAAAAAAAAACTATATTTTATTTAAAATATTACAAGTTTGAAATAACAATATAATTGAGGAATTTCCCATTTTCCTTATATCCCATTACCAATACTCATACATTACTTAACAATTATATAATAGAAAATTACATCAAATAATTTGTATAAAGACATTCAAATAAAATATTTTTATATTAAAATAGATTTAAGATATTTATGTAAATTGATCAACAACTGGAAAAATTGTTATTACATTAAAATTGTTTCTTTTGTTGCTTCTCGTACCGATAAGCAACATCTTGAGCCCCAAGGTGTTACGTCACGACGTATCTTTTCTTTCAAAATTTATCATTCCAAAAATACGCAGTTATTGATCAATCAGCTAATTTACTTTAGCAAGCATATTGTAAAAGTAAGTCATTTGTTAAGAAACGAAGTGCAATGCGATTTTCAAAATCAACAAAAAAAGTACAATTACGAAGACTACATGAACCAGATTTACCACGTTAACCATATCATTCAATAAGAGTCAAAATGCTTAATAAGCATTGCTCCATCGATTGACATCAATTCAAAATTCATATTATAAAACAATTATTCTGAAACAAGGCAGGGATCATCAATATAAAAAGACAGATCAAGTCAGTATAGAGGAGCACTTTAAAGCAGACACTTTTTCAAAGCACTTTATCAAAGAACTTCTACAAGCACCAGGACGAAATTAATGATTGATTATGTTGTTGAGATGAGGAAAGTATATTTTATTAAATAAAATAATAAAGTTTGTTTTTAAAATATTTAATTTGAAAGTTAAGTCTAGTGGTAGAAAAGCTCTACCAATTTTAATTGATATGAATCGTTCTCACGATTAAATATACTTGATTTGAAGTAATGTAGATCAAAATATAATTGTAAGAATCTTACCTTGATTGGCTAAGTAGATACAGGCAGACAGTAAATAAGTACACTTGATTAAATATTTTAATTATATAGTTTTATTTCTTATTTTTATAATAAACTGAAGATAGTGCGATTTAATATGTTGCGCGAATAATTGTATAATTTTAAAGTGCGAGAAATATAGTTGTGATAATTGTATCTTTGAAGTGCTTGTAAAAATTCTTTGATAAAGTGCTTTGAAAAAGTGTCTGCTTTAAAGTGCTCTTATTGACGTGCTCGCTTATCCTGATTTGATCTGTCTTTTTATATTGATGATTGTTGCTTTGTTTAAGAATTTGAATTGGTGTCGACCGATGAAGCAATGCTTATTCTGCATTTTGAGTCTTATTGAATGATATGGTTAACGTGGTAAATCTGGTTTATGTAGTCTTCGTAATTGTACTTATTTTGTTAATTCTGAAAATCGCATTGCACTTGGTTTCTTAACAACTGACTTACTTTTACAATATGCTTGCTAAGGTAAATTAGCTGATTGATCAATAACTGCATATTTTTGGAATGATTAATTTTGAAATAAAAGATACGTCGTGACTTAACAATTAAAATATTAAATCAAGTGTACTTATTTACTGTCTGCCTGCATTTACTCAGCCGAATCAAGGTAAGATTCTTACAATTATATTTTGATCTATATTTCTTTCAATTCAAGTATATTTATTCGTGAGAACGATTCATAACAATTAAAATTGGTAGAGCTTTTCTATCACTAGACTTAACTTTCAAATTAAACATTTTAAAATTAAACTTTGTTCTTTTATTTAATATTATAATAAAATATATTTTTTCTCATATCAACAACATAATCAATCATTAATTCCGTCCTAGTGTAAAGCCAGGACTTAACAATTATATGCATGTAATCGAACAGAACTACATGACATTCCATATATGACATATTTAAACTTAGCCTTATATTGTATGTGTAATAAACTTGAGCTTTTCTTAAATATTTGTTTACATATGCGATAACGTATATTTAAACTTAATATTCTAAAGTTCATTTACTTTTCAGTGAATTTTAAATATTATTGTAATTAAAATATTTACCATTTTTATCTACGAATCTCCGGTTCTTCAGATTCGTGCATTCTTAAGGTATGTGCTTCGAGTACATATACGTGGAGGCAGCATGTTATATGGTGAATTGGTGGATATGTTAACGATGATGTGAGAGAGAAAATAAATACTTAAATACTGTCTCTCTGGTGCAGCGCTTACGGGAGCGTAATGCGAGAGAGATAGGATTTAAGTTAATATCTTCTTTCTCTCTACCTAAAGTTGCCACTACTTCTCAACACGGCATGCTTCCTCCATAGTATAAAAGCTCTAAGGGTATGTGTAATTATTCTTGTAATGAGATTTTCTTTTTATATTGTTTCCAATATAATTAGTATTTATTATATATTAAAATGAAACTACCCTTTTCTACAGTTCTTGGCTCCTACGGATCTGCGCAGTTTATCGTAATAAGAATAGCATTTTTTATTGAGTCCTATATAATGAGTAGTTATCATATACAAGCACTTTTTTTGGGGCTCTTTTTTGGGTCTTATGTGGGCTTTAGTATATGTATTTCTCTCTGCATCTATGTTTCATTATATTTTGTTTTATTATCTTTTTTCACTCTCTATTCTTTCTCCCTTTATTTTTCTTTTACGCTCTTCATCTTCAGCTAACCTTCTTAATTTTCTTTAAAGTATAGATTTTAATAATGATATAATATTAGAGTCTACACTTGATCAGCTTCTAGAAAATAGAGAAAATTTTTGTCGACAGCGCATCTTTAAATGCAGTTGAATTGAACTTAATCAGCTAATTTTTGACTGACGTTTTGTCAATTTTCATCTAAATTTTGAATAATTGAACTGACTTTATAAATAAATTCAGCTAATTTGAAAGCAAATTTATCCTGCTTCTGCTAAATTTTAACTAAATTTTAGCTTACTTTTATACAACTTTCAGCTATTTTTTAACCAACTTTTAGCTAACTTGTTACTCTTATTTTAACGAAATGCGCACCTTGAACTTGAAAGGAATTTCTTCCAGTCTCAGTACGCATTAAGAGCATCGCGAAGTCCTTCATCTCTCCCCTAGTGGCTACCCTAGGTACATATCTAGTGAAGAGACTCACTAGATATTCGGGAGTATTCATGCGCACGATTTTGTACATAAGTATAGCCATAAAATACTATCTCCTTGAATCAGTACGCAACCAACCAAGCGCAGCTCTATGAGGAGAGATATGATCGCCCATCCCAACGCCTGATACATATCTCACACATGAATTTTGTAGTCTTTGTAATTGTCTTCTCAACCCCTGCGAAGCATCAAGCAGAACTAATGAGCAGTAGTTGAGGTGCGGAAACAGCAAGGCGGTTACGAGTTGTTTACGCAGGGCCTCAGTGGCGTACTGACGAAAGAACCGCAAACTATACATTATTCTATTAAATTTTTTAGTCACCATATTAATGTGCGGCTCCCAAGACAACTTAGCGTCAAGCACAACACCAAGGCTCGTAACGGTATCAGAGAAAGATATGCCGACACCTCTCTCAAGCTCAATCGTTCTTGGCTCACCAGCATAAAAGTCATTAATAAAACGACTACTGCCAAAAACGATCGCCTTAGTTTTGCTTGCATTTAATGTGAGAGAAGCATCGACAGCCCATCCCGACACCGCCCTGGCCGCCCTCTGCATAATAAAAATACCTTCATTCGGATGTTCATAAGAGACCTGAGTATAGATTTGGAGGTCATCAGCATATAATATGTGCTTGACAAAACAGGGGTCGAGCGTGTCACGTATGTTATTAATTTAAAGGCAGAACAACAGAGGCCCCAGCACTGAACCCTGTGGAACTCCTAGATTGGTTGTTACCCTGGTGAAAAAAATCAGGTGACAAGTCACCTGATTTATCAGGTGATTTATCATGCCAAAATATCATGTATCGATTTTGTTGGTTTTTACACGTTTTAAACCATGCTTAGTCAATTTAGAACAATTTTTGAAAAATTTTTAAAATTTTTGAACTTAGAAATTTTTTTGTGATTTAGTCAAAATTTTTTCTAAAAAATTCTCTATCTAAAAATCTAAAAAATTTTCTAAGTTCAAAATTTTCCAAAATTTTCAAAAATTGTTCTAAATTGACTAAGCATGGTTTAAAATGAGTAAAGATCAACAAAATCGTTACATGATGTTTTGGCATGATAAATCACCTGATTTATCAGGTGATTTATCATGCCAAAACATCATGTAACGATTTTTTTGGTTTTTACACGTTTCAAACAATGCTTAGTCGATTCAAAACATTTTTTGAAAATTTTTGACATTTTTGAACTTAGAAATTTTTTTGTAAAATTAGTCAAAATTTTTTCTAAGACCAAATTATCTAAAAAATTTTCTAAGTTCAAAATTTTCAAAAATTTTTAAAAACTGTTCTGAATTGAATAAGTATGGTTTGAAACGTGTAAAAACCAAAAAAATCGTTACATGATGTTTTGGCATGATAAATCACCTGATAAATCAGGTGATTTGTCACCTGATTTTTTTCACCAGGGTAGCCAATCCGAATCCTCTTTTAAATGTGTAGAAACCATTTGTTTCCTACCTGATAAATAGGAGCTGATCCACTCGAGTGCAGCCCTGGAAAACCCCATCAATCTAAGCCTCGCAAGCAATTCGAAAGGAGAGATCGTGTCGAATGCCTTACTAAAGTCAAATAGAAGTAGTATCGTGGCAAGTTTCTTGTCAAGACCTGATCTTATGTCGTCTGCAAGTTTAAGTATGGCAGTCTACGTAGAATGATGCTTTCTGAAGCCAGTCTGCAAAGAGTCAAGTATTTTGTGTGTCATAATATACTCCTGTAGTTGGTCATAGGCAATCTTCTCGAGAACCTTTGAAAAAAAACATAATATTGCTATGGACCTAAGATCTTTAGGCATTTTAGGTGCAGGGCGCTTCTTTAAAGGCAAGGGAAGACCCCCGCGCAAAAGAGCAATTGAACAGAGTCACAAGATGCTCTCCAATAACCGGTAGTGCTTTAAGTATCACACTCTGCGGGATGCCATCCTCGCCACAAGCCTGTGATGAAAAATGCGAAATCGCAAGGATTACATCATTAATATTAATTGGCTTGAAGGCAAAACCATTTTCACTACACTCAGAAAGAATCCTTTTACATTCCGCAGTATCATCGTGTGGCGAGACTGACACCCCTGCAAAATGTGCATTAAGCTCATCTGGAGTGAATCCATTGAAGTCCCCTTGAGATCCGGACAGGAGTCCTAGGTCTTTTAACTCCTTCCAGACATTACCTCTAGCAAGAGCATCGAAGAGTCTATTATGATAATAATTTGTGTTAGCTTGTTCCGGCTGTTCGTCTATTGTTTTACGTAGCTGCAAAAATTCGGAGAGATATCGCTCCTCCTTCGTCCGTTTAAATCTACGATACGTGGCATCTCTCTTGTGCCGCATCTGCGACAACTCTTTATCAATCCAAGGAAATTTATCTTTACCAATTTTAAGTGTTTTTAGTGGCGCTAGATTTTGTATTGCCACCGTAAGGTTGTCACAGAGGCAGCCAAGTGAAGACTCTGGGTCAACTGTACCAACTGTGAATAGCGTCCAATCACAGCCAGCTAAGCTTTGTACCAATAAGTTTGGACAGATATTTTTATAATTCCTACACTTAATTATTTTATTATCTGTCTTGATGAGATGACAAGAAATACATACATCAATTAAGTTGTGCCAACTGTGAAAATTCGCCGGTAAATTGCGTGCGTCAAGTACTGTGTCATTATCGTCAACAAGAATCAGGTCAATCCACGTGTGAGACGTTGGAGTGTGATGCGTGGCACCGTGCTGAACCAACTGTAACGAAAGCTCAGCCGACAATTTATTAATAAATTTGGCATTACTGCTCTCACGCAGGAGATCGGCATTCAGATCTCCCATTATAATTTTATGAGAGTATTCAGAAGCGAAATTTCTTAAGTTATCCAAAAAATCGGTAGTTTTGAAAAAGGAAATTGCAGGAGGTCGATAAATAACAGAAACCAACATGGCTTCAGAGCTCCCCAATTGCACGGAACAAAAAATATACTCAGATACCTCCGGTTTACCTTCACTATGATTAGTTTGAGTATCCGAAGTAGCCAAAATAGTGCACTTTAAATTGTCTTTAACATACAAAGCAACTCCTCCACCACGCAAGTTTCTGTCCTGTCTGAATACTTTATACCCTTTGACTCGAATGACGTCATCCGAAACAGACGGACCCAGTGAGATCTCAGCCACTCCAAATATGTCGCAAAAAGGACCATCACTTAGAAACTCACGTACCTGCCCAATGTGAGCCCTCAACAAAGTCACATTTAGAAAACACGCTTGCAGTTCACCCATTCTCCCTGTACGACTCTCAGAGGAGGCCCGGTGCAGTCATTAGGGAGAGGCCACACTCAAAGTTACTCCATTATTTGTACTTAAAGATTGATTTGTCAACATATTTCGTTGATGTTCAGTGGCTTCATTATTATTACATATATTATTATTATTGCACTTAATATTCGATGGAGTTTCAGAATTTACATTAATTACATGTACACCGTCTTTTAATTTCTTACTTTCTGTCAATAAACTAGCCAAATCATTCTCATTAAAAAAATTGTGAGCTTTCTCCCCTCTCTTCCTCCTCACCAGAAATCCACCATGTCTGTGCCAAACAAATTTAAAGCCTTTTTCTTTGGCATACTTTTTCAACTTTTTAAAATCAACATATTTTTCTTTAGGCGAAAATTCATTAATAAATATCAAGCCGTGACGTTTGAGGGTTGGAAGACTGCCAAGGAGGGAGGGATTAAGATCCGCTGTCGAAAAACCTGTGAATTGTCGTTTAGCCTCAAACACCTTTTGCACCAGGTCCTCCTCAGAAAGTCTAACTAGCAATGAGAACGGACCCCTCGGGCCACCACTTATCCTACGATCTGTAGACACCCCGTTTACATTATCATGTTTAGCGATTTTCTTAACTGAAATTATATTTGTACGCTTGATTGTCGAAAGAATAGTACCAAGAACGGCACAGGCGTAATCATCCGGTCCAACATTAACTGCTGAACAGTCAAATTCGCCAGAGATCACTAATGTACCACTCCCAGAGCCACACTTCGTCTCAACTTGACGAGGTGCCTCCTCGCTAATTACAGTATGAATATGTGGTGTTTGTGGCATTTTTACAGATTTAGATGTATGTAATGTATGCTCATTCATTCCCGTGAGATCCGCGACGGCCTGCGCCACGCCAGCTACCCCGGTAGTAAGGTCAAAGAAACCCTTGTCCACTCCGTGAAACTCGTTATTAAGAAAAGTTTGAATATTATCAAATTTACAACTGACTTTTTATTATACGTTTCAATTTTATTATTTAGAGCGGACAATAAATTCCTTTCCGAAGTGACTATTATTTCCCTAAGTTTACGATTTTCCTCTAGCAGCTGCATTTGCTCAATTTCTAATTTTTTAATATATTCATTCTGTATCAATTTTGGACACAATATCCCGCAGGCCTTTGTCAAAATTTTTAACTTGGCTCTCTAAAGCCAAAAATCGATCAAAAGAATTTAGTATTGTGTCAAGCCTGCCAGATAGTGCGCCCTCTAGAGCGGATACAGCTGCCTGCAATGAGGCAGAATCTAAGTCACTTCGGACTACATCAGAATTATTTTTCTTAAATTAATACTTTTATTATTATTATTTGGGGCAGCAAGCGCAGCGCCGCCTCCCAATAGTTTATCAGATAAAGGCATACTTATTCTACTTCTCCCTCCATCCGCCGTGGCACCGCTGTTAGTGGACAAAGTTTGCGATGATAAAGTAGTTTTCACTCTTTCAGGCTGCTTTTGTGAGGTGTTGACAGATTCCACTTTCGAGTCGGTTCTTGATGGTGTAGAGGCACTGATGAGCTGATTAGGAGCAGCTTTGCGTGCGGCCTGTAGAACTCCATTGGCCTTGATGCTTCCACCGGCAGACGACATTGAATTATTTCTTAATTTTTCCATGCACCTTTTACACTCGTATTTTGTGCCATTTTCCATTTTTGAGCGAGTCATGCATTTCGCATGACAGCGCTGCCGACATGTGAAACACAAATGGAGCTTTGCCATGCCCCATTTATCATTAGTGGATAGCTTACAGATCGCACAACTATCCATAACTCTGACCTGTTTTGTATACTCCTTAAGGGGTAAGGTAAACTTCTATCTTATTGGTCGAGGAGTAGATTGAAAAATTAGCCACCAGGATCTCTGCCTGCAGATGAAAATTGCCTCCCAACTAACCTCAAAACTGCAATAATTCTAACCTCCAAAATTCAGCGTCTTGATGTAAATTATAAGATAAAATGCAAGGACCGCTAATAAAACTGATGATTTATAGCTAAAACGGTGCCTTGCAAATTGAGCGTGCAAGAATCTATAAGAAAAACGCCCTAGGGCACAAAAATGCAGTACCAGAACAAAAATAACAAGAATAAAAAATAAAGCGTGTTTAACTACTTACAGATGGAGAGAAAAAAAATGTATACCATACTCTTATAAGAGTACCGCAACAATATCAAAAAAATTAAAAGGTACAAAAAATTTTGAGAAAATTTAAGGTTATTTTACATACAAAAGTACACTTTTTTTATTTGCCATTTTTCTATATCTCCTCTCATTAAGCAGATATCGGAAAAATAAAAACGTGCTAAGTGCTTTGGCGGAATGCTTTCTCATAGAGCTCTTTGAGTTTCATTAATTTTTCTATATTTATTTAAATGTGATTTTAATATTAAAAAATTGTCTAACATTAATATTGACTCATATTGTACTTTATAAATTTCAAACATATATGCTAGCTATTTGCTTTTTCAACATTTATCATTTATTTTAAATCATCAAGTAATACAAAAAAATTTGTTCTATTGAAAAAATGATATAATGTAGTAATAAAAAGAATGATGACAATAAAATTTCTTATCTTTATAAAATGCAATCATATTTATATATAAATACAGTTTATGTTTATGGCTCTATAAAAAAAATTACTCTATAAATACCAATTTTCAATAGCTTCCCATCTACTTATACAAAAACATAGATAGTATGCGAAATTTGAAGCAAATCCATCGAGTGATTTTTAAGATCTAATTGGCTGAATAAATAACATTTTCTTTTCAAAATTTCTTTTGCAAAATTTTAAAAATGCTCCAAAATTAAAACTACCCTATGAAAATCAATTTTTGAAAATTTCCCTTCTTTCGGCAGTTGTAAATGATTTCCCTGCAAATTTTAGAACAAATCTATCGAGTACTTCACGTAAAATAAAAAAATAAGAAATAAAAAATCGAATTTTTTTTTTAAATCTTTAAAATTCTCTAAAATCGTAACCACTCTAAGAAAATTAGTTTTTAAAAGCTTATTTTTTTCAGACAATATCGAATTGATTGTACAAAAAATTTTGGAGAAAATCTATAATATGGTTTACACAAAATAGAAGATAAATGAAAAATAAAATTTTTTTTTAATTTTCAAAATGTTCTAAAATTAAAACTGCACTGAGATAATGTTTTCCAAAGCTTGTTTTATTCAGACAGTAGCGAATAACTTGCATTTAAATTTTTGGAGAAAATCTATCAAATGGTTTTCGTAAAATAGAAATAAATTAAAAATAAAAAATTTTCAAAAAATTTTAAATATGCTCTAAAATTAAAAGTGCGCTAAGAAAATCAGTTTTCAAAAGTTTTTCTACTTTTGGCAGTCAAAATTAAGTTCCATACAAATTTTCAAACAAATTTGTCGAGTAGTTTACGTAAAATACAAAAAAAATGAAAAATCGAAAATTTTTTAAAATTCTTAAATTGACTAAAAAAAACTACGCTAAGAAAACCAATCCTCAATAGCTTCCGCACCAGTTAATCGAAAAATTGAATTGTATGGAAAATTTGAAGTTAATCCATAGAGTAGTTTTTAAGATTTTATCAGCCTAATAAATTGAAACATTTTTTTTTTAATTTCAAAATGCTCTAAAATTAAAACTAAGCTAAGAAAATCAGTTTTTTGAAATTCATTTTATTTGGGCAATCACAAATAATTTCCGTGCAAATTTCGAAGCAAATTCATCGAGTAGTAAACAAAAAAAATGAAAAATCGAAATTTTTTTTTTCTTTAAACAACTGTAAAATGAAAACTACGCTACACTGAAAAACTTTCGGCTTGCAAGAAGCCCTTCTCTCTGAGTATGCCAGCGCCGCGCAATCGGTGCGGATAGTGTGCTAAATACGAATTGTCTATGCACCGATCATCTGAGCATAACGCTGCATGAACAAACCTGCGCGTCACATGTGCCGTATCGGCGCAAGAGAATTTCGAATCTGAGTAACTGTTACTCCGATTGCGCGTATAACTCAAGACTTGACGAATCGGCGCTTCACATAACCTCCATATATACAGGTAGCGCCAAGGATCTTTCTGTGTAATGCTCCGATGGCGCGTATAACTGACGATACCACGAATCGGCGCTTCACATATACTTCGAGTATAGAGGGTGCGCCGAAAGTTTTTCAGTGTAGAAGAACCAATTATCAATAGCTTCCCAGCAAGTTAGTCAAAAAACTAAATTTCATACAAAATTAGAAGCAAATCCATTAAGTAGTTCTCAAGATATAATTTACTAACTGAAATCATACATCCACTCACACACACACACACATACATACAGACATTTTCTGGAAATCACTTTTTTCGACTCACCGAGTTCAAATATGAACAACTTGATGAAAAAATAGAAAAAAAATTTTTGTATCGATACAATGCTTTCTCTATGAGAAAGCAAAAACGCTGCCAAGTGCTTTGGCGCAATGCTTTCTCATAGAGCGCATTGAGTTAGAGTATTTTGATTTTATTTTTTTAAATACGATTTTAATATAAATGTCCCTATCCTCTGTGTTGAAGGCTGTCTTAATACCTACGAAAACTATATGAATTTCACTCTTTCTTACTTTTGACATTTGCATAATGTGATTTTATGATGCTCTAAAATTAAAAATGCGTTTATAAAATTAATTTTTCCAAGCTTGTCTTCTTAACACGATAACCAATAACTTGCATACAAATTTTGGAACATTTTCATAGAATAGTTTACAAAAAAAAATACCAAATAATTGAAAAATAAACATTGTTTTAAAATTTTCAAAACGCTTTAACGTTACAACTACGCTAAGAAAACCAGTTTTCGAACGTTCATTTTATTTAGGCAATCGTAAATAATTTCTATACATAATTTTAAGCTACTTCATCGAGTAGTTTACGTAAAATACCAAAAAATAAGTGAAATTCTATTCAAAATTTACAAAATGCTCTAAAATTAAAACTGCGCTAAGAAAATAAGTTTTTCCAAGCTTGCTTTAATTAGGCAATAACAAATAATTTGTATGAAAATTTTTGAGCAAATCTATCGAATGGCTTTTGTGTAATAGAAAAAAAATGAAATATGAACATTTTTTCCAAAATTTTCAAAATGCTCTAAAATTAAAACTGCGCTAAGAAAATAAGTTTTCCAAAGCTTGATTTATTCAGATAATAGTGAATTATTTGCATGAAAATTATTGAGCAAGTTTTTGAGTGATTTTTGTGCAATAGAAAAGAAATTAGAAATAAAAAATTTTATTCAAAATTTTCAAAATGCTCTATAATTAAAACTGCACTGAGAAAATAAGTTTTTCAAAGCTTGTTTTATTTAGGCCATTGCAAATGATTTCCATAAAAATTTTCGAGCAAATCTATTGAATGGTTTTTGTTTAATAGAAAAAAAATGAAAAATAGAGATTTTTTCCAAAATTTTCAAAATGCTCTTAAATTAAAACTACACTAAGAAAATAAGTGTTCCAAAGCTTGTTTTCCTTAAACAATAGCGAATAACTTGCATACAAATTTAGAAGCAAATCTATCGAATGGTTGTCGTAAAATAAAAAATAAATGAAAAAAAACATTTTTTTTCAAAATCTTTAAAATGCTTTAAAATTAAAAGTGCGATAAGAAAATTAGTTGCTAAAAGTTTTTCTTCTTTTGGCAGTCGCAAATAATGTTCATACAAATTTTCAAGAAAATTCTTCGAATAGTTTACGTAAAATATCAAAAAAATGAAAAATTAAAATTTTTTTAAAATTCTTAAAATGGCTCTAAAAAAAAACTGAGCTAAGAAGATCAATTTTCAATAGCTTCCCCCCCAGTTAGACAAAAAAATAAATTGCATGCAAAATTTGAAGTTAATCCATCGAGTAGTTCTCGAGATCTTATTGGCGTACTGAATACATACACACATATACACACACACACACACACACACACATACATACAGACATTTTCTGGAAAACACTTTTTTCGACTCCCTGAGTCTAAATATGTACAAATTAATGAAAAAATAGAAAAAAATTTTCTTTACCAATACAATGCTTTTTCTATGTATCTATTTTTATAATACTAGGGCCATCTAATGGATTTTTAATTTTGTACGTTGATATAGATTTAATATCATCAAGAACTCTTCTATAATCAACAAGACAGTCTTTGCCTCCCACATACGTTTGATCCATAGAATCTACACCATAAAGAATTTGAACAATATAACCAACAAAATTTTTAACTGTCATATCATAATGTAAACAAAGATCTTCTAGAGTTTTACCAATCTTCTTTGCATATATCCAGTTTCAGCAATTTTAACAGCTGTACACTGACAGAAATAGGTTTGAGATTAAGAAGGAATGTTATTCAGTAAATAATTAACTTAGTTTTTCACTTGAAAATTCATATTTTTTTTTTGTTTTCAGCATTTTTTAATTGAATTACGTCACTTTATCGCGAAGAATTTTGAATTTCAAACACATTTCAATCGCGTTTCAATTTTTTTTTTATAAATTTGACCTGTTTAAACATCAATTTTTCAGTCATAAACTATGCACGTAGAGCTTTGTTCTTTTCAATACTAATGGTAAGACACTAGGGGGTTATTCTGTAAGGGTCTTGCAATGATATAAGCTGTATTGACTAATCAGAAAGCTTCTTTAGATCTATGTTACTCGTGAGACAGTTACAGAATACGGCCCCAGGCTCTGACAAAGGACTGGTCCTTATCCCTCATTTTATTTGATGGTGCCACACGCCACTTGAGGTCTTAAGCTGAGGAATGAGCGTAGAACATCTTTGGATTTGGAATACAAAAAAAAAGAGGTAACCACGTTCGTGGACGTACCCTTACACAATACAGCGTGTAGCTTTACCAAGGTTATGTTTTTACTTGCTAATAGTCTGAAGTATATGAAAATTAAATCAGCAAGATATGATTAATATTTTGAGAAGCATGTAATGGATATTGTTAACATGAAAAAAGACAATTATTACTATTCAATATGAGGTTACTGTTCTTGAATAAAAACTCCTCATTTTCATGTAAAATATTTATTGTAAAAATTGTAGTTGCTGGTAACATTCGACAAAGAGATACAGTACCTGGCCATAATTCTGAGCAGGTTATCAAATTTTTGCTCCGACTTTAAAAAAGCGTATCTTCTTCAATTTTCATCCTAGAAAAAATTAAAAAAAAGCATTTCAAAGTATTCTTTGAATGCTTTATTTTTAGCTTACTCACATTTTTTTAACGATATTTAAAAATAAAAATAATCGCTTTGGCAATTGTGAAATTTTTTTCATTTTTTCATTTTTCTTCAATCAGCTGTAGTTTTTTAAATAATTGAGCTAGAAAAAATTTGAAAAAAGATTTGGAAAGGGCTCTAAAAATGATATTTGCAGCTATTTTTACAAAAATTTTTTAATTTTATTTCGTCAAGTTTTAAGCATACAAAGTTATCGATCTAATACTTTTGCAGTTGTAAAAAACACTTGAATAGCAAGTAGAGAATAATCGCTGGTGCAAAACTTTTAATTTCTATGATATGATTTTTACAAAATAAATCTTTTTGTTGTTTCATACTTTATTATGTTTTATTATTAATAATGAATAGTTATAATTTCCTACTGAAATTAAATCACTACTTCACCAGCGATTATTTTCTACTTGCTATTCAAGTGTTTTTTACAACTGCAAAAGTATTAGATCGATAACTTTGTATGCTTAAAACTTGACGAAAAAAAATTAAAAAATTTTTGTAAAAATAGCTGCAAATATCATTTTTAGAGCCCTTTTCAAATCTTTTTTCAAATTTTTTCTAGCTCAATTATTTAAAAAACTACAGCTGATTGAAGAAAAATGAAAAAATGAAGAAAATTTCACAATTGCTAAAGCGATAATTTTTTTTTTTAAATATCGTTAAAAAAATGTGAGTAAGCTAAAAATAAAGCATTCAAAGAATACTTTGAAATGCTTTTTTTTAATTTTTTCTAGGATGAAAATTGAAGAAGATACGCTTTTTTAAAGTCGGAGCAAAAATTTGATAACCTGCTCAGAATTATTGCCAGGTACTGTATCTCTTTGTCGAATATTACCAGCAACTACAATTTTTACAATAAATATTTTACATGAAAATGAGGAGTTTTTATTCAAGAACAGTAACCTCATATTGAATAGTAATAATTGTCTTTTTTCATGTTAACAATATCCATTACATGCTTCTCAAAATATTAATCATATCTTGCTGATTTAATTTTCATATACTTCAGACTATTAGCAAGTAAAAACATAACCTTGGTAAAGCTACACGCTGTATTGTGTAAGGGTACGTCCACGAACGTTGTTACCTCTTTTTTTTTGTATTCCAAATCCAAAGATGTTCTACGCTCATTCCTCAGCTTAAGACCTCAAGTGGCGTGTGGCACCATCAAATAAAATGAGGGATAAGGACCAGTCCTTTGTCAGAGCCTGGGGCCGTATTCTGTAACTGTCTCACGAGTAACATAGATCTAAAGAAGCTTTCTGATTAGTCAATACAGCTTATATCATTGCAAGACCCTTACAGAATAACCCCCTAGTGTCTTACCATTAGTATTGAAAAGAACAAAGCTCTACGTGCATAGTTTATGACTGAAAAATTGATGTTTAAACAGGTCAAATTTATAAAAAAAAAATTGAAACGCGATTGAAATGTGTTTGAAATTTAAAATTCTTCGCGATAAAGTGACGTAATTCAATTAAAAAATGCTGAAAACAAAAAAAAATATGAATTTTCAAGTGAAAAACTAAGTTAATTATTTACTGAATAACATTCCTTCTCAATCTCAAACCTATTTCTGTCAGTGTACAGCTGTTAAAATTGCTGAAACTGGATATATGCAAAGAAGATTGGTAAAACTCTAGAAGATCTTTGTTTACATTATGATATGACAGTTAAAAATTTTGTTGGTTATATTGTTCAAATTCTTTATGGTGTAGATTCTATGGATCAAACGTATGTGGGAGGCAAAGACTGTCTTGTTGATTATAGAAGAGTTCTTGATGATATTAAATCTATATCAACGTACAAAATTAAAAATCCATTAGATGGCCCTAGTATTATAAAAATAGATACATAGAAAAAGCATTGTATTGGTAAAGAAAATTTTTTTCTATTTTTTCATTAATTTGTACATATTTAGACTCAGGAGTCGAAAAAGTGTTTTCCAGAAAATGTCTGTATGTATGTGTGTGTGTGTGTGTGTGTGTATATGTGTGTATGTATTCAGTACGCCAATAAGATCTCGAGAACTACTCGATGGATTAACTTCAAATTTTGCATGCAATTTATTTTTTTGTCTAACTGGGGGGGAAGCTATTGAAAATTGATCTTCTTAGCTCAGTTTTTTTTTAGAGCCATTTTAAGAATTTTAAAAAAATTTTAATTTTTCATTTTTTTGATATTTTACGTAAACTATTCGAAGAATTTTCTTGAAAATTTGTATGAACATTATTTGCGACTGCCAAAAGAAGAAAAACTTTTAGCAACTAATTTTCTTATCGCACTTTTAATTTTAAAGCATTTTAAAGATTTTGAAAAAAAATGTTTTTTTTCATTTATTTTTTATTTTACGACAACCATTCGATAGATTTGCTTCTAAATTTGTATGCAAGTTATTCGCTATTGTTTAAGGAAAACAAGCTTTGGAACACTTATTTTCTTAGTGTAGTTTTAATTTAAGAGCATTTTGAAAATTTTGGAAAAAATCTCTATTTTTCATTTTTTTTCTATTAAACAAAAACCATTCAATAGATTTGCTCGAAAATTTTTATGGAAATCATTTGTAATGGCCTAAATAAAACAAGCTTTGAAAAACTTATTTTCTCAGTGCAGTTTTAATTATAGAGCATTTTGAAAATTTTGAATAAAATTTTTTATTTCTAATTTCTTTTCTATTGCACAAAAATCACTCAAAAACTTGCTCAATAATTTTCATGCAAATAATTCACTATTATCTGAATAAATCAAGCTTTGGAAAACTTATTTTCTTAGCGCAGTTTTAATTTTAGAGCATTTTGAAAATTTTGGAAAAAATGTTCATATTTCATTTTTTTTCTATTACACAAAAGCCATTCGATAGATTTGCTCAAAAATTTTCATACAAATTATTTGTTATTGCCTAATTAAAGCAAGCTTGGAAAAACTTATTTTCTTAGCGCAGTTTTAATTTTAGAGCATTTTGTAAATTTTGAATAGAATTTCACTTATTTTTTGGTATTTTACGTAAACTACTCGATGAGGTAGCTTAAAATTATGTATAGAAATTATTTACGATTGCCTAAATAAAATGAACTTTCGAAAACTGGTTTTCTTAGCGTAGTTGTAACGTTAAAGCGTTTTGAAAATTTTAAAACAATGTTTATTTTTCAATTATTTGGTATTTTTTTTTTGTAAACTATTCGATGAAAATGTTCCAAAATTTGTATGCAAGTTATTGGTTATCGTGTTAAGAAGACAAGCTTGGGAAAATTAATTTTATAAACGCATTTTTAATTTTAGAGCATCATAAAATCACATTATGCAAATGTCAAAAGTAAGAAAGAGTGAAATTCATATAGTTTTCGTAGGTATTAAGACAGCCTTCAATACAGAGGATAGGGACATTTATATTAAAATCGTATTTAAAAAAATAAAATCAAAATACTCTAACTCAATGCGCTCTATGAGAAAGCATTGCGCCAAAGCACTTGGCAGCGTTTTTGCTTTCTCATAGAGAAAGCATTGTATCGATACAAAAATTTTTTTTCTATTTTTTCATCAAGTTGTTAATATTTGAACTCGGTGAGTCGAAAAAAGTGATTTCCAGAAAATGTCTGTATGTATGTGTGTGTGTGTGTGTGTGTGTGTGTGTGTGTGTGTGGATGTATGATTTCAGTTAGTAAATTATATCTTGAGAACTACTTGATGGATTTGCTTCTAATTTTGTATGAAATTTAGTTTTTTGACTAACTTGCTGGGAAGCTATTGATAATTGGTTCTTCTACACTGAAAAACTTTCGGCGCACCCTCTATACTCGAAGTATATGTGAAGCGCCGATTCGTGGTATCGTCAGTTATACGCGCCATCGGAGCATTACACAAAAAGATTCTTGGCGCTACCTGTATATATGGAGGTTATGTGAAGCGCCGATTCGTCAAGTCTCGAGTTATACGCGCAATCGGAGTAACAGTTTCAATTTTTTTTTTATAAATTTGACCTGTTTAAACATCAATTTTTCAGTCATAAACTATGCACGTAGAGCTTTGTTCTTTTCAATACTAATGGTAAGACACTAGGGGGTTATTCTGTAAGGGTCTTGCAATGATATAAGCTGTATTGATTAATCAGAAAGCTTCTTTAGATCTATGTTACTCGTGAGACAGTTACAGAATACGGCCCCAGGCTCTGACAAAGGACTGGTCCTTATCCCTCATTTTATTTGATGGTGCCACACGCCACTTGAGGTCTTAAGCTGAGGAATGAGCGTAGAACATCTTTGGATTTGGAATACAAAAAAAAGAGGTAACCACGTTCGTGGACGTACCCTTACACAATACAGCGTGTAACTTTACCAAGGTTATGTTTTTACTTGCTAATAGTCTGAAGGATATGAAAATTAAATCAGCAAGATATGATTAATATTTTGAGAAGCATGTAATGGATATTGTTAACATGAAAAAAGATAATTATTACTATTCAATATGAGGTTACTGTTCTTGAATAAAAACTCCTCAATTTCATGTAAAATATTTATTGTAAAAATTGTAGTTGCTGGTAACATTCGACAAAGAGATACAGTACCTGGCAATAATTCTGAGCAGGTTATCAAATTTTTGCTCCGACTTTAAAAAAGCGTATCTTCTTCAATTTTCATCCTAGAAAAAATTAAAAAAAAGCATTTCAAAGTATTCTTTGAATGCTTTATTTTTAGCTTACTCACATTTTTTTAACGATATTTAAAAAAAAAATTATCGCTTTAGCAATTGTGAAATTTTCTTCATTTTTTCATTTTTCTTCAATCAGCTGTAGTTTTTAAATAATTGAGCTAGAAAAAATTTGAAAAAGATTTGAAAAGGGCTCTAAAAATGATATTTGCAGCTATTTTTACAAAAATTTTTTAATTTTTTTCGTCAAGTTTTAAGCATACAAAGTTATCGATCTAATACTTTTGCAGTTGTAAAAAACACTTGAATAGCAAGTAGAAAATAATCGCTGGTGAAGTAGTGATTTAATTTCAGTAGGAAATTATAACTATTCATTATTAATAATAAAACATAATAAAGTATGAAACAACAAAAAGATTTATTTTGTAAAAATTATATCATAGAAATTAAAAGTTTTGCACCAGCGATTATTCTCTACTTGCTATTCAAGTGTTTTTTACAACTGCAAAAGTATTAGATCGATAACTTTGTATGCTTAAAACTTGACGAAATAAAATTAAAAAATTTTTGTAAAAATAGCTGCAAATATCATTTTTAGAGCCCTTTCCAAATCTTTTTTCAAATTTTTTCTAGCTCAATTATTTAAAAAACTACAGCTGATTGAAGAAAAATGCAAAAATGAAAAAAATTTCACAATTGCCTAAGCGATTATTTTTTTTTTTAAATATCGTTAAAAAAATGTAAGTAAGCTAAAAAGAAAGCATTTAACGAATACTTTGAAATGCTTTTTTTTAATTTTTTCTAGGATGAAAATTG
Source organism: Anastatus disparis (assembly GCA_017163975.1). NCBI lineage: Eukaryota > Metazoa > Arthropoda > Insecta > Hymenoptera > Eupelmidae > Anastatus > Anastatus disparis. The sequence continues at coordinate 1,003,252 of JAFFSR010000369.1, read as the reverse complement.
AAGAAGATACGCTTTTTCAAAGTCGGAGCAAAAATTGGATAACCTGCTCAGAATTATTGCCCGGTACTGTATGGAAGAAAAATTTTACTTGATTCTGAAATCGAATCACATTTTCTTGACACAGTTTATTAGAAGCAAAACAAGAATTACTTAACAATGGCTATGTAAAGTGTACTAAGTATTTTCATAAAATAGAAAGTGGTCGATTGCCTTGTTAACCTGGTTGTTTTGGAGAAGAAAGTCTTATGGCCATGATTTTGAAAAAACTTTCAGTTATTCATAATCAGGCTATTTTCAATAAGAAAAATAAATAATACACGAAAACGTATATTTTAAACTGTCATAACTCCTTATTGGTGGCTATAACATACATGATCCAAAATTTGTTTTAAATTTAATGAAAACTAGAAAAAAATAAGCCCTCGAGAGCCGATTTATGCACTGGCGAATAATAAATAATTTCAATTACCATGTTATACATATAAAAAACAAACAGAAAACGGCAAAATTCAGGTCTATAAAAAATCATGCTAACTCTTCTCTTCATTTACAACAAGAAGTTTTCTTATGGATTTTTTTTTAAAGCATCAGGATTTTCAGAAAAAAATTATAAATTCGGGACTTATCTGAAAATTTTGAAAAATTTTTATATTTCAAGTTCCTGTAGCTCTTGATCCTTTTAATCTAGATCCTTGAAAATTTTTTTCACATATTTTGGGTAACAAAAAGAATAAATGCTCAGAGTTTCAGCGATTTTTATTTTTTTGCTCTCTCAGTTGATGTGAAATGTCCCAAATATATATATATATAAAAGATCAAGTAGATGGCTAGAAATGAATAGTTGATTTAACTAACCTTAAGATGGTCATTAGGTGAAGATATCGCTTTTCTATATCTGTAGACAATCCTTTTTGGTAGATTCATCATCTTTTTCTAGATATCTTTTGTATCTATTTATGTGAATCTTGTTAAATATATAAAAAAACTTCGAACGACCACTTAAATTTTTATAAAAAAATCTTTGTCTATTACCATGTGCGCTTTCTGTTGTAGTTATATCCATCTCGCTCTCTCTCTCTCTTTCTCTCTTTTCTATCCTAAGAGTACCACATACCTTTTTTTTATTAGAAATTTTATCATGCGATTATAATTATACGGAAGCGTCTATGCACCATTACTCGACGATGGTGCGTGTCAAATTATCACTGATGGAACATAGCTGCTTGAATTGAATTGATTAAAAAAATTCATCACTCTGAGGCGCGGAATTTCCGTTCTGCCTGAGAAAATTTGTCATGTAACATCGAGACTCAAATTCATAGACCCAACTCAAGTAACTATAGTTACTCAAACCTCATTCTGTCTTTGTCTTTCTTTGTGAAGTGCAGAGTAATGGCATATATGCACTTCCATATTTATTTTAATTTTAATTTGGTAAGGTAGATAAATTTTCAGGTAAATACAATGCAAAATCAATAATTTTTAATTAAAGTTTTTCTACAAGTATATATTTTAATATTAAATTGTATTAAGAACTACAATATTATTACAGATAATAGTATAGCCGTATACAGACAGATAATAATTAAGTCGTACTGCAACTTTAAACGCTATATAGACTGTGAAAATAAATATTGTAGTGCGTCGTTTTGTTTTCACCATTAGTTCTTCGCCATTGAGTGTTGAGCATAATAGCCGCATAAACTAGTGAAACAATTAAGAAAGAGAGGCCATCGTCTTTCTTTGTTAAAAAGCAACATAGCGTCTAAGGCGTCAAAAACACAAGGCAGCGAAAGTGTTACGCCTAAGAACATAAATATGGCCAACCTAGAACAACCGCATAGTTAGTCGAACATATTGTCACAGCAACTTGCTGCAGACCCAGCTTGGCCACCATCGCCTACTGTGAAACCCTTGCGAGAACTTGATAACATGTTTACAAAAACACCAAAAGAAATAGGATAATATAAATCTCCAATTGCGCCAAACATAACGAACAAACGTGTTAGTACAACTCTGACGAAGACAAACGGCAAATCCCTAAAAATACTGCTAAAAGAAGAATCCCAGTTACGCAACAACTGTTACAAACGAAAAACCGTTATAAACGACACAAACCACTTTAGCGCCTTTTCAAAAGACAATATAGCACAGCCACTCAGCGATAATGCACAGGGTCAACCGTCCTCCTCGAGCCGAGAAACTTACATAACCTGGCAGCAAATTCAGCACCGATAAGCCCTATAGTGTCGGAATCGCCGTATCAGAATAATATCAAAGAAGATAGACGCTTATAGATGGATTCTTCTGGGTTACATTTTTTGTTGAAAAGTATGGGTAACACTTTAACATTATTTGTATATCTATACATATGAAAAATGGGCTATATAATATATATTTAGACATAATAAAACATGGGATTTGGTGGCACCTCCAAGTAGCTGAGTAACAGAACTAACTCATTTTTGGACGAAACTCCCCATTTAAAAGTACGCTTTTATAAGCGTCTATATTCGTTGATAATATACAACGTGAAAGGCCGCCCCCAATTTACATGATGGACGTCGAACTCAAACAACTGATAAATATACTTGAAATATCTTTCAATAAAAATGACTTTAAAATCAGCAATGGTGAAGATAGTCAAACCATCTACACGAGCAAGCTTAATATATTCGATAAAATAATAAACTACCTTAAAGTAAAAAAAAAATATGTCACATTTAGACCGAAATCACGCAAAATAAAAAATTTAGTTTTAAAAAGGTAGACTTCTCAGCAGAAGAAATAATGCAAGAAATCACAGACGTAAACATCTCACACTTGAAAATCAATAAAATAACCAAAATGAACATTACTAAAAGGAAATCGGAAAGCAGCCACTTCTTACAAGGAGAGTGTTTCACTTTCGGGTCGCGGATTTTATTCAAATTTTGGAAATGATTTCTGGATGCAGAAATATGAAGAAAGCCGATATTTTAAAGGCCAACGCTCAAAATTTTCCTAGTTACAGGCAATTGAAGAATACCAACAAAAAAAGTTACTAAATTTTTAAACGCTTATAGTTCCTGAGCATTGTGAGCTAAAAGCTTATAACTTTTTTTTAAATAAAAGCTGAGCTCAAATTCTTTCAAAATAGCACCTATAGCATCTTAAAATATTATTTTTTCCTAAAGTTAGAGCATAATAAAGATTAGAAAATATAAAGAAATTCGCGCAACTAAACTCGTTATTTGATAGTTTTAAAAACTCCATTTTACAAGCGGTCAACGCTTAAATAAACACATTTAGTGCCAAAATAGCAGAAAACACAAATAGAATAGAAAATCTATAAAGATATTTTATCGATGTCAATGAATAATAACGTTACTATGTTTCAAACTCTTAATACAAGGAACAATACTTTCTTTTCAAGAATTGCGCTTATTAAAGTTTATTCGTTTATACAAATCGAAAACAACACACCAATAATACACTATTCATTGAATCACCCAATTAATAATAAGATTGCAGCTGCGTCACCCCACATATATACTAAAAATTCATTTATAACACCATATAGAAATAAAATAAACACACACGAATACTCTAAAAAAATACTGGTGGCTATCTTTTTTTTTAATGCTCATAACCTTGTGAAAAATCATTGCATTTCGATGTTTTTTTTTAAATTTTTCAGTAGATTCCAAATTTACAAATTCTGTTGCACAAACATCCTGAACTAACAATTTTAAAACCGATCCAATGGTTTAAAGTTGATTTTTTTTTTTGCAAAATTTGATAAGTTTAAACATTTGACAACAGCGCCATCTGTTCTAATTGAAAAATATTTTGGATGCAATAATCAAAAAGTTGAACTTTTGACCTTGAATTTAAAAAAAAAGGAATAGTTTAAATAAACATTGACGGAGTTATAACTGTTTGAAAAATGCAAATTTTTTTGAAAATTTTAGGTGACCCGCTAATTGTTGCGCTGAGTGTATATATATTTTAAATATTTTATGCATTTGTGATGAAGACATTAAATGGTCAATATTTTACATTCTATAACTAAAAATAAATCAGCATTAAATTCTTATATCCCAGCTATTATAGACTTGTAAATTAAAAAAGCAAAATTCTAAGTTTCATAAAAACCGGTGACACAAAGTTCAAACACTCTCTTAGTGATTATAATAATGCTAGAATATTAAAATAAATTTAAATTAAATTAGAATATGTTAATTATAAAGACTGAAGAAGGTGCAAAAATTGAATCCGTAGAAAAGCCTAAAAGATTAATTATATTCAAAAAATTCATTTGTAGTGAAACAAGTGATCAAGATGATATAGTACATTACGTAACGGGTATGGAACGGCTTCATTTACGAAACGAGAAGTTTACGGCCTGAGCCGAAGGTGAGGGTCGTAACGATTTTCGTAAAAAAAGCATTTCCATAGTAGTTGCGTAGGGTATTTTTCGCCATGAGAGCCAAAAAAGAGCACCAAAATTGCGATTTTAGAGTTGGAATAGCGAAAAAAATATTCTCAAATTTGTTAACAGCCCAACCGAGTAAACATGTTAAAAGTGCTCTTGAGGAGATAGCTATTTAAACTCAACGGACTTTTTCATTATCAAAAGTTTTAAGCTCAGCCAAATTTCGGACCTCTCATCTCCCCTAAGGCAAAATGGGACATTTTGTATTTTTCAGTTATTTGGTTCTAGTGTCTCTGTTACTTGAACTTTCCAAAAAATTCCAACGCGAGGAGAAGGATATTACTAACTAGGAGAATATCAGACCTCCGGATCACGGATTTTGCTCAAACTTTGGGATAAGTTTTCAGATGTAGAAATATGAAAGGAAACAGAATTTTAGACATTAACACTCAAAAATTCTTTAGTTACAGGCAATTAAAGAAAATCACTAAATAAGTTATTAGATTTTCAAATACTCATAGTTTTTTAGCATTAATACTTGGAAGAAATTTTGAAAAGATGAAACTTTTTTTAAATGAAAGCTGAGCTCAAATCCTTTCAAAATAGCACTTATAAAATACGAAAACATTATTTTCCCTAAATCATAGCGTAATAAAGATTGTACCGAATTACAGCTTCTATTATTAATTAAAATTTTGAAAATAAAATTGAAGCCCGATCTTTATTACGCTATGATTTCGGAAAAAATGATGTTTTTATATTCTATGAGTGCTATTTCGAAAGAATTTGAGCTTGGCTTTTATTTTGAAAAGTTTCATGCTTATAAGTATCGATGCTAAAGAACTATAAGCGTTTGAAAATCTAGTAACCTTTCTAGTGATTTTTATTGATTACCCGTAACTAGAGAAATATTGAGCATTGTGGTCTAAAATTCTGTTTCCTTTCATATTTTCACATTCAAAAACTTATCCCAAAATTTGAGCAAAATCCGTGATCTGGAAGTCTGATACTCTCCTAGTAAAACCAGTAAATTGACATGAGAAAAAATTTTTTGACAGAACATTCAAATTTTGTCAGCACTTTAAAAATTTAAAATTGGTGTCATCTTGCCCCATTCATACCTGCTACGAAAGAATTCTGAAATATTTCTGTTAGCGAGAAAAATATGTAATTTTTCCAGATTTTTAAAGTTGGTAGAAGGTGGTCAAAAAAAGTACAAACCCTATTTTTAAGCATTTTTGCATATGTATGGGTTTAAGGATAAGCTAGAGCATTGTTAAAAAAAGTATTGTGCCTTAAAATTGACTTTAGGATCTTGCCCAAACAGAAAAAATACAATATCAACATTGTGTAACAAACCCCCAACAGTAACTTGAAGCTGTAATTGATAAGAACCGCATTTTTTAAATTTCGATTTCGACGTATTTGGTATAAAGAGATATTCGCTATAAGTAGCATTATCCATAAGATTCTAGATAAAATGAAAACTTAAAATAATTAAAATTAATTTATCGAACAAACTTTAGATCTTATTTAAAGAATTATGATAAGTAAAAATAACAATGTTTTATATATATATCAGTAGTAGAGGTACCACTATGGAGCGTCACAACAAACCCCCACTCCTCACCTTCCCTGGAGGTGAATGACTTGAGTGGTGTCAGGAGCTGAGTAAGTCATTGTGATGTCACGTGGTTACATATAATTTAATCTAGAGATGACAAACTTTTTTAATAATATTTATAAAAAAAATGCATATAAAGAAAAAATTTTAAAATTTATTAATAAAATTTTATCAAACTATTCAAATTAATCAAGCAAAAATTAGAATTAATTCATTTGATTAATAACATATTTGCAAATTTAAAAAAAAAAACTACTTTATTAGAATGAAGTGCAATATTGGTCAAGAAAGAAGAAGATGTTGAGTATACTTCATATTTTTTCGTTTATTGTTTTATAAAATATATAGTGGATGCAATTATAGTATATGTATAGTGAACAAAACTTATTTTATAAGTATAGTGTATAATATTATTTTATAAATATAATGAATACCCTTATAATTATTTTACAACTACAAGATAATACACGAATAATTTCGGTTTTAAAAATACAATTTTCAGGTTCTTTTATTTCATTTTCCACACTTGTAATTAACGACGCAATTATATCATCATCACACTCGAGTACAGCTCGTTTCACAAAGCCCGCACAATATTCATCTATTTGAGATCCATATCGAACACCGCACAATTTTTCTACAAGATCAACAATCTCTCCTGCACACACACTAACACCTTTAACAAGCGTGGTTAAATATTTAATCCTATCATCTACGCAGGATGCAACGCCTTGTAAATACTCGAAAGTCACCTTTTTCATAACAATTCTTTGTCGATACCTTTTGACCAGACCAGAAATAGGGGTGAAATTTTCTCCAATTTCAATGGCTCTATCAGTATAGCTTCTAGTATACCTCAGAATCCAGCCAGTTCCGTACACTTTTTGCTCCATCAAATCATCAGCATTACCATCAAAATATTTTTCAGTATCACCAAACGTAAGCTTAAACTCGTTCCACGTATCTGTAGTGAAACCTATTCCTTGAAAATTGTGTGAAAGTAAGCGTACCATTGGATTAAATTTGCTATCTCGTAGTTAATTATATTCAAGACCAACTAAAATTTTTCTCCGTAAATGACTTGTTCAAACCGTAGAAAGAATTAAAGATGGGCTGTGTAAAGTTTTTCTTCTGATGCGCCATTTTTTTCCTTTTTTCCTACTAGCTTTCTACGATACAAATGTCGACTCAATGACTGTCATCTTGATGAATATAATCTCGTTATATAAAGGCTTAAGAGCAGGCCGGATTCGCTGTCCTTGTCTAATTGGCATTTTTGTTATTTACTCAAGTTTTAATCGGTGTATCTTCAAATTAAAGGTCGAGCGCAATATATATTATTATTATGAACATCTATGCACAAGAAAAAAAATATCTACCGGTTTGTTTTTGAGAAAAGTAAGTAACGCCAAAGTAAAAGTTTATGTTTATAATATTTTCGCGTTACTTACTTTTCTCAAAAACAAACCGGTAGATATTTTTTTTCTTGTGCATAGATGTTCATAATAATAACATCTATTGCGCTCGACTTTTAATTTGAATATACACCGATTAAAACTTGAGTAAATAACAAACAACTCAATTGTTACTCGGTCGGTATCAAGTTCTACTCCGGCCTACCGTTAACACAAGAGACAGTGGGGGGGATAAGGTGATGACTAAGAAAATACACTCTCACTACTTCTTTGTAACGAACGTGCTTTTACGGCAAGAAAGTAACAATGATCCCCAGAAAAGCTATCGTCAACATTTTTTATGAACACGTGTCTTGCAGCTACAGTATTATTTTCTACCGAATCAGCAAAAAAATTGTTATTAAATCCCTCTAACTCTAACCTCATTATTTCTTTAGCGAGCGTTACTTTAAAAGAAGAAAGTAACAATCATTCCCACAAAAGTTATCGTCAACATGTCTGATCGACACGTGGCTTGCAGCTGTAGTATTGTTTTCTTCGAAACCAACAATAGAATTATGAAATTCCTCAAACACAGATCTCACTATATTCTTGGTAACGAACATGACTTTGCGACAAGAAAGTATCAGGTTACAATAACGACATCTTACCACAACACTTTTGAAAACATCTTATCATACAACAACCGTTTCCAGAAAAGTTGTCGTCAGCATGTTTGAACGGTACATAATTTCTGGCTACAGCATCGTTTTTTTACTAAATCAGTAGAAAAATTGTCAAGAAATTTCTCAAAACCCAATACAGATGTCATGTAATCCAAGACCATGATAGAAAATTGGCCGAACACATCAGATGTTTCACTCTGTAATTGTACCGTATTCCAACGGAATCTATCACAATTACGACGTAGATGAGTAATATAATATGGTATCAAAGGCGGCATTCCATAACTATCAAAATACCAAGCTGTACCACTACGGTTAACGTACATACACACCCAATGCGTACCGGGTTTTGTATGACCATCAGTGTTCACTACAATTGCTGTCGGTTTCGTCAACACCTTCAGAATTTGATCTGCTGGCTACACTCCTACAAAGTGGGACGGTATACCCTTCAAAATTTTCATTATCTCCAGGCTGTTCATCGCAAAGAAGTGTCGGTGGTTGAAACACAAAATCATAATCACGCTCCAAATCTCGTAAAGATAAACATTTTTTTTAACGGTACGCATTGTTTAAAGCACACGTATATTTTAGATGAAGTGTCTTTACAGCGTGATTGAGACAATACTTATTTAACCTGGGTAGCTGATTAAATGACGGGCAATTTTTATTTGATTTTAAATTTATAATTTCTCGCGCTGTAATACTGTATAAAATTGACCACTTTTGTTTACCTTTCATGTAAATTTTTCTAACTTTCCGAGTAAGATCGCGCAACGTTTGGTAGAGAGCTTTCTCCGTGACATCACCGTCAAAATAGTCAATACCATGATAATGTTCTGCAAGTCAATTATTTTCTCTTCTTATGCCTCTGCTAAAAGCGTTTATACAATTTTTCGATGCGACAATCCAATGACCGCTAAAATCATCGTTCAAAGCTACGATGGCGACATCTTTTGGAACAACTCTATTATTGCTATCTTTTAAGCACTGAATATCCACGACTATATCCATGATTTAACTTTTTGTCTGACCAATGCAACGATTAAAGCTATACTGAGGAATAACGGTGATGTCTTTTCTTCCGATGCAATTTGTAAGCGCCATCTATTGATAGCTCTACCCGTTAAAATCTACAACTGTTCGTCGCGATGTGTCAATCTCTAAAATGTTATCGTATTCTGCATTAATTATACAATTGACGGTGTCTGTCATAGGTTCGCTAAATCTGACATCGAGTCTAACACTTCCATGTTTTATTGAATTCCAATGAGTACATTCGTTTGCCGATAAATTGGGTGTTGTATCAAATGCAAACAGACAGAAACCGTTTGGATACGACTCACGAGTAATTTTATTTCCCTCATTGAGAAAATCACCTGTACCACTGAATAAAGTATGATATGCATCAACGTATAACTTTTTTACTTTGGAATCACGTTGTAATGGTTTTGGAGGTATTTGAACATCATCAACAAACAAACATAGAAAATTGATGTTAAAATGATCAAAATTGAACGGATTGAGCATTCGGTCTCCGTTAAACACCTTGTTTTGAACAAACCCTATGATTATTCTTTTAGGTAACTGTCCTAAAATAATATTATCCAGAGTTTCACCATGTATATCGCTATGCATTGTTACAGCTTTGACTTCAACTCTTGTGAAAGAGTATTTAGCTGTAGCTTTAGAAAGTGCTTTTGCGTGTGCTGATAGCACACTTGGGTTAATTTTTACTCGTCTAATAAAAAGATTAGATTCTTTTATATGTACGGCAAAGTATCCTGAAGGATCCATGAGACAAAAACCATCTCGAGAGTGCACTAAACGAACTCTTACTTCAACGCCGTTTAATAATAACTTTTCTTGATTAAACACACCTGCATGTAAATGTCCGACAAGATCTACAATTTCTTTTGCGCCCAAATATTCACGTCGCTTTACAAGTCCTTGGTTGTCACTACCCACATCGTCTATTTTCCCAGCTGTATCGTGACACCACAAAACGGATGATAAATGAGAATTTTTAGCAGCAGGGCCATAGTTGAGCAGTGTTTCAATGTATGCTCTGTACGCGTAAGCATTATTTGGAGCGGTCACAGGTTTCTGGTTAAATAGTACATCTGATTGGCTGAATAGTGAGTGCATAAAATTATTCACCGGTGCCACTTTATTGAGTAGATCTGCAGTCAAATTTCCAGGATACTCATCGACAGTGGTATAAGCTAACGCGCAAGCTAAGCATAGTATGTGCTAAACCTAAATAATCTTCGTCATTTCCAGATATTACAAATTCTATAGGTGCGTCATCAGTCAACGAGGAGATAGGTTTATACTGGACCCATTGAGAGCTCTCGATAGTAGTCTATGTCAGAGGAATGTCGAATAGGAGCAATTCCGATTTCATGCACTCGCAGGGCTGCGTGTGTAAAAACACCACTTTTAGTCGAAAATATCTCTCGTCGTTCGTACTTTTTTACTTTTCCGAGAATTTTTCTTTTTTTCTGGTTCTATTTATTTTCTTCTTTATTACTTTATTCCTTTTGTTTTTTGTGCTGCGCTGTTTAATCTTTCTTCGAGTGCTCTTAACACTGACCCTGCCGTCATCCAACTGCAAAGCAGATAGATAACGCTGTTTCTTATATCCAGATCCTTCCATTAATTTATCTAGTTTCTCTTCAGCCTTCCTTTTAAGATTTGTGCCAGACTCTTTTATACGATTTCGGAGAGATTCTTTGATTGGAGTATTCTGTGTTGCGACGTCAGATAAAACGTTCACACCAGTACGCAATGCTTCCTTTCCCACAGCTTTAGCGCCAAGGGTGAGTAGCGGCAGTTCACGACGAAACGACCTAGTTAGAAAACTTCCTACACCACCATGCCCTCTTTGGAAGGCGGCTCCAACGTAAATACGTTTGATACCCCTACCATTTTACCACCATTACCGATCTGCATGTCAAAGTATGCCTTGTAATAACTCATCTCTTTTCTTATTAATCAATGCGATGAAAGTGCAACGTCACTGTCAAGGTGCCAAAATCAAATGGTATTAGCTGACCTTGTTGATCTCTTATATCTATTTCGATGGTTTGAAAAGTTTTTTATTTTTACACCACCATATTTGAAATCCTCAGTATTCAAGGAAACCGCTCTTAATAATTTACCTTGCGCATCTCCGATTACATAAGGTTCACAGATGTCACTATACACCATTAGAGTTGTTGGTAACCCATTAGAAAGATTAGCAGGGTAATTAGCTACAGTGAGTTTTTCTTTATCGACCTTGATAGCTTCATTTTTTCCAGTTTTAAATCAGAGAATTTTTCTTAAATTCCTTGACAACTTTAAAACGTGATCAATTGGCGTACGTTCCTCTGTTAAACAAACGCGTCTAATTGATATGTATCCACCACGCTCTATCTGGAAACGTAGATGGTCTTTTATACAGCTCAGATTATTCATCTCTTTCACGAGACTTTCTAAATGTTTGTAAACACCTGGAAATATGAAATTGATGGATGAAACGACCGGTACAATTTTATTAGTCCTCAGCGACGATGGTGGTATACTTTTTACACAGACAAATCTTCCGTCCTCGTTTGGTGGAATATGTTGAAATGTCATAGGAATTTGGATCTCCGAAAGTGCAACACTCCAATATTCTTGCAGTCGTATTTGTTGTGGTAGATGAGTAACGAACCGTGTTGTAGTATTGTCAGGGAAATAATGCATACTACTATTACTAGGTAGTACAATGTAAAACTGGTCCTTCATGATGTATTTTTTATCTGGCTGGCTGCAATCCAGGAATTTAATTTATCATGGTATTCTTTCCATTTAACAAAATGTTTTTATTCCGACCACTTCCAGTACTTTTTAAAATTTTTTTAACTTCGAAACTTGCGTTATTTAAATCCTTTTTTACTCTACTCAACTCGTGCTCGTAGAAACACCCTGCAATATCCTCTTCAGCTAAATCTTTTGAGAAGTTTACCGGTGGCTGGCGTGCTACTGAGATACGAGTAATTTTAAACAGTTCCAATGTCCATCCACCCTTGTATTCTTTCGCAAACACGTTTCTTGCTCGATGACCCATACTAGGTTACCGATGGTGTATTTAGGTTTTCGGTACTTGGAGCAACCATATCGAGATTCTAAATTTTATCGAGCTTTGTGAGCGTTGTAAATCGTAACAGATGCTGGCTTCATCTTGATGGATGAGTGTTTGCTATGATTGTAAGACTCTGATATTTTTTCTAGAATATCAACGTATCGACGTGTGTTTTTATGCGTAAAATATTGCCACATCCGTTCCTTTATAGTTCTTATAAACCTTCCGGCCACAGCTGCTTTGATATCAGGACTTCGCACTATACTAAATAAAATTTCATTTTTTTTCAACACTTCTTGCAGTTCCTTTCCTAGAAATTCTTTCCTCTTGTCCGTTTGAAAAATCAGGGGTTTTCGATTAACACTGTTTTTCAAAATGTTTTCAAATGCTTTGGCAACACTTATTGAAGTTTTATTCATGAGTGGTAAAGCCCATGCGTATTTACTCAAAACGTCGATGACAATGAGGATATAAGTGTAATTATCGTTATAAGTCTTGACTGCTCTCATATCCATCAAATCTGCCTTCCAAACGTCATCACGATTTCGAACATTGTAATGACGTCTAGGAAACCTGTGTCATAAAGGTCTGTGCAGATTGTAAACATCCTTATTCTCGAACCAGTCGATTACTTTTCGAGCTGGATATTTCTTTCGTACAGAGGTTATAATTTTATTAGCCCCAGCATACGCTTCTGGTCTTGGTGGACCAAAATAAAGCTTACTTAATTGTTTCTGCATCATTCTTGTTTTTTTCTTTTTGCTTGCTTTTTCGTCGGAATCATACACGCTTTTGTCTTCTTTATTTTCTTATCCCTGCATTTTATAGCCTTCTTAATACGCGAAAAAAACTTTTCAAAGGTAATTTTACTAACCATACAACAAGCAGTCATCATTGCAACTGTACGTTCATCGGGTGGCGTTTCACTACCAAGCATCCGAAAAAAAGCTTTCTCTGCTAGTATTTGGTCAGCTCGACGACGATCTGTCGACTTCTTATTGGCGTAAGCTATGTCATGTTTACGACACGCTTCATTAAGCGGGTTAATTCCAACGTCACCACGTTCAAGACGATCAGCCAGTTTTGTTCCGGTCTACAAAATTTGTATCCTGGTACATGCAACTCAAAAGGCATTTAATCAATTATAGAATCTAGAATAGACTTTTTCCCTTCATCATCTTTCTCTACTTTCAAAATTTCGTGCCCAGGCGACTCCATGTTTCCCCTGATTTCGGTGATTTGTCGACTTTCTTTCTTCTCTTTCTCTTTCTACTCCTTTGTTCTTCCTCGCTAAGTTTGTTACTACCACCAGATTTTGATTTACTACTGCCAGACTCTGGAGAAGCGAAAGAAGGAGTCTCATCGATTATCTGTAACACACGATTGTTCCCAATAAAAAGCCGAGGCGTCACGAAACGTCGAAGTGCCAGAGCAAACTGACGAGCACCTGCCGGATTCACGTGTTGTCTTTTCCTCATAGCGTCGTTAATATTTGCGCCACGGATAGGAATGCCATCTATACATATTGTACCATTACCATCCCAAGTGACGATGCCTGTGCCACGTAAATGTTCTAAAAGACCCGGTGCATTGGACCGGTATCTTAAAGGTACACTTTCCACAATTCGTGCGTCCACGCGATCTTCTAATTCTTTGACGACTCGTTTTGACTCTGCCTCAGCATCATCATTATTATCATCGTTGATAATATAAGCATCTTGCATATCATCGTCTTTTTTTGTAGTTTCTGTCTTTTTGTTACTAATATCTTTAAAATATAGATAACATTGTAATGCTCGAGAATATCGTTGCCATTTATCCCGCTCGCTCATAGCATCCGTAGAATTCTAGATATCGCTCATCTTGGCATCCAGCCTGCTAACAGCAGTTCCTGGTGTTTGCACCGACTTTAAGGAGGCTCATCAAGCTAGGACCGTATCATGTTTTGGGTTCCTTGGTGGTATTTGTATTTTCATAGATGAATACACTCTATGTTTCTAAAATATAATTATTATTATTTCAAGAACAAAAATCATTGCATAAATATATGCTAAGAAAAAAATTTTTTTTTCTTGAAAAGCTTTTGAGACTATTTACTTATATACGGCACTATACAGCGGACCTCGTAATATGTATACACGCATTCTGAGCGTCTTAGCATTATCACGCATGCGCAGTATATACCAGATGATTCTTTCTATTCTACGTTAATCAAATATTTTCAACTTATACACTTAATTTCTCTTTATTTCGATGGCTTACCCTCTTTTTTCTTAATTGCATTGTAATCCTTATTAAAAAATCCATATCCCTCCAGTTTTTTTATAAAAAATCTTTGCGTAGAGATTCAATTACGATAACATTTGTAGTTCCATCATACGTTTTTCACATAAGGCCTGTGTATAAGAACAATGATTTGACACATTGATTTCTTTCAATTTTGTTGTCCTACTCAGACTGTGGAGTTGTCATTAACTGTATCTGTATCCGTGCGGGTAGCTTTTTTTAAACCCGACAAATCTTCTTGTACCATATACGGTTTTACAAGTTTTCGTCTCTGTAAGTGATAATACTTCGTGAAAATCTGTCCTTCTTAATGCTGGTGAAGATATAATAATTTCGTCCGTGTTACCCGATATTAACTCGCGTATACTTTCAAAATTAATTTTTTGACTATTTGAATGATTTGGACTTATACCGTTAATTTTACATACTGTTTGTTCAGAATAATCTGGAAGTTTACATTTGCACGCGTAAAATTTCGATCCATCAGAGACAAAAGATGATATGTATCTACCAACACCTTTCTCTGCTAATTCATCAGTAAGTTCACCAAGCAGTGTACCGATCGGCAAATCGTGTTCGTCGTTCTTACTGACATAGAAAACGGAGTCTGTGTCGTAGTACAGTGCACGCGATCCTAGTTTGTTCAAATAATCAAAAAGTTTAAGCCGGGCTTGTGCTGTTGTGAAAGCTGCAATTACAACACTTGTCGTGCGTGACTGCAAGAGAGTTTGATCCTGCTACTGCCAATTCACGTACAATACCTGATCGGTGACTAGGATGATACTGTTTACAACCACTTCAGCTTTGGTAAATAGTTCCGTCAATCTTGTTGGCTCTGCAACAACCTCTGTTTTAGCAATATTCTCTCGTTGCACGAGCTTCCCCCATAACAAGTTTAAACATAGTTTAGCAACCAATCTCAAACCTGCATTAAAATTTATATCACTTTTACTTAGACGAATACTCTCTTCACGTTCAAAGTTCTCTATATAACAGTCCTTATGATCTTCGGTAATACATTCTGAAGGGTAACCAGAAGCCTCCGTTTGAATCATTTGTTCACAGCACGTACGGCAGAGAGGAAATAGTTATTTATGTACCTTGGGCGAGTCTTGCGCAAGGCTCGCCCAGGGTGTTTAAGAAATTTTTCATCCTAGGCAAGGACGCATGAGGGTTTTTAGGTGCAGATGTTTTTTTACAAATAATTTTATATATATATATATAATAAAACTAAAATTATATGGTACTCTTTTTTATAAGAATTTATTAATTTTTAAAATCAAATAAAAAAATTAACAATAAATAATAAACAAGAAATAATAAAATTAAAAAGAAATAATAACATCGACAATAAATAATAAAATTAACATTATTAAAATTATTCATAGTTAACAATATTATTGCAATTTTATAATTTTATTTTTTTTTATAAATAACCATTTTTTAAAGTGATAAAATTCTGTGGCACAAGCTGTAGCTTGAATACCGAATACAACTGAACTTGCAGTTTTGTACTATTGATTCTTTTGTTTTTGATTAAAGTCAAAATATGATAGAGAAATGTTACTGCTGGGTTATAATGCACTCAATGCAACCCAGGAGCTTTATACTCCTAGGCAGTAATGACTGCTATTGCAGCCTAGGAGCTCCCAGCATGCATCTAACCTATTTATCAATTGAGGACTCTCTGCACGTATAAACCCGAATGCGTCTGCCTGGGATGAAAAATTAATTTTCCATGCATTTTAACTGGTAAAACAGGGTGATACAAATTTCTGGGCGGGAGTACATCACACATGATAAGTCCTTCAACGTTACTGATGTCGTTGTTATCCTCTATGAGAGTTTGAGTTTAATTACCCACATATAACGTTGGATGACCCACAGGATATTTACCTCGTTAACAAATGTATGGATATAATGAACATACATCAATGTATTTAATTTTTTTATCACCCTCACACTCGTATAATTTTACCGAGTTACCAGTTCTACCACTGAAAAATGCATCACGGGGATTCAGCGGTTTACGATAAACAATATCGATATTCGCATCTATATATTCTCTCCATTCCCGTTCAAATTGACAGCCCATATTTCAATGAGTGTATAATTGCCTGTTTTAATTTTTAAGGATATAGCACATGTTCTTTCATATCTGTCGTCAAGCGATTCGCCTGATAATAATGTTTCATTTCTATTTATTCTGTAACATCGTGGACATCCATGCCAGTAGCACCCGTAAAATTGAAGAACTGTACCATTATGATCCTTATCTGCTCGTGGTGAAGCGTATCCATCAACAAGAACACCTTCAATAAGTCTCCTCTCCCGTCCATGCCCTGCATGTTCGATTCGACACTGTAGAACCTTCTGTTCCATTCAATAAAGCCATTGTATAAAAACTAATTATAAAAACATTTTTTATAAAAACTAGTTACTGGAGGCAGAAATTAAAAGATGATTTCGATGCATATAAGAAATAGCAAAATTTTCTCTGATGAGAATAAATTAATTTTATCCCTTGGTTTTCTAGAAAAGTTGGAATAACTTGAAAATCGTATTTTCTGCCTCTAATCTCTAATTTCATAAGTTATTCAAACTTTTCTTGAAAATGAAGCGATAAAATTAATCTATCTTTATAAGAGAAAGTATCAATTTTTTGATACTTTTGATACTCTGATTACAAAAATAATTTCGTAATCAGAAAAGGTCAGAGAGATACGGCGGCCTCTTAAATCATATTTCAAGTTTATTAAAGATAAGATTTATTTCGTTATCAACTGAAATAGCAAACTAATTTATTTTCAGTTTCATATTGCCTAAATGTGCATATTTTTGTAAATTATCGTTATGTTCTTGTGTTATGTAATCATTGTTTTTATTTTTTAATTCAAACAGTTAATACCTTAAGGAATGAGATTCTTATCAGGGCATGATTTCTCTTTTATAATCAAAAACTACATCTTCTGCTGTAACACTAACAAATATAAACTACAGAGCTGTCCCGCACAGCATGAAATTTTTTGAAATATTTCAGAAATATTTCAAACGCTTTATACTGTGTGGGATTCACCTGCTTGCTTGTGCTCCAACACAAGCTCGGCATGCTACTAGAAATACTTCCTTAAGAAGAGGCCGAACTATCCGTCTTTGTCAATTAGTATTTTTCATCATTTATGTAAACACTATTGGCTATGACACGAAAAAAATGGCAGCCCCCGCTAGATACTAGTATAATGGTTAAACTTTATAATTAGAACAAAATAATTTAATCATGTAGTTTTTGAATAATATGAGACCCACCAAAAAAGATTGGTTATATTTTAGATTTTCAGTAGGTCTCATATTATTTAAAAACCACGTGATAAAATTATTTTGTTTTTATTGTAAAATTTACCTATTATACTAGTATCTATCGGGGGATGCAATTTTTTCAGTATTACAACCAATGGTATTTACATAAATGATGAAAAACACTATAAGACCAAGACAGATAGTTCAACCTGCTCTTACAATATATCTTTAACCCTTTCAGTCATGCAATTTAATTCACTTTTTTCGTATATATTTGTTTATAATAATAATTAATAGTTATAAATTTATAAAATATCATCAGCATTATAAATAGTAAGGCTATGTGTATCTGAAAATACAAAAAATCCAAGAATCAAGCATGATATTGCAAAAATATTGAGGTAAAAAAAAAGAAAATTAGGTAGCCGATATATCGGCTTCTGTGACTGTAAGGGTTAAACTGGGAAAATATTTTAGTAATATTACATTACTATTTTCGTGTTAATTACTTTTAAATCATACTGTAGCACGAAATGCAATATTTTTGCTGACTAGGCGCATTATTTGGCGGTATTTTGGTGGTGCTTGACAAAATATCGCACAGAACAATATAAACAATCTCAGTGAGAAGTTCTTCGAATACTCCACTATATTTTTTGTCCAATATGTTGTTTTGAATACGACAGAAAAATGATAGTTGAGGTCATTTTTAGTCACTAAGTGAATATTTTGAGATTAATTTTATATCTTTCGGCCAAAAATCGTACTGAATAAGATTAACAATAAGTATCAAGGAGGTTATTGGTCAGCGAATAAATTTTTAAGGCAACTTTGAAAAAGGAGTAGTGAAATTATAGTTTAGGATGGTAATAAAAAGACTACAGGAGTTTTTTTGGTCAAAGAATTGTTACGTTCAGCATATAAGTCAAACAATTTTTGTAATGGATGATTGTATTTCAGCCATCCATCGACTTCCGTTTGACTAACGCGCGAGCGCTACGTCTCCGGGGATGGAAGTCTAAAAAAAAAGATGCAGCAAGGATAGGTAGAACAATAGAAAAAAACAACCCATGTCATTACCAAAATTTTATCAATTTATTTCTTTTTCCCTCTTCAATTTACCTAAGAAGCCTTGCTTCGTACATAGTTAATTAAAATTTTTTTTATTAATATATTTGTTTTACTTCGTGGCAAACCGTGTTACCCCATACCAAGTTTTCTTTTTCTTTTCTTTGCATTTCCTTTCTGAACTTTTCTTTTTCTAATTTTAATTTTAATTTTCAACAATTCGTGACGCTCAACATTTACTCAGCGAATTAGCAATAGAATCAACGCGTTCCCGAGACATGTTTTTCTCTTCCTCTTTTCTTTTTGAAATTTACAATTAACCAATATTGAAAGACTCTCTACCTTGTTTAATTTTGTCGTTCCTGGTGTAAATCTCTGCTTCCTCCCGCGTTCTCCCTGCTCTCCAATAGATATAGTTCCTGGTTACTTGAAATTTAAATAAACTTCTTCTTTCCTTAAATGCAACTGGGTCTCCTTGGTTGAGATGACGCAGAGATGGGCGGTGGCTGGCTGCTGCAGGCTCTTGATGACGTATCGGCTTCTGGGCGAAATTGACGTGGTCAGCAAGAAGTTGGTCGGAAGAAAGAAGACCCACGCCTGCAAGCTTAGAGCTTTATACTCTAAGTCAAGCTTCTAGAAGTTTCGTTGTTGCTAACGGCGATCTGTGTTTCTGCCCATTTGTATGATGTTCAGTTATTCTGATTGGTTGCCAGTCAACCCTCCCTGTATGGTTTTTTTCTGGAAACCATAACTTCAGTTGACTAGAAGGAGGTCAACTCGAAGTTTATTGGCAATTACTTTCTGCCGTTATCTTTTCGGTTTCCTGTTTTTTTGATATTCCGCCAAAGCTTTTCTATTAAGTTTTGCAGTACTTGTATAATTACACCCATAAATTGGTTTTAATGTCCCTCCACTCTGTACTTTTCTTCAGGGACGGCCTTATCTGTTTTCATACTGCGCTTTATTCCCCTACCGCTTTGCTGAAATCTTTTCATACTCCTCTCAGTTAACTTCGTGTTTTTCTGTGAAGCCGTTCATCGTTGTCAGGCTTATCGCTTTTTCTAAGCTTGCCGCCTGCCCGTATCTTTTTTTAGCATGCTATTCAGCTTATACTTCTCCTTCCTTTGCTGTTTCATGCGGCCGTCGAGCCTTGATTTCATTGAGGTCAACTGGATTTGTTGCTATTTATCCCTCGTATTTGTTTATTTATTATTTTATGGCGATTATTTTCGCTTTTATTTATTATTAATATTGTTGTTCCTATTTATATTTTGTTTTTTTAAAAAATTATAATGAACCCTGTGACTTCAGCTTATGTTTCTTTTTGGTTTCCTTCAGCCACTGCTTGATCTCAATTTCTTACGTCGTGCTATTTATTTCTTGTGTTCGTTTATTTAGTACTTGATCCATCTTATTTTTTTCTTTTATTATTTTATCATTTAAAATAAAATTTTTGCTTTAACATTGATTGGTAATGAAGTCGGTTCATTACAGAATGATTTTATTAAGCTTATTCTCGTATTTTATGGATGAATATGATATAAATCCGACTTAATATCAATATTTAGGGGTTTTTTAGGTCGCTGAACGTGTTTTCGGTGTTATTTTCATGATCAGAATGCAATCAAGACTCTAAAACGCCATAAATCTTTGAAATTTTCAGTTTTTTGATATATTAGGTACTTTCCACTATTCCTACAGTTTCGCAAAAATTATGAAAAAAAAAGTTTTTAGTAGCCAGAAATAAAAATGCATTAATACAATTAATGTAATGGCCATTTTGAAATTTTCAAAAGTATTTTTAGGTTATGGTTGAGGCTCGTACGGTTCTATATAGCCACTAAATATATGCGTTTTACCGTCTTCTTTCACTTTGATTTAGAATTTTGGAGAACCATTAGGAATTCACCTAATTATAACGAAAAAACAAAAAAAAACACGTTTTTTGAGATTATGAGGTCAATTTTGAGCCTAGGGATCTGAAACTTTTAGGATCTTAGTTTTTTGACAAGACAAAAGAATAAGCAAAGTTCCAGAAAAATCCGAGTTAAGGCTATTTTCACATACTTATTCGGCTATACTCTTTGCTAATTTCATTGACAATAGTTGTTAAATATAAAATATGTATTTAATTTTTTTTCACATATTCATATCATTATATTGTACTGCATTGGAATAACAAATCTTTAAATTTTTTGAATTATTATTGACAATCATAGTATAAGAAAAATGTTTATATTACCATCAACTTTCACAGGAAGTCCACATTTCTTATATTAAAATTTTCTTGATCTTATGACATTAGTACGAAGGATTGGGAAACCAGTTTTTTTCATTACTATGAGATGCAATCCGAAATGGGAAAAAATCACAAATAATAATAGTATAGGGCAAAGTGAAGAAGTAACAAATAAACCTAGAATAGATATTGTTGTTGAAGTATTGTATCGAGAATTAAAACTATTAATAGAGCAAATTTCTAAATAACATATTTTGGGAAAATGCATTGCCTATTTATACGTAGTATAATTTCGAAAGAGAGGATTACGGCATGCCTATATGGTAATATTTTTAAGTAAAGATGATAAAATTTACAATAGTAATGACGTTGATAAATTTATAGTAGCTGAAATTCCAAATAAAAATGAGAATTCCAGATTATATAAAATAGTTAAACAATTTATGATCCTTGGCTCTAGTGAAGATCAGAATAAAAACTTACCTTGTACGGATAAAGAATCAGGAAAGTGTCCGAAATATTTTCCGAAACGATTTAATAAAACTACAATAATAACAAATAGTTATCCTATTTATCGACGAAAAAATAATAAAAATGAAATATCATACACAAAAAACAAGTGGGCAGACAATAGATTTGTGGTTTCTGATAACCCTTATTAAAGTTTAACCCTTTCAGTCACAGGGGAGCTACTATAGTGGCACACTTTCTCATTTTCTTTTTTTTTATTGTTTAATTCGCACTTTAAGTTTAATCTTTATTCTTTTTACATTTTCATATAAATGAGTGTTCATTTTATAAGTATCATATGATATATTTTGAATATATGATTGTAAATAAATCTAAAAAATTAATGTATGATAGAAAATACGTATTTTTGCGAAAATAATTCGTGACTGAGAGGGTTAACTGTCATATTAATATTAAATTATGTTCAACAATAGGAGTTATAAAATACTGCTTATTTAAATACTGCTTCAAAGGATATGATTGTGCATTTATCGAAATGAAAGCAAGTGAAATAAATACTGAAAGTTATAATAATGATGAAACGGATGAAGCGAATGATTTGGATGTTTATGATGAAATCAAATAATATATAAACACAAGACACGGTTGCCCATCAGAAGCTATGCATCGCATATGGGAATATAATGAGTGAACTTTCTCATACAATTTATAGATTATATCTTCATAATGAAAATGAACAATATGTGTATTTTAAAGAAAAATCCGAACACGAAATTGATAAGAAAAATGTAAATACAACATTAACACTGTGGTTTGAACTCAATAAAAGTGACCCATAGGTACATAATTACTTTTGTTCTGATGTACCGCAAAATTATGTTTTTAATCGAATACATAAAACATGGACGAAAAGAATAAAAACTATGAAACCTATTCTAACCAGAATGTACTCAATCAATCCAACACAAAGAGAAAGATTCTTTTTAAGATTACTTCTGCTTCACGTTAAAGCTGCAACATCTTTTAAAAGCTTAGAAACTTTTGATGGGATTACATACCTAACATTCTTTAAAGCAGCAAAAGCAAAAAATTTAATTGAAACGATGATAAATGGGATAAAAGTTTAAAAGAATCTTGTAAATCTTGATTTCCAGAAGCTCTTTGTCAATCATTTGGTTACATTTGTACATTTCACAATCCAATTAATGCTCGAAAATTATATGAAAAATATAAAATCTATTTTTATCCTCCAAAAATTAATGAACAAAGAGGTGAAGAATATGCATTAAGCATAATTAATGATATTTTAACTAATAATGGATTCCAATTGAGTGACTTTGATTTACCTACTTCAGAATACTATATTGAAAATAACGAAAATGAATATAGTACAGTAAATAATGTTAATAATATTCGGTCAATTATTGATACTCTAACATATGCTCCAACGACTATTTGTAATACAGTAATAAATTCATTAAATACAAATTGCACTGAAAAGTATATATATCTAGAGGGTCCAGGTGGAAGTGGTGAAAGCTACTTATCAAATATAATTATGACTTGTCTAAACATTCATAGAATCAACTATTTAGTTGTATCATGGATAGGAATAGCGGCTAATTTATAACATGACGGTGTGACAGTAGATACAACATTTAAATTACCGTTGAACATATCTGAAGACACAATATGTGATATTAGTTCAAACAGCGAAATAGGTAGAAAAAAGGAAAAATGTATCAATTTTTATCTAAGATAAAATCACAATGACATCAAAATACGCTTTTAAAGCCGTTAATCGCATGTGTAAAGATGTGTGTGATAATAATTATCCGTTTGGAGGGAAAACATTTATCATATCAGGTGATTTTAAACAAACATTGCCAATAGTAAAACATGAAAATAGAACACAGATAGTAGAAAATTGTGTAAAAAAAAAGCTATTTATGGGCACATTTTTAATGGTAATTTACATTCGAAATATGAAAACGGAAATGAAGTTAAATAAATTCCAAAAGAAATATTGTCAAAGCGCAATCTAATTGATGAAATTTACGGGCATAAAATTGTGACTATTACGAAAATATTATATTAGCACCGAAAAACGCAGATGTAATAGAAATTAATAAAAAAATTTTATCAAAAATAAATTAACCAATAATAGAGTACTTGAGCATTAACTCAGCAAATGATGTAAATGACGAAAGTTTAGACGTAATTTTGCCAACACAATTTTAAAATTCTTTAATGCTCAACAATTCACCTCCACATAGATTATAACTAAAAAAAGGAGCTATAGTAATGTTTCTAAGAAATGTTAATTTGAATGAAGGACTTTTTAACGAAACCCAATTAGTAATAACGAAATCAAAACAATTTACTATTATTGCGCAAATATTAACAGGGAGTAAAAAAGGGAGCACTATATTCTTACCATGTATGACCTTATCAGCAAATGATGAACTGCTATTCCAGATGATCAGAAAACCATTTCCTGTAAAACTTGCTCATGCAATGACTGTTAATAAGTCGCATGGACAATCATTTAAAAAAGTAGGAGTGTATTTACCAACCAATTTTCAGTCATGGGCAGTTATACGTGGCACTTTCAAAGACAACTAATAAAAAAAATTGAAAATATTAACAGAAAAATCAAGAAAAGTTAAAGATAAAATGGTCTATACAAACATCGTTTACAAAGAAATATTATAAACCCACAATACAAAAATTAAATATAATGAATAAGAAAATAAAATCAAACATATTTGAAACTTTACTATAATATTAAATATAAAGAAATTAAAAATTATGAAGTAGAGTTGAAGTAGCGCTGTGTGGTTAAAATCAAGGCTGCTATTCTTAGTTCTGTGCTGTTGAAAAACGCGATTGCTTTTTTAAATACTGTGTAACTAAAAAAAAATGGTTGCTATTGTAAGTGCTGTGATGGGAAAGAACGCTAAAACTACTGTAAGCGCTGTGTAATTAGAGATTCGCGACTGTTTTTCAGAGCACTATCTGGTTTAAAAAACGCGGCTGCTATTTTAAGAGCTGAAGATGAAAAACGCAATAACTATTGTAAGCGCTGTGTAATTAGAAATCCACGGCAGCTATTTTGAGCGCTATGTGGTTGAAAAACGCGGCTGCTATTGTAAGCGCTGTGTAATTAAAAATGCACAGCTGCTTTTTTGAGTACTGTGCAGTTACAAATTCGTGGCTGGTGTTTCGAGTGCTGCTTGGTTAAAAATACGCGGCTGCTATTGGGTCTTTGCATGAAAAAATGTATTATATCCGTCAGATAGAATACGAAAAAATAAGAGACCCGTATTTTTTTGTTTTTTTAAATATGATGATTTGCAAAAGTTATAGCTGTTTTAAGTTAATGCAATTTTGATATATATATAGATATAGCGCCATAATACATGACATCACATTATTATAATAATGTGACGTCACATACAATTTTAACTGCCTTTATCTTTTTAAGTTTTAATTTTTTTTGTAAAAGAAAAATTACGCGTCCTTAATTTTTTTGTGTTCGACCTGACGGTTATAATGAATTTAAAAATAATTTTTCATGCTAGGACCCAATCATAAGCGCTGTGTAATTAAGTATTCATGCTATTTTGAACGCTGTGTAGTTTAAGGAACTCGACCGCCAATGTGAGCATGGTGCTATTGATAAAACCCGACTTTTATTGTAAACGTTCTATAATAAAAATAACACGTCTGCTATTGTAAGCGCTGGGTAATTAAAGGAACGCGGGTATTAATATTAGTGCTAAGCAAAAAAGAACTAAAATTATTATCAAAAGTAACATCTAAAGCAGGATCTGTTATAATAAAGAAGACAATCTGAATAAATTAAATAATACAAGAAAATATAATTAAAAATAATCACTATAGAATCAAGCCTTGATGCGTCCTCAATAAAAGTGTAGTTGTTGATTTCTCAAAATGCTTCTAATTAATTACAAATATAAGTTCAGAAGTGAAAATATTTATCTAGAAATTTTTGTTTCATCAGAATAAACTATAATAATGGCTATTTATTTAGATTGTATTTTCTCACAAAGCTTTACTGATGAGTCCTATAAACAGATCTGGGACGAAAATTAAAATTTGAAATTCATTAAACAATAAACATATCATGATCATCATCATCATCATCATCAACTTAAACACCAGCATCAATGTGTAGACGTACGTGTGTATGAACAGAAGCAAAGAAACAGAGTCAAAGGGCGGCATCGGAGTCACGGAACGATTTCATAAAAAGGAAGACAGGAAGACAGACACGCAGACAAAAAGACAGAGACGAAAAAATTCGACACAGAGCAGAGGAACGAAGATGAACAAACGGAGACAGAGAGATGGAAAGGTGGAGACGGAGAGACGAAAATGGAAGAATGGATACAGAGAGACGTAGACGGAAGGATGGAGACATAGATAAAGAGGCAGAGACAGAAACAAAGAGACAAAGACAGATAAACAGAGACAAAGATACAAAGACAGAGACAAAGATACAAAGACAGAGAAATAGAGACAAATAGACAAACACGAAAAAACGGAGACGAAGAGACAAAGATGGAAGAACGGAGACAAAGAGACGAAGACAGTAAGACGGAGACAGAGAAACAGAGACACACGGAGACAGAGAAACGGAGAGACGGAGATGGAGAAACGGAGATGGCGAGACGAAGACGAAGAGACAGAGAGACAAAGACGGAGTGATGGAGACGGAGAGACGGAGTGACGGAGACGAAGAAGAAAAAATGGAGATGGAGAAACAGAGATGGAGTGACGAAAACGGCGACGGACGAACGGAGACAGAGAGACAGAGACGGAAACGGAGAGATGGAGACAGAGAGTCTGAGACGGAGAGATGGAGTGACGGATATATTGTGTATGTATGTGTATGAATATGAGTATGTGTATGTGTTTGGATATGTGTATATGTGTGAATGCGTGAATGTGTATATATGTATGTGTATGTGTGTATGTATATATTAATTCTCCACGTGTGTATGTGTATGTATGTATGTGAAAATAATGCAAAAGATATTCACGTAAGAAAAAAAAGTCTTAATTCTTCACTTTAATATAATAGTAGTAATAGTAATGATTTATTGTGATGCCATTTGATTTCATATGTTCAGATTAGTATATGTTCAAAAAATCAGCTTTCTAGGATCAATAGATCAAGAATCGATACATGATCGATTACCTATTGATCTAATAAAGATATCAAGGTGATTTTTGGTACATATGTTATTTGAATAGCAAAAAATCGAATGGCGTCGTAAAATCTTTTATTTTTCCGAAATTCGTGAATTTCAAAATTTGTAATTTGTGTATGAATCATTAGATAAGATAAGGATGTTCGTGTGCTTTTAGTAGCATGTATGATAACTAATACTGTAATTATAATTTTTAAAATCGGTCAATTATTAATATAAATGATTTATTGTGATGCCATTTGATTTTTTATGTTCAAAAAATCAGCTTTCTAGGATCAATAGATCAAGAATCGAGACATGATCGATTATCTATTGATCTAATAAAGATATCAAGGTGATTTTTGGTACATATACCGTGTCCTTGAAGATGATACCAAAATGCAGGCTTACCTTTTATCCACATGCGGACATATGGATTCTAACTCTGCAATTTTTACGAGAATTTTAAATGTATTATTTTAATTTTCCGTAGGTTAACTACAGCCGCATTGTAACAATATTGGTTTAAAAGTGCTGACAAAGATGTTTTATAGAATTAGATTATTATTTTTAATAGAATTTTTAGCAGAAAAGTGCACGTGTGAAAGAAAGTTTCTTTCACACGTCAAATCTTAATGTTATTAGATCATCGGTATATGATTCAGATAGGAAGATGACACTAAGATCAAGACAATAATTTTACTGTCCAAGATGTTGTCGGATGATAAAAAGCCTCGCGAGGGTGATGGAAGGACCCTAATACTCTCCCCGCGATAGAGCTGGCAACTGTACCGCCGGAACCAATCAGTTACGCGCATCTAGTAATAATTCGACGGATGCGGATGTACCCACAATTTAACAATTTTAACTTCTCAGGGTTCGGTGATAGTACGTTGGTGGTTTTCCTATTATGGGAGGACCACTGGCGTTTTTATTCCTACGAACACCCGGCAGTGTTGAAAGATTTTTGTCGGGGGCGAAGCCGTGAGCTGAGCTCACTGAAGTGGCTTCCACGGCCGTATATTAACGTCGTGGTGAATACCAACGTAACCTCAGACCCAGTGTATCAGGAAATATTCTTGACAGCTACACACTGGGCGAGGATGTTTTGCTGCCAATACGAAACGGCCATGCGACTTTGCCGTCGGCGGTTCGAATATTAAATTGTGTTGTGCTTAAAAAATAAAAAAAACTCAAAAAACAGTGTTTTAAAAATAGTGATTCGAAAATAAAAACTGTTTTGAAAATAGTTTCTAAAACTAGTTTTTAAAAAATAAAAACAATGTCTGAAAAACTAATGGAGTGGAAGTGTTGAAAAAAATAAAATAAAACTGTGTTAAAAAACTATTGAGGTTGATCGAAACTATAAGAAAAAAATGGTAAGTACCTTCTTTTTTAATTTATATATTTTCAAAATGTGTTCGTGTGTGTGTTTTTTATTTTTAAATCTAGGTACCACTATGGAGTGTGATAGCAAACTCCTCCGACCCTTCCGCACATGAAATCATTATATATATATATATATATATATATATATACACATATTAGGATGTCATAGTGGGTCATCCCGCTCCTGACGTCACTCGGAGGTCATTCACCTCTGGGGAGGGTCAGGAGTGGGGGTTTGTTATGATGCTCCATAATGGTACCTATACTACTTATATCTAAAGGACATCCGTATTCAAGTGAAATATGAATCGAGAACAATATCGTTTGAGCTAAAGTTGCCGACGGCGCACGAAGTGTGCCCGAGGTATACTTCTCTTCAAGCGACAAAGATTGTTCGAGGTTCAGATTTCACCTGAATATATATATGTATATATATATATATATATACACGGTGTGCCATTTTAAACTACCCAGCCAGATATCTCAGTTTTTTTGCTCGCTACAGAAAAAATGACAAAGGTTGCTCAGAAAAATAGGGGCCATCGATTGGTGTAGTCAGATTTGACCTTGAAATCAATTTTCAAGGTTAATTAAAGGTCAAATCGCGTTTTCCTTATGGCAACCTATATTTTTCAACCTGGATTCTAAAAGATATTTCAAAAAAATTTTTTCGTGGTTCTTAAATGTTAATTACAAGGGGAAATATCGAAGTCAGTCAGTCAATCCTACGACCACGTAAACTGAAACCACATTTAGGCTAGCCTCCTTGAACCCAAGGTAGACAATTAAGTCACCACTTACATGACCTGAAGCTAGCAACTAATCCAAGGCCAACTAGTTGCATGGTGACCCGGTAGCCACCATGCAAAAGTTCATTTTTCGTCTTGATTGCTGTAGTTTGAGCTATCCAAAACCTTATTATTAGCGTTGCCAACTAGTTGCATGGTGACCTGGTAGCCAACCGGGTCACCATGCAAAAGTTCATTTTTCATCTTGATTGCTGTAGTTCGAGCTTTCCAAAACCTTACTCTTAGCGTTAACCAGAAACAATGTCGTGGACAATGATAATTGAAAGTCTTTTCAAGATGAATTGCATTATCATTAATATTGAATAATGCTGAATCATCGCCTTCTTATTCTTCTCGATTTCCTTACAAAGGACAATTCAATCATTCGTCCCCAAGCATCAAGACAAAATTATTCACGATGACCAAAACAAAAATAATTACGATCACCAAGTTGAGTCTGTTCACGATCGCCATGTAAAGTTCATACACGATCTCGAAGTAAAGTTCATGCTCGATCTCCAAGTTAAGTTCGTTCACGATCACAAAGTCAAATCCGTCCCCAAACATCAAGACAAAATTATTCACGATTACAAAAACAAAAATGTTTACGATCACCAAGTGAAGTTTATTTACAATCTCCAAATAAAGTTCCTTCACGATCACCAAATCGAATTCGTCCTAAAGAGGAGGTCACGTATCTCTGTCCTTTTCTAATCAATGAGAATTGAGTTTTTTACAGAAACTAATAACTTTAGCAAAAAATGAAGAGAAAGCCGCATCTCGTAATAAAAAAAGTAATATTTTCTTTAGTATGAAAGAATTAATTTTATTGCTTCGTTTTCAAGAAAACCTTGAAAAACTTAAATCATAGAGGTTAGGATGGACAATTTGGTTTTTCAAGGTTTTCTTGAGAACGAAGCAATAAAATTAATTTTTTCTTATCAAAGAAAATATTGCTTTTTCTGATACAAGATGCAGTTTTCTCTTTATGTTTTGATAAAGTTATTAGTTTTTGTAAAAAAATCATTTTTTTGATTAGAAAAGGACAGAGATACGTGACCTCCTCTTAAGCATCAAGACGAAATTATTCTGAATTTACATTCCAAAATCATTGGTGATCACTAACAAGAGAACACTTAACACTCCAGGTGATGAATTTTGATGAAACTTGGTGAGTGACTTTTTTTTACATAGAAGTAATGCCCTCTGAAGGATGTATTTTATTGGGCCCTCTGAAAAGAGTAATCAATAAGTCAATTTTCCAAAATGAGCTATATTTTTGCAATATGGCTCTGTACTGAACACTGTCTTCTGCAAAAGGTTTTATTGATTAATTAATGCTGATCTTGACAGTTTTACTCAATCAAAGAGTTATGTTTTGTAAAAATAGAATATGTTAAATAAAGAAATATATACGGTGGGCCATTTTAGTCTTTGCACTCAATTTTCTCCGAACCTACTGCAGCTACAAAAAAAAGGTCCGAAGCAAAATTGACCGTGACAGAGGGGGTCATTTAACTGCGCCCTTGGTTTTGACCTTGAGGTCCAATTTCAAGGTCATTTGAAGGTCAAGACCATTTTTTTAAGTAGGATTACCTATTTTTGACTGCGGATTTGAAAAGAGCAGGAAATTCAAAGATAAGTTTGTCCCAAGTCAAAATTTATTTGGTGACTTTTTCAAGGACAAAAATCGAGGTCAAATGTCTAAGAACCGATTAAATGCCCTTTTTCTGCATTATCTTGGTTTACTGATAAATGCAAATGATCGAAGTAGTGTTAAATGGTCATCTTAGTTCCAAGGTAAAAGAATCTTGACCATCTTGACCTTAAGGTCAAATTTCAAGGTCATTTTAAGATCAATAATGTTTTTTCGGTAATAGAAATTCCTATTTTAGACTACGAATTTAAAAATATTAGTTAATTTTACGCTAAAATTATTCTAGGGGAAAGTTGATTTTATGACCTTGGAATGGTCCAAAATCAAGGTCAAATATTGAAAAACTTATCGAATGCTCTTTATCTGAATTACACTGGTTTCCTAAGACTTTTGGTGTATCGGTATGGAAGAAAAGTTCAGAAAAAATTTGTGCATGGCGAAGGGGGCCTCACTTTAGTGGTTTCTTTTCAGTTGTGCATAAGATAGAAAGTTTTTTTCTGTCACAGATATATGTATATTGTTTAACGTATATTAATATATTAGCAATTTAATATTAGTAACATTAAGTAAACTGCCATGTTAAAATTTTCCCCTCCCGCTTCGTAGTACAAAAGCTAGGGAGATAAAAATAATTCCTCAACACACAAAAAATGAAATACAATAAAATTAACGAGCTTTACTCAAGGAGTCTCATGTCAGAATAAAAACATAAAGAATTAAATAAAATTGACGTGATATGAATGTTTAATACACGTAATGATAAAATAGTACATTGTGTATTAAGGGCGTTAAATAGGGGATTCCGGCTGAGGTGCGAATGAGCGCCAGAGTGAAGCGAGGGCGCTAAATTCATACGAGGGCCGCGACCCCCTTGCGCCCGTTGTACACATATTGTTTTTTGATCCAAAGTGTGAAAAATTTGATTTCTATGCTTGTTAAGCGCACTATTTTTCGCCCACTTGACAAGCATAGAAAATCGAATTTTGCGCCCTGAGGGTCAAAAAAAATTTTTTTATATGTTTTATGTTCTACAGATTTCTTTACCCCATATGGATTTTTTACATTTTTTTACGAGACGCCTTGACCACCTATATGTTCCCATGTTTCGTGTTCGAAAAATCTTTACCTTTGTTTTCTCTAGAAGGTGTGTGCTTGACCGTGCAAGCTTACTTTCAAACGGAAAGACTAGCTGAAACCCACTTATTCAGCGCATCAAGAGCTTATACCCTCCCAGCAGAGCAGTCAGGCTCAACTTGTAATAGTTGAGTGGTTGCGCTCTACCTAACCGACCCCTCTCATGATCACCGGTCAGTTGTTCGGTTTTTGGGGGCCTCTCTCTTCGCCAAACAACCATCGGAAATCATTTGAAGACCTCTTCACGCTCTCTTTTTTACATGGTGTTATCGAAATTTCGAACGGCACCGTAAAACATAAGGTATTTAAAAACCAATGAATATATAGCAAATATATAGTAATAAATTCAAGCCCTATGGATGATAATTCATCGACCATTTAGGAAAGTTATTAATAATTATATATTTAAATTTTTTGAATTTCACCATTTTCACATTAGCTGTGAATTAGATTTGGCAACGCCGCAATTATAAGTAAATGTATGTATACAATGTAGTTTCAGTGTAACAGACATTATGAATATTAATGTATATGAACATTAAATAGCAGTTTCAACATATAGTTACATAACACAGAAAAACAAAAACTTTATAAGTTTTTTAGATAAATTGGTCGTGGGATTGATGATAAAGGTTTGAAATACCTCGTGCTTAAGAGTAGACCAGAGCAGTTTTAATTACCGACAAAGAAGTGAAAATGTTATTTTATCATAAATAAAATAATTATACAGTTTTCAAAAGAAATTGTTATCGAGTGGAATTTTTTATACATACATAATTGTATAATAGATTTATTTTTGATAAAATTCACCATATTTTAAACAAAAAGTAAGTAACCGTACTTAGAATTTAATAAACAGTCGTATTATAAAATTTTTAATTTTTTAAAATTTTCTTTAATTATTTTTGTCGAGCGCAATAGAGAAATAAATTTCGTGAATGAATTAAAAATTTTAATGCATTCCATTACGTATAGTAGGAATAAAGGCCTGCTCTTAAGAGGTAACTTTACGTATTTTCGGAGGTCTGATCTTATCTTGTTTAATGACAGTGTTACTTCTAATTATGTATATTGTACGGTCTTTTCTAACACATTAGCAGTCAATAAATATATAAGACAACCCCATCCATTAATAATTAATTCCTCGAACGCTTAAATTACGTTCTTACCATCAGTTTTATGAAGGAGTTTTATTTTTACTCATCGGAAAAATAGTTTCTCGATCACAATAATAAATTTATAACCAGCACATGATGGGGTTTTTGAGTCATTTATATCTGCAGAGACAACCATTCATCGTCTTTGAATGTATTTTTCTCCCATTAGAACAGCTGGAGTTTGTTGAGGCTGTTTATGCACTTGACATTCTTAACACGCTCGAATATTGACAAGTATCACGGTAATAACATGGCGAGTAATAATAGGTAGCTAATCTTGCTAAGTTCTTCTCCATTCCGATATAACCAGTTTGACGAATGTTATGGGCTTTGTAGGGGCTTTTTCTCGGTGTGCTACAGGGAATACTAGTTTCCAAGCATCCAGGACATTGACAACGGGATAGATGTTTTCATCAGGGTAATCGAAATATAGTAAATTATTTTTTATTCTAATATCAGGGTATTTTGTGGGGAATTGCTGAACCATTTCTTTTTATCGCCGATACCACGCGTCATCGGTATCGACGAGAACTACAGTGGCTGTATTCATTAAGTTTTTTTGAGGTCGCAAAAGAGCATCAGAAACTTTAACTGACTTTCACAACGATGTAATAGTTTTATTTCGAAAATTTGAAGGCATGTATAACACCTAGCTAATCTTCCTGTTGCATCGTTTGTATTCTTTAGCCATAGCAGGTTATGATAGTCGGTAATTACTGTTGATGGTGTTGTTTGATGATATGCTCGAAGTCGCTTTGCAGCTGAAATAACTACTAAACAATCCTTTTTCGATATCGTATAAGTGCATTCAGTTCGACCAAGGGTGCGACTAATATAATAAGTAGGACTGATTAGTCTTTAAGCCATGTTCATTGACTAGGTATCCCAAATATCTTACTTTTAAATAGCAAGAGTTTCACGTTTCTCGGTTGATTTTTAAGTTAGCTGATTGTAATGCTAGTAACGCCTGTCATAAAGTGCGCAGTGGTATAAAGGATAAGGCTTTTGCTTTTCATACTGGAGGGCAAGGGTTCGAATCCCGGTCAGGTAACTCTGACTTTTTTTCCGGAAGTTAATATACTTGCCATTTATATCGAAACTCTCGAAAAATTCAACTTATTGGGTATCAGTTGATTGTTGGTCGCTGTAGTGCCTGACCATCCATCGGTAGTTAAAGTTTTCGGTACAGTGTGTCTCTGATGTAGTCTGAAGTGATGTGTTGAGCAGGTACCGGGTTAGGCTTTCTCTAGTATCATCATATTAAAAAAAAAGTTGATTATATACAGGACAATATCCTCATAAAGTGACTTGAAAAAAAAATACCCGTCATAGCCATTTTAGATGCTCTTAAAAGGTTGATATCACTATAACGACGTCTAGATATGAAAAAACGTAAGGTTCCAACTGGACTTAATTAAATTGTCCATGATCTTTCGAAAGGTCTCAGATGTATTATTAGGCAGAACGGCACACGATTAAAGTAGAATAAACCTCTATCTAGAATTGCAAAGGCAGTTATCTATTTGCTGTCAGAATCTATTGATATCTGATTGTATGCCTGGTTTAAATCTAATTTTGAGATATACTTAGAATATCGTAGCTTATCTAGAATTTCATCTATGTTTTTAATTGGATAGGCAAAATTTTTGGTGACGTCATTAATTTGCTGATAAACTATGCAAAATCTATATTTTCCATTTGGTTAGAAAGCTAACATGGGCTATGAAAAGGTTCTATTATGCTTTTATGACCCACGTAAAAATATTATATGAGATCTCATGTTCATAAAAGATCGTATGTAGATCTCATATGGATCTCGTAAAGAACTTATAACGAATTTCAATTTCTCATATCATTTTCAGTAGAGATAGCATACGATACACTTTTTCTTAAGCTGCTTTTAATATGTTAGGAGAATATCTTCGCATTTTTTACCTAATTAGTTTATCGTTTTAGACATCGATCTTGTGGATGGCTAAACTAGCAACGCCTAGAGTTTCAGACGTGAGTGGTATTAAACTATTTAGTAAATAGGTTATGTAATTTTTTTTGCTTCAGTGGCTTGTATTAAACCTCCAAAGCTAGCTAAATCATTATAGCTAAAAGAATGAATTTGTGAATTTTAATTTTTCTGAGAACCCACCGTGCGTCATTCTTATAATCTATGCTAATTTTCATTGAACGAATGAAACTATTCCTAAAATGCATTTATATGATACCTTCTATAACTCGAAAGAGTTCATGATTCTTGATCAATGGTTTCTGTGATCTTTAAATTACCCTGGATATTGACTGAATTACCATCAGCAACGCTTACGAATGTAGATTATAGTACATTTTTCTATTTCCATTCTTTTGCTAGATCCATGCATAAGTAAGAGGGCACAGATCCACTATCAATCATACCCTTTATCTTCCTGCCATTTTATTCTAATATTTAATTGTCATGGTTTTACAATTACATCTAGATTTTACTGGATTAAGGATACGGATTAATGGATTGCTTCTTCACTAGAGGTTATAGGGGTATAGTCTAAAATACTAAAGTTCATAAGGTTGTAATAAGAGAAGAATTTCGTTTGTGGATATGGTTTGGTCGTGGACACCCAAACCATATTCACACACCACGTTTCTATTGACTGAAAACAGATGAGGTTTTTCTAACAAATGTCATTTATGTATCATAGCAGCACGTTTTTTTATGGCAAATATCGGAGCGAACAAACGCGTCTGTTTCGTACTGTTATTCACGAAGTAAATAATAATTACACTGCAATAGTATTACAAATCGAAGTGAATCGATGAAGGAAAGTATAATGCACATTCATTTAGTAGGAATATTTCTACTATTGGATTGCAACCAATATGTTGACACCAACAATTTTGCAACGTCGCCCACAACTGAACAAAAAAAACACTTCATAAAATTTACAAAAAAAAATTATTTTATTTGACGGAATCGATTTTGTCCCTTCGTTGGTAGTTTGCTAAGATCTCTAGCTTTTCATAGATATCTATATGTCCAGAAAATATATACTTGGTGAAAAGTTATGAGCTAAAAACAAAAGGGTGATTCTTTGCTCGCTTGCTAAGCTTATTTGCTGTTTTGTTACGGCTAGTTGCTATTTGGTTATCAAATTTTCTATGATGGGTGGTAAGTTCTGGTTCGATGGTGCTCTATCGTAGGTTTTGTTCGATGTTTGAGGCTTATTATTAGAGGGATGAGCCTAATGGTTATAGTTACGTGATTTAGTTCCCCCAGCTTCATTAGGATAACATACTTCTTGATTGTTGGACGCTGGTGTTAGTGGCCTTCGGCTATTTTTTTTCTGTATTTGAAGGCTATAAGGTCCTGAGCACCATGAAGTCAAGCCGAGTACTCAGGACCTTTTAGCATCGATCCCTTCAATGATACGTTACTTAATACTGAAGAGTTAGCTGGAGGAGAAGTAGGGTGATGGTTAGTCTTTGAAGCTAACACTGGGGTTGGATCATGATACTGTAGATTATTCTCGAAATTAAGGGACGAAATAAGAGCTGTTTTATTTAATCTAGACGATTTCACACTAGTGCAAGCTGTAATATGGAATAAATGATTCATTTGGGAGTGGAGGGGGCCGATAAGCTTTTTTCTGAGCTCTGCGCGTTTCTCCTCTCTTGTCTAGCCTTTGTAATTCTATCGAACTATTAAACTAGTCTATTAAACTAATTTTTGTATGCTCGATTCAATTGCTCGCCTTTTGTTATCATTGGTCGAATTTGCTTCATTAGATCCTTAAGTTCAAACAGATACGTGCTAATATCTTCTTGAGATCTTTGTGTTCTCTCCTCAATTTTTACTCTTAGATGTTCTTGGACATCTCCCATGCAAAATTGCAGACGAAAAGCCTCGACTAAGTCTTTAAAAGTTCACCAATTTTGATTTGCTTGTCTGAATCAATGCTATGTCTCTTTATCCAGCACTGCAGGTAACGCTTTAGTAATGATACCTACTGTTTGACCATGAGCAGCTCGACATCCTTGCAAATTACTCAGAAAAGAGTCTAGATCTTTTTTTTCACTATCCTTTAACATAAACTTGTTTATGCTAAAAGGGTATTGCTCCAAAGACTTGAGCAGTATTACTATTAAAATGAGTAGTTTGCCCGGATGCAGATAATCCAGTGGCGGAATTTGCTGGCATAGGTGAAAGGATGGTGGGTGGCGGGCGTCGAAAAAATAGGATTATTCAGCATACAAAATCTCACGTGGGATCTCATGCGAGATCTTGTTTCATTTTCGATCATGACAGCTTATGTGAGGTTTCATGTCATCTTTCTTCAATAGGGTAAAACTATGGTAGGATTAGGGTATATAAGCTCCTGAACTTACAGGAGGGACGCTCTCTTTCTTGCCAGACTGCTTGGATCCACTCAAAGCTTTTTGTAGCAAGACTTTAACCAATTAATTACGAGCTTCTTTCTTTTCGAACTTCAACAGATCTACAACAGCTTTTTCGAGCCAAACCTTATCGTAGCTACCTCTCTTGAAGCGTGAATTCATGCGATTCGCATTCAAAGACGATTTCAGAATTTTTTCTTCAAGTCAAAGTTTTTCTTTAATTGTGTCAATTAATGAATACTTTGGGACCACTCCCTTGCAGTCCAGGCAAAGGATCAACGACGCAGAAAAGAATAAATTTAAGATCAAGAATAAAGTTAAGCTAGAGAGTTTTCTTTTGTAATTTTTCTTGAAGCAAGACGAAGAATGTTCATTGTTTCATGTTTGAATGGTAAAATATGTTAGCGTTAACACTAAGCTTGTGAATTCAAAATAAATTTATTCAAGAAAAGTTAGTAAAGAGATAAATTGTGCAAGTGCCGAAAATGGTAGCTTGGTTTTACTATGGATCGATTAAGGACAGGTATCTGCAATGCAAGACGTTAATTAAGATTTTTGTCAGTAAATAAATAAATAATATGTACCACTGAATCATACCTTTATTTTTAAGAAATTACAATAATCAAAACCTTATCCTGTCAATGGATGACTAAAGTTTCGGTGATCCATTAAGGAAAAAAAATTATCCTGTACTACACGTAATAGTATTTAAGCCTGTACTGTACTGTATTTTAAGCCTGACTGAACTTTGATCTGTTACATTTATTGGCCGCAGGTCTAATAGATGGCACTGGACGAGCTCAGTAGATTTTACTGAACTAGCTTGTAGAGTTTGCTGTATGAGTGTTTACTGAACTATTTCCTCGTAAATGTTACTTTCAGCAGTTCGTTTAAAAATACTGAATCAACATCGTTAGCGCCACTTGACAGGCATTTATTAGTTTAGTGCAGTTAGAGTTACTAAACTATGCAGCTCAGTAACAATTCTCAGTGTAGTTCTATGTGCAGCTTACCAACTAAATTATAAAATTGGTCATATATATATTAATTAATTAATTTATAAATAACGATGATTGTAAATACTTCATTATAGGTAATGCAAATGTACAAGCAATAGTTACGTTGGTTTTTTAAAAGAATTGAAAGCATTTTTCACCATTTAACTACCAAGTACTTTTATTCGAAAACTACTCGGTAAAAAATTTTGTGTAATTCGTCAAATTTTTGTATTTTAAAAACTGCTGCACAGAAAGAATTTTGTCAATAAAAGATTTCAATATTGATTGAAATACTAAATGAACATCCATTGAATAATACATTACTATTTTAAACTTTGTTAATGAAATAGTTAGTAATATATCATTTCAACGATCTTTGAAATACAGGATTCAATGCACTTGACATCTGGGATGTCAAGTTTTGTGATTCTTTTTCTCTTTGTTGACATGTAGGATTTCAAGCATAGCGTACGGTATTTCGAAGCTTCTTGAAATGTTATATTACAGTTCTGAGAAAAATGCTTCACCAAAATTATAATATATTATTTCAAATAATTTTGAAATCCTATATGATCAGAAAATGGTAATCAAGCATTGCCAAATTTCTTTCTGTGTGTGTACTTTTAAAGTCAACACAACAATTTTTGTAGAATCAACACACGGAGTTTGTTATTTTTACAAACATGTGTATACTTGGTTATTCAAATAATCTCATACTTTTAATAATTATATATTAGCATTATTATTATTTTATGCTATAAAAATGCCTTAAAAGGTAAATTTTAGTTTTTGAATATTATTTACTGCCAACAAGGAGTCCATGATTACCGTCTGAACCATTAACTGGCTCTATTTCTATGATATACTCATATTCAAAAATGATCGACTCTTTTCATAATCATTCGTTTACTTTTGCCTTTAAACGACAATATAATATTGTCAAATGAGTTCAGTTTGTTTATGATTTTATTGATCTACACCAACATCCATCATTTTATCCTTTTTCTTATATTTCTTTATCTCTTTCTTTTTTTGAATATTAACAGAAAGAAATACGAGAAAGTCATTATTTAATATCTAATCATCATTTCAATCATTATATTTTAATACAAAAAAATGTGTAAAATTTACAAATTTTATTATTTCAAATTTTGTATTATTCATCAATTTTTATGTTAAAATTTCAACTTTGAAAATTACACAAAAAAAATTTGTGAATTTTAACACAAAAAAATTTTTATTTCATCTGTAACACTTATGTGTGTTAAAATTACAAATTTTTTTCCACTGTGTATGAACTAAAATTTTTTTATATGAATATAATATTTAAATATATTATTATATTCATTTATTTTTAAAGAATACGACAGTATGTTATCTTTTGTAATATGCAATTTTCAAATCACAAATTTAAAACCCTATAATACCTAACAATTATACCTTACAAATTATGATATTCCCTCAAAGGAATTAACCAAAAAACCACATATTAATATGAATAATTCTTATTTCTCAGAACCAGCGAAATAAACAACTTCTAGTAATATTAAGATATTTTATCTTTTATATATTAATTTAAAATTCTAAAATCAACGCAACAGTAAGCTTTACATAAAAAAAATATTTATATATAATGTATTATAGTGTTCTTTATATAATAATTATTAAATAACATTAATTATTTGGTATATTATTAAAATAATAATTGTAAAAAGAAAAAAAACTCACTCTGTCTATTTTTTATAGAATTGAAATCTTCCTCGAAAATTTGACCTGTACTATTGGCAAATGCTTCGGCGGTTGCACAGTAACCATGATGAACGAGATATGTTGATACCATTCTATGAAATAAAATATAATTATCTTAATTAAGAAATTATAATTATAAATTATAATATTCTATAATATAAGAAATAAGAAAAAATGTATATATTAAATCGTTTCTTGCATTTAAAAGTACTTATTTACCAAAACTGAAATTTAGTATTTATTAAACTTCTCAACCACTTCCATGGTAAACAGATATTTGGA
This sequence comes from Anastatus disparis, assembly GCA_017163975.1. Classification (NCBI taxonomy): domain Eukaryota; kingdom Metazoa; phylum Arthropoda; class Insecta; order Hymenoptera; family Eupelmidae; genus Anastatus; species Anastatus disparis. Next base: position 962,906 of record JAFFSR010000369.1, on the reverse strand, counting down.
AAAACAAATTATATATGTATATATATATGAGACATTTCACACCAACTGAGAGAGCAAAATAATTAAAATCGCTGAAACTCTAAGAATTTATTCTTTTTGTTACCCAGAATATGCAAAAAATTTTCAAGGATCTAGATTAAAAGGAACAAGAGCTACAGGACCTTGGAATTTTTAAATTTTTCAAAATTTTTGAAAAAGTCTTGACTATATTATTTTTTTTCTAAGAATCCTGATGTTTTAGAGGGAAACCCATGAAAAAAAAACTTCTTATTGTAAATAAAAAGCAGAGTTAATATGAGTTTTTACAGACTTGAATTTTGCAGTTTCCTGATTGATTCTTATATGTATAACAGGGTCATTGAAATTATTTATTGTTAACCAGTACACGAATTGGCTTTCGAGGGCCTATTTCTTTTTTATTTTTAATTAACTCAAAAATAAATTTTGGATCGTGTAAGCTAGAGTCATCAATAAGGAGTTATGACAGTTTACAATGTAAATTTTCATGTATTATTTAATTTTCTTATTGAAAATAGCCTGTCGCATTCTAAACATAAGCATCTGGTTTTAATACTCAAAGACTATTAAAATAAGTTTAAAAATCATATAGTAGGATGTAATTTATCAATTAGAAGCTTAATTATTAATTAAACAACACTCGTTGTTATTATTATAATTACAACTACTTTCGAAGGCAAATAAGACTTTGAGTTATCGCAAACTCAAATAATTATTTTTTAATAAAAATTTACTTATTTCAAAGAGTTATTTCACCAATAAAAAAAAATAATAAAATATTCACTATTTTTCTCGCCTTAACTTTCTATAAAAAGTATCTGTTAAATGGAAAATAATGATATAATTTTAACTAAAGCACCAACTGCAGAGCCTGGTTCAATTTTTGCTTTCATATACTTTTCCTAACTTGTATGAATAAATTCAACAAGTTGTGACACAGTTAAACAAACAATATACCTGTATACTGGGTCATCTAGCTTAATATGTTGTCTAATCCTAGCAATTATAATTGCAGCTGTTTTTAAAAATTGAACTAATTCTTGCTTAAATTCTTCACTCACCCAAAAATATTCCTCTGGCATCAAAAGTTTAAAGGTTACTTTTATGACACTAGGGCCATCTAAGGGATTTTCAATTTTGTACATTGATATAGATTTAATATCATCGAAAACGCTTTTATAATCAACAAGACAGTCTTTGCCTTCCATATAAGTTGGGTTCATAGAATCTACACCATAAAGAATTTGAACAATATCACCAACAGAATTATTAACTATCATATTATAATGTAAACAAAGATCTTCCAAACTCTTACCAAACTTCTTTGCATGTATTTAGTTTCAGCAATTTTAACAACTGTATCTACTAGACTTTCTCTTCCACCAATAGTGAGAAAAAAAAAATTGTATTGGGGTCAACCAGAATAGAAAGAATTTTCAAGAAAACCTTTTGCAGCTGGAATTTTATAATATTTTTCAAAGCTAAGTAAAGCTGTCTCTTCAAATCCATTAGACACACGATGACCACTATTAGCTTGTTGTCCTACACAAGCAATCATTTGTGAAATATTAATAAAATCTCTCTTGGATCCTGATAATGCCATAACTAAGAGACTATTACTTAGATGAAGTTCTTTCAAACGGACTTTACCAGCATGGCACGAATAACTGACAGTTTCTTCGAAATTATGGCTTTAAAACTTTCTTCTTTGAAACAACCAGGTTAACAAAGCAATCGACCACTTTCCATTTTATGAAAATACTGAGTAGACTTTACATAACCATTGTTAAGTAATTCTTGTTTTGCTTTTAATAAACTGTGTCAAGAAAATGTCATTTAATTCCAGAATCAAGTGAAATTTTTCTTCTCTATCTCTCTGTCAAATGTCATCAGCAACTACAATTTTTTCAATAATATTTTTCATGAAATTCAGGAGTTTTCATTTGTGAACAGTAACGTCATAGTGAACAGTAATAATTGTCTTTTTTCATGTAAACAATATCTAGTACTTGTTTCTCAAAAAATTAATCATATCTTGCTAATTTGATTTGTATATACTTTCGACTATTAGCAAGTAAAAACATAACCTTGGTAAAGCTACACGCTGCATTGTGTAAGGGTACATCCACGAACGTAGTTACCTCTCTTTTTGTATTCCAAATCAAAAAACGTTCTACGCTCATACCTCAGCTTAAGATCTTAAGTGGCGAGTGGCACTATCGAATAAAATGAGGAATGAGGACCATTCCTTTGTCAGAGCCTGGCGCCGTATTCTGTAACTGTCTCTCGAGTAACATAGATCTAAAGAAGCTTTCTGATTAATCAATACAGCTCATGTCACTTGTAAGGCCCTTACAGAATGACCCCCCAGTGTCTAATCATTAGTATTGATAAGAACAAAGCTCTATGTGTTATAACGTTTTTCCCTTTCAGGAAAGGGAAATACGTGTTTCTCCTGTTGCCGGACGCGTCAGTGAGTTACCAGAGTAAGATCGGCAGGAGTGGGAAGGATCAGACGGTGGAAAATAAAGGAAAGTAACCGGGCTTAACACGTTTGGTTATGCTAGGGAGTACCTTGGCTTTATTGTACTCATTAGACTCATGTACAACGACGATTACAATAATGAAATAATAATAATGTATTAATCAAAACTAAACCTATTATTTTATATAGTACAAACAACTAAGCTAACCTTAAATGAAAATATAATTTACAAAGTAATTAGATTTATTAGCTTGGCCACTTGTCGGCTATTTAATAGATGAATCAAATCAATTAATAATCTTTAAATGAATCTAATTAACTAAAAGATTCTTTGGCCCGGGCGGTCTAATTTGTACCGGCGGCTCTTACCTGCAACAATGTGCAAAACGAAAAGAGACAAATGATGAATAATTAATTATAATGATATTAATAGGCAACGGCACCTAATAACGCAATACTTAATCCTACGGTAATAATAATGGTGGGTAGCCGGCTCCCTTGATTATCTAAATTACGAATCTCTATAGGTATGCTGGACCTTTAACCTTTTAAGGACGGGACTGGTCGATATATCGACCACCAATTTTATCAGGCACTCCACGTGATATATTTTTTCATTTTATGCACAAATATTGTTTAAAAAAAAAGTCGAATTTCAACGTCAAAATCCCCGTCCTTAAAAGGTTAAGTGATGTAAAGACAATGGGTAGCCGACACCCTTAACTTATTCTAATATCTTAATAACTACGCGGCAGTCGGACGGAGTCCTTTAATTAACATAACAAAATGTATTAGGTGGAAGACACCCTTAACTTATTCTAAGTTCTAATATTTACACGCGGTCGGACGGAGTCCTTTAAACTAACATGAAACAAGTAATCGGTGGACGACACCCTTAATATATTCTATAAATCACGTAGTGGCGGACGCGATAGCTGTGGGTGGACAAGACCTTTAATTAAGCCCGTCGCGATATGTGAGATGGAATATAATATTTTGGGTGGACGTTACCCTTAAATTCAGAGGCGCAAGTTCGGCATTGCGGCGACGGCAAAAGGTTGCGAGTGCGCTCTAGGTAACATAGATTTACGCCAGCGTGCTCACTCGGCGCAGCTCTATGCTGCCAGCATATGCATTAGAGTGTAGACCAGCGTGCTCACTCGGTCTACCTTCAAGTGCAAGAGAGAGAAGCTAGTCCTTCTACAAGAGAAGGCAACTAGCTACTACTTGTCTCACTCTCTCTTAGCCTAGCGTGCTCACTCAGGTAAAGAGAGAGGGGAGACCGTAGTCTACACTGCTCTGCTCTGGTTAGCTTCTCGGCCTCTTATATACTCTGGCTTCATTTTTCTCGTTGCGTGCAACGACGTTCAAGGTTGCCGCCTAGCGGCTGAGCTCAGAACTACTGTTCTATAGTAGCTTGGCCGTTAGGCGGGAGATTTGAAATGCGCGGGTATGTATACTCATCGCAGTGTATAGCTTATGACTAATAAATTAATGCTTAACGAGGTCAAATTTATAAAAAAAAATTAAAACGCGATTGAAATGTATTTGAAATTTAAGATTCTTTGCGATAAAGTTACGTAATTCAATTAAAAAATGATGAAAACTTTTAAAAAATATGAATTTTTAAGTAAAAAACTAAGTTAATTATTTAAAAAAAAAAACATTACTTCCTTGTGGGCCCGAATTGAAAGTCGATGTTCATAATCAATCTCAAACATCATTCTGTTTTTATCCATGTCATGATAAAATCTCATTCTATCCTTGTCTCTCAAGATTGAGACACAACTATGAATTCCAGTCATTGTCATGAACTATACGCGTAGAGTTATCTTGAACCAACAGTGCTATCGAGATATTTATTAAAATAACGAATCATTTATTTGACAAGCAAATAAGAAGCATCCATTAGGAATAATAATATATTGGATTACAAAGAATCAGAAACTCCAATATCTAGTACATACATAGACGTCCATAGATACTCCTAGTTGGTATCTCCATAGAGTATAAACAGAGTGACACAGTGTTACAACTTGTTAAATTTATTTATACAAGCAAAGACAAATATATGAAAGCAAAATTGAACCAGGCACTGCAGTTGTTGCTTTAGCTGCACAAAGTATTGAAGAACATGGTACTTGAATAACCTTGAAAACATTCCATTTTTCTCGTGTAACATCTATGAACATTACTCAAGGTGAACCTTGTATTAATGAAATTATTAATGCTAATCTAAAAATCAGTACTTTAATTGTAACAGCTCATTTAGAAAATAATATTGATTTTGAATTTAGATGTAATGGAAGCCACTATCATTTTTTTCAACAGTGTGTGTTCCAAAATTATATCATTATTTTCCACTTAATAGATACTTTTTATACATAGTTGAGGCGAGGAAAATAGTAAATATTTTATCATTTTTTTTTATTGATACTAAGGAGCAAGCGCGCCAACCCCCATCTTGCTTTTATAACTTTAAAAAAATATCCAAGAATTCGCAATTTTTTTAATAACTATTATTTAAAATACTGAATAATTTTAATTATTCAAAAGTTTTCTTCAGGTAAATTTTCAAGGATCTTTTAATAAATCTAATCATCTATGAAGTCCTGACTTTACACCAGGACAGAATTAATAATTAAATAATGCGTATTATGAGGGATACGTGTATATGTTTTATTATAATATTAAATTAAGAATAAAGTTAGTAATTGATTTATAAACTTTTTATCAAGTGTTAGTCTAGTGGTAGAAAGACTCTACCAATTTTAATTGATTTGAATCGCTGCCACGATTAAATATACTTGAATTTTGGAAGAAATATATAGAAATATAATTGTAATAATCTTACTATAATTCAGCTAAGTAAATACAGGCAGACAGTAAATAAGTACACTTGATTTAATGATTTAATCTTAGAGATTTTATTTGATACTTTTATAATGAACTGAATATAGTGATAGTTTTATATTTGATAGTTATATAATGGACTGAAAATGGGAGGCAGTAATAAAGAGATATTTGAAACATTTTTGGATTAAGAATAGAAAATTTGGAAAACTGTGACGTCGGTGTTTTTTTACAAAACTAAATAAAAATCAAATTAAATTTATAAAGACTATATTTAAGTGTTTGATTTTGATTTTGATTTAACAAAATTTAAATTTAATTATTCGATTATTAAACTTCAATTTAGTTTTTCCAAAATGATATTGTCAACCCTATACTTTGAATAAAATCGTAAAATTAATGATTATGTATATGATTAAACTTCACGATGATTACAGGATAATTAGCTAATTGTAAAAAAAAATATTTTTACCTATTTTTCATCCATTATAAATCTTAAACTTATATGTTATCATATATCGTTATATACAAAACTTAAAATTAGCTATTACCTTGTTGACTACAAGCTTAAATTCATCTAATTTTCAGCTATTTTAAAGCTCAAATTTAGCTGAATTTAGTTATTTCCTAGCTAATTACAAGCTTAAATCCAGCTAAATTTAACGCTGTAATGTAGGTTCAAAAATGAGGGGCACATTTTTGACGATGACAGCGGCGATATACTTTCAATAGTATAGCGAGAATATAATATAAATAGATCTAAAATGCAGCTAAAATTCAGTTAAAATCAAATCAATATTTACCTAAAATTGCTTAAAATTACTATAAATTTTAAATAACTTTTAGCTACTCTTTGCTGAAAGAATAAGCATTTTCTCCAATCATTTCACGCATCGTTCTGAAATTATATAGCATGAGAAAAATGCATGATAATAGAATTTTAAATCATCAACATTTAATTTTATTATCGATATGCCGCTTTCACAATAAAATTGTCGTTGTAAAGCCGGTATCGAAAAATTTGTCAGCAATAGATTCACTTGATTCAGAAGCCTAGTTGAAAATTTCACATCAGAAATTACGGCGTATATATTAGTACCATATTTTTTTTACGATTCTAACCCAATTATGGACAAGAATTGAAAATCTTCTTTTGATGATTCTTGTCTTTTGACAATCATATATTTTCCATTTTTGTCATATATTAAACTAATTAAAGGTTCTTGTTTGTTAATTGATAGTATGCCATTCGAATAAAATTTTATATCATTAACATTTTTCGTGTAAACCTGAGTTAGACAATTTTTCGACCTTCGGTAATCGTGATCCATATGCTGGTCACAATAGTTGTATAAAATTTTTTAAATAATTCGAATTTATATTCTCAAATTTTAAATAACAAATAATAAATAATTCGATTGACGCTTTATTTATTTTTTCACATTCGTTATCATCAATTTGATCTAGAAAATTTGTAAGTTTCTTGTCCATTTTACGCAATGACTTATGCAAGTTTTTATTATTTTTTTTCAGCCACCTAAAAATAATACGTATTATATTTATGACATTTATAAAAAAAACGAACAATTGTTTTTCATGAAATCAGCTTAAAATCATTTTAATATTACTTACTGAATTAATACTTGTTGAAAATATAGACACGCTCAACCGTGTGTGAGTAGTGTGTGCCGTCGGCGTAAGGCGGGTTATCTTTGATGAACGCAAGATGCGTTTGTTGATTCCGTGCATGACTGTTAGACAGTCAAGTTGTATTATACTTTTCTGGATTTAATAATAAATTATTTATTACTAATTAATTTCGTTTATTTCATTCAGGTCACCTGTCACTTATTTTAACAATATTATTATCAATGAAATTATCTTTTATACTGACATTAACGTCTCAACTTAAACTGGTATTAGCTTTTTTATGACACTTTGAACATAGTTTTCTAACTCTTTATAATTACCATCGATTGAATCGGTGGACAAATACTCATTTTATTCTGAATTTTTATCTTTATCATTTAGCTTATTGAAATCTAATTCGCATACGTTTGTGTAATTACAAATTTTTGCATAACATATAGATTTTATAAAAAATATTAAGTCATAAAAATTTTATTGCAATCTGTATGTTATCACATGCGACATACCGATGCATTCGTAATCTTACGGCTGCTGTATTTGTTAAACATTTTTCACATTGTAGATAATACGTTATGTTAGTTTTTTCCACACGGCGTGTGGAAAGTTCAATTTCCTACACGATTTTCCATACGGGAAGTGCCCTATTCCCGCACGAAAAAAAGGGTGTGGAAAAAAAATTCGCATAAGAAAAAAAGCAGGCGGGAAAAAAAATTCCCGCATGCTGTGTAAAATATAATATTACAACGAATAAAATAAATTTGTTAAATGTTTAATATTATAAAAACGAGGATCTAAAATTTTCGTGTAAGCATTGTAAATAAGAAAATTATTAAAACAATGACAAAAATATAGACAAAGTTAAAATTTTAACGAAAAAAAAAATACCATTTTTTAGATGTTTAATATTATAAAAACAAAAATCCAAAATTTTCGCGTATGCATTGTAAGTGAGAAAATAGTTTAAACTAAGAAAAAAAAATAGAAGACTGGGGTTAAAATTTCAACAAACAAGAATACTATTTATTAGATGTTTAATATTATAGAAACGAAAATCTAAAATTTTCCCGCATGGATTGTAAGTCAGAAAATTATTCAAGCAAATAAAAAAATATAGAAAAGTGGGGTTAAAATTTTAACAACAAAAAAATATTACATTGACTTTAAGTAATTGTTATAATATTACAATTAATTTTAATGTAAATTCTAAAATTTAAATTCATAAAAAAATTATCTAATTAAATGTTTTGGTTAAATATGTAATTTATTATTTTATTTGAATATTTATAGAAATACTTACCTTTTGTTTTCCAAACAAATAATGTACTTTAATTTACGTTTTCTTTCAATAAATAAAAAGTTTACAATAGGGTCTGAGTCCCGGTTACTGTGCCTGAACCTAATTCTGTGCTTTACATGTATTTCAAATGGAAAGCACAGAATTAAGTTCAGGCACAGTAACCGGGACTCAGACCCTATTATATTTGTTTCTATAATCACATCTTCAATTCTCTAATCTACATTCAATTCTTTTTTTGTAATACGAATTCTAATTTAAAATGATAAAATCATTCTTTTATTTATCATTACTTTGTAAAATGCAATCATACATTATGTGAAAGACCAAACGAACTTCCCACACCTTGTGTGAAAAAAATAATATATATAACACGTGCAGGAAATGGGTGATCGCGCACGGAAATTTCTGTTTGGGAATCACTCACTTCCCGCACTAGTTATGTAATGTACTATTACTATCGTTCTTAGCTATAGATTTTGCTTTAAATTCTAGCTTATCCTAGTCAGAATTTTTCATTCTACCAACATCCATTGTATTCAATTGTTAATAACAACGTACTTTAGAATAATTATTATCGTATGATTTGAAAAGAAGACAAAATACCGGCAAGGAGACAGGAACTCAAAAGCACGAAGCATGCGCATTTCATTCTTCCACAATAGAAAATAAGGTTAAGAGGAGGTCACGTATCTCTGTCCTTTTCTAATCAAAGAAATGATTATTTTACAAAAAATAATAACTTTATCAAAAAATGAAGAGAAAGCCGCATCGTGTATCAAAAAAAGCAATATTTTCTTTGATAACAAAAAATTAATTTTATTGCTTCGTTCTCAAGAAAACCTTGAAAAACCAAATTGTCCTCCCTAACCTCTATGATTTAAGTTTTTCAAGGTTTTCTTGAAAACGAAGCAATAAAATTAATTCTTTCTTATCGAAGAAAATATTGCCTTTTTGATTACGAGCTGCGGCTTTCTCTTCATTTTTTGCTGAAGTTATTAGTTTCTGTAAAAAACTCAATTCTTTGATTAGAAAAGGACAGAGATACGTGACCTCCTCTTAAGTTAGGAAGTTAGGAAGTTACGATCGCAGATATGAATGTGTGTATAAAATACATAAATGTATGAAAAAGGTTGTTTAGAATATGTAATATTTCACCTGTCTTAAAATACATATTCGACACGTAGTTTTCTACTTACCCACCCCTGCCCCGACCACTTGGATAGAATGTGAAGCGACCGTATAAGGCCTTAGCTGATTACGCCACAGATGTTCTTTCTGCCATAGACGTTATTTCTTTATAATAAAAACGGCTCCAAATTTTTTTGTATATTGTTTGAATGTACCAAAACAATTTAAAATAGGTTTCACATTTAATATCGATATCACGGATTCAAGACGGAAATCTAATCGATTTTTTAAAATATTTTTTTTGTTTTTCAGACAGTGTATGTCATACTATTACTTGCTTTTTGCTGGAACCAATCAAACAAAAATACTTTTTCTATTTTCTGTAATAAATCTTCATCTGCATTAAAAACTATATGATCCATATTTTTTCGGTGTTTGAAAATCAAATATATAGCATAAATTCAGAAAAAAACTTGAAGTATTACAACTGCTAACTTTTAATACCACACGATTTAAACATTATTTCCTTTCAATATACAATTTATGAATAAGTTATGTAAGAATTAAAATAATTATTTTGAGTAGTATACTGAAGATTTTAAGATATTTTTAATATAACCAATTAAAAACAGTGATATTAAAGCCGTATTTAAGATCTTTCTTTATTTGTAGAATTCCATGAAAAATATACCTTAATTTGAGATCCTTTCATCGAATTTTCATATTAAATGCACGCTCTTGATTCAACGTTTTTATCATTCTATGAATTATTTGAAACATGTAAATATTGGGCTTATCATCGCGCATGCTTTTGACGCCTTTTTTCTACCCATAGTAATGCTAAAATTAATTGAAATTTCTGTGGTAATAAATAAATGATATTTCTACTTGAAAAGAAATATCCAAACGGAGTTCGGAACAATGTTCACCAATTTCCATATTTCTGGCCTGAAAAAAATACTTATAAGGCGACTACGGAAGTTAGGCTAAATTTTTATTTCGCAGTTAACAAAATACGTTTACAATTTGTAAAATTATTCTAAAAAATTATTTATCAAAGTTTTCTGCTATTCTGTACATCATATTCTCATGCATTAAAAGTATGATTTGTAAACTAATAAATAAATCCAAACTCAAATTCCGAAGTCGCCTTAATTCTACTGCGAGGTTGAGCGTGAAATTCAAAGAGAATGGTACAATAAGATTGGCGAAATGACACCCCTCAGGGATTTGGGATTTGGTTGCATAAATAGTCGACATATATCGAATTTTGATTTTTAAGATCATCAAACCCCCTCCCCCCATTTCCACCCACCTCCAAAAAAACGTGTTTTTTCATTGATTTTGTTTTTTCGACACCTCAATTACTATTATACAGCTAAAACAAATTCTGAAATATTTTTTGCATAAATACGCAAAAAGCTTCTAAAATTTGAAAACCGCTCTCAAAACTCGCAATTTGAAGGTGTAAATAAGAAATTTGGTAGAAAGTTTCAAGAAAATAATCTTGAAAAATTATAAATTTTTCAGATTGTTCGGAGTGCTGCGCCATATCTAAAAGTAAAAAAAAAAAACACATTTTTAATGGTTTTTCAGGGGTTTTTTGCTACTTACGCCTTACTTAAGCCAATCGCAATAAATTTGATAGCATTTTTTAATTTTACGGTAAAAAATACGTCAAAAATATGTACTGTACTTGTTAAAAATATTTTTATATTATTGACTAGAAATTGAAAACGATAAAGTAGTCTGCTTTAACCCTTTCAGTCACAAATTATTTTCGCAAAAACACGTATTTTCTATCATACATTAATTTTTTCGATTTATTTACAATCATATATTCAAAATATATCATATGATACTTATAAAATGAACACTCATTTATATGAAAATGCAAAAAGAATAAAGATTAAACTTAAAGTGCGAATTTAATAATAAAAAAAAAGAAATGTGACTGAAAGGGTTAAGCATGTCCGAAGGACTATCTTTTCTTCTATGGTGTTTGAATAACCATCTGTAATCTTCTTATCAATATATTATAGGTATTTTTTGTGTATTTTTTTCTGAAGAATGTAATGGTACCATAAGTTTTACTTTAACTGCCCTACGGAAGAGTTCAAAGAGCAGAAGAAGGTCTTTTCTGCTTTTTTCAAAAGTTTTCGCTGTATCTAATCTTAAAATAAACAGATTTTTTTTTAATGAAAGGTTAATACTCTCTATGCATTCCTTCTACATGACAGATGAACTAATTTTTTTTGTAAAAAAGCCAGTGGTACTTGCCCGGGATTTGAACCCAAGACATCCAGATTGGAAAGTTAAAACCTTATCCGTTATATATATATATATATATATATATATATATATATATATATATATATGGGTGGTTCTCTGTCAAATCGACCGTCAACAAATTTGTAATTTTATGAAATAGAGAAAATTTCTTTAAAAAAAAACAACATTTAAACCTATAGTAAAAAATGCTTCGTTGCGGAGCTATAATTCACTAAAATTGGTCAAAAATTGCAAAAATCAGGGAAACTTTCAACTTTGATGTCCTACATCTTCTAAAATAAGTCTGGAAGAAATCTAAAAAAATTCAGGGTAATTCAGGACACAAAAAAGAACATGTGAAAAAGTTTTCAGCGGGAAAAAATTTTTTTAAGGTTGATTTATATTTAAATATTTTTTTTATTGTTATTGCTGCTAATTCTGCTGCTGCTACTACTGCTTTATGACAGAATCACCTGAAAATAATCACAAAGTATCAATTTTTCTCTTAAATTTATTTAATCAAGTTAACCTCAAAGTGGTCAAACTTATCTGACATATAATCTCTTCACAATCGCTTAATTTTTTAATACTATTTTTTTATTATTTTGGCCTTTTAATGTGTTTAATTCAATACTTTTAATTAAATATGAATTCTCAAATTACAAGATTGAGACAAAATAAACTTATAAATATAAAAATTCAAACTCTAGAAAAACCGATACAATTAGACTGATGATGAAACGTCTGTTAGGACCATTTTAAGTAAAACATCAAATTTTCTTAATTTCCGAAAATCAACTATTCTATCAGAAATATAGCATAAATTCAGCAAAAAACTTAAAGTATTAAAAGAGTTAACTTCTAATACCACACGATTTAAACATCATTTCTTTTCAGTATACAATTTATTAATGCGTTATATAAGAATTTAAATAAGTGTTTTGAGTAGTATACTGATGATCCAAAGATAGTTTCAATATAACCAATTTAAAAAGAGAGATATTGACCGACGCTTCATCTTTATTCTCGAGCACGTGTTTCTAATGTTCCGGGTCGTTTTCTGGTCTCGCTCGTCATCATGTACCTCGAGTATAAGTGTGTGGTGTGTGCCTATTACTCCAGGTGTGTGTGTATGTGTGTGTGTGTAAGTGTCTAGCAGTCAGTGCCACGGCGTGTACGTCATTGAAGATGACGACATACACGAGCACTGACAGCTCATACTCCTCAATAAAGTGTTTTATTCTTTAAATATGTTCTGTGCACTAGTGTTGAAGAGCTGCAGCCTTCTTCGTGGCTCAACTCCTAGTACCTCATAGAAAACCGATGGTGAGGGTGGCTTTTTCCATCACCACGTGTTTCATCTTGTAGGTTAGATTGCCCTGTACCTTCGTCTCTTTCAACCGGTAAGTGGTCTGTTTTTTCAACTCGCGTGTTTTTCAAAACAAAACGATACAAAATAAAAATGATTGGTTATAATTATTTAAATTAATAATCGGTTTCACGAGTGCATTTCGGCTTAAGTCTTTTTCTCTTATTCTCTTGAATAAATTCGTTATCGGGATGCAATAAATGCATCACAGTGTGTGTGTATATATCAATTCAGTACGTAAGATAGATCTGGAAATCTACTCGATGGATTTGCTTCAAATCTTGGGTACAATTTATTTTTTTGTCCAACCAGGCGGAAGGCTATTGAAAATTAGTTTTCTTAGCGTAGTTTTCATTTTAGAGCCATTTTAAGAATTTTAGAAAAATTTCGATTTTTCATTTTTTACGAAATCGGAAAACGACGCGAAACATTAGAAACACGTGCTCGAGAGTAAAGAGGAAGCGTCGGTAAAGATGAAAGTGACCGAGTCGCGACGGAAATTCACGATAGATGACGGAATCGATGGAAAGAGGCAACAGTAGAAAGAAAGAGAAAGGAAATCGAGTCACGAGTAGGGAGAGAAAAGGATTTCAGAAAAAGGGGAGCCAGCTACACTTCATGCATCAGGCTCGTATATACGTTATTATATGGAGATGTATATGAAGTAAAGATGTATAAGAACACAATGTATTAATAGGAGTAATATATATGTGACTATGTAAAAATCGAGAGCAGCATGAGTATTATATACGGAACTACGTACAACTCGAGAGCAGCATGAGTATTATACATGGAATTACGTAGAATCGAGAGCGAGAGTGATGGAAGATAGAAGAATCGAGTGCTAGAGAGAGATAGCAATGAAATTAGTATAGATAATAATCAAAATCGAGTATATAGAGTATTCTAAATATGAATTTAAATGGAGCGCACGAAAAATAGAGGGCGCTAACATCAAAGAAGCCGCCAAAATGGAAGACATTGATTGGTTATAAGTCAACATCCTTAGTAATTGACAAATACCGATTACAGATTAATAACCAATCAACAGTTATTATAGTCCTGACGTAATTGATTAAAGAAGGGGTGAGGAGGAAGGAGCTCGAGAGAAGACGCTCCATTGACACACTTCTCTATTGAATCTGGATAGCTTCACTTGGTTGATCTTCCTATTGCTGGTTATACTCGTTAAGTTTATTTTGAGTTTTATACCCCATTTTGTTGGGATTTTATTCGATTGAGAGGAAACACCGCGCTGCCATTTTGCCTAATAAATACGAGAGAGATTGTTAATTATTTTTGAGAGAGCAGAGGAGATTTCTTGTTGGAGATTTTTGTATTTGGAGAGTAACACTTATTACTATTAAGGTAAGTCCTCCATCTTACGTCTTTATCAAGTGAAAATTCAGTGCGCGTCTCCAATTTGATCGTCATGGTGTAGCGTCGGTTTCGTCGCCATTGTTAATCTTCATATTAACGTTACGCATTTAGTCTGATTTTTATTAATTATAATTTATATAAAAGTTTTATGGAGTCAAGTCAGAATTTTCTTTTATACACTGTTTTTCTTACACTCCACATAATTTCGAGAAATAGTCGGATGATTAAACTGTTAAATTTACTTTAATAAATTGAGAGTCAAAATTACTTATCTTGTAGCTTACTTAAGTGTTGTATTAACATTGTGTTGTTCTAAATATATAAATTAATTATTGCTGGTTTTTATCAGAGGTTTCGTCATTGTTCCCTGCGAAGACCCGATTAGAATCCACCCGACAGATTTAATTGTTAAGATACTTATAGTTTATATTCAGAGTAAAATAAAGAAAATTAATATATGAATCAGTGTATGCAAAAAAGGACCTAAGTCCAATGTTGCGTCAAATTTAGATAGTTCCATTTTACGTAATAGAATTGCAATCTTCATCAAATGCAATGTTCAAATGCTATATAAAAGCATTTTTTAAATATTGAGTTTTGCAAAATGGGACCTAAGTCCCGGACTTAGGCCCCTTTTTGCCGAATTTAATATTTTTGCATATATTGAAATTCCTTAATTTTGAGAACGTAGTACAAGGTATATGAATCGGTGCATGCAAACAGGGCCTCATATCCATTTATTGGAAAAAATGAGATACAATCAAAGTGCATGAAAAATGATGCTACATCATACTGTAAATAGTAAATAGTAGAAACCTTATTTTTAAAATTTTAGTTTCTGCAAAAAGTTAAAATTTAAAAAAAAATCGATAAAGAAAAAATATTAAAAAATAGTTAATAGTTTTAGTTAAAGTTTTTTCAGATGGTTACGTTTCTATAAAAAAACCAAAAATTGAAGATTTAAAAAAACTGATAAATTACATACCAAGTCAATATAAAAAAGTTTTCAACGTACTTCTTGAATATCCTACTTGTGATTAATAATATTTATCTGTATTCATTTAGTTATTTACTCATTTATTTATTTATTCATTAATTTATTTATTTATTTATTTATCTTATTATTTAAAGAAATTTAGTAGTTATTTGTTAATGAATTGTTGAAAATTATTTTTCTAAATAAATCATTAGTTTTATATGTATAAAATAATATAACAATATTGTGAAATGTATTATTGATGAATAAAAGTTAAATATATTTCCATAAAAATGTTAATTTTTACAGATTCTGCAAGAGAGGACCTAAGTCCATTGGCTTTTTTATCAATTAAAAAAATTCATCGGCCAGTTTTAGCAATAGCAAATGTATTATCTTACTTTTGACAATACCAACTACGTATGTAATGAATTTTAAGTTAATCCACCAAGCGTAAGAGAAGTAAAACACTATTTTTCATTTTTCCAAAATTTGTTAGAATGGACTTGGGGCCCTTTTTGCATGCGCCGATTCATATTAGAAACTAAGAATAATTCAGAGATTATATTATAGAGTTGAGAATATAGTAACTGGGGGAGAGGGAACAAATTCCCTCATTACAACACAAATACAAATTTTCTGGAAACCACTTTTTTCGACTCTTTGAGAAAAAATATGTACAAATTAATGAAAAAATAGAAAAAAAATTTTTTTATCGATACAATGCTTTTTCTATGAGAAAGCAATATGCCATTCGAGATTCTTTCATCGAATTTTCATATTGCATGCACACCTTTAGTTTAATAGTCAAGTCTGTAGGTATAAAAAAGACTTAATTATGACTTTAATGTGTAACCGGTTGGGAATTACTTTAAATTGAAGAAAATACTAAACTAAACATAACTATATATTTCTAAATCAGCAAAAAGTGTACAATAACAAGTTATGAGGGTTCAAAGGTGGTAAAATTGGGTTCTTCGCATCTGGAATTGCCATCATAATAAGCCCTGATAAGATTGATTTTGTTAATTAGCAAATGCGATAGTTAATACAGAAGATTTTTAGTTTTCAATCAAATAAAAGCCATTCGAAATAATCGGTTTATTTGTTACTGAAATAATTGTATTTTTTTATCCCAGACCTTTAAATGTTCATTGCTTTAACTTTTCTGTTTATGAACGTTTCAAGGTTTATAATGATTAATTCTTTTCTTTGTTATTTATATTTGAATAATTAGATTAATATTAATAAAAAAATTAATATTTTACATTTTGTTAATTCCTTTGAGAATAGATTTTTTTATAAACATTTAGAGCTGGGTCAGCTTCTTGGCATTATACAAATTCATCACTTAACATTATAAAAAGCTAGTTTTCGAACGAAGATTTTAATAACAAAATTGGAGTTCCTACGACCAATAGGAATCAAGTTAGATTGTAGAATACTTTTTTGTAAAATAAAGAATTCGTTTGTTATTATTCAAAAATTAGTGTGAAGTCATCAACTTTAAACGTATTTTTTAAACTGCGAAATTAAAAATTTAAGCTGACCTCCGTAGTCGCCTTATAAGTATTTTTTTTCAGGCCAGAAAATATTATAGGGATTGGCAAATATTGTTTCAAACTCCGTTTGGATATTTTTTTTCAAGTAGAAATATCATTTATTTATTACCACAGAAATTTCAATTAATTTTAGCATTACTATGGGTAGAAAAAAGGCGTCACAAGCATGCGCGATGATAAGCCCAATATTTACATGTTTCAAATAATTCATAGAATGATAAAAACGTTGAATCAAGAGCGTGCATTTAATATGAAAATTCGATGAAAAGATCTCAAATTAAGGTACATTTTTCATGGAATTCCACAAATAAAGAAAGGTCTTAAAAACGGCTTTAATATCACTGTTTTTTAATTGGTTATATTAAAAATATCTTAAAATCTTTAGTATACTACTCAAAATAATTATTTTAATTCTTACATAACGTATTCATAAATTGTATATTGAAAGGAAATAATGTTTAAATCGTGTGGTATTAAAAGTTAGCAGTTGTAATACTTCAAGTTTTTTTCTGAATCTATGCTATATCTTTGATCCTTAAGCACCGACAAAATATGGAGCATTCAGTTCCGAAGTAATAGAGGTAAGGATTTATTACAGAAACTAGAATAGTACATTGTGTACGAAGGGCAAAAAATAGGAAATCCCCTTGCGCCCGTGGTACACATATTGTTTTTTGCCTCGGAGGGTGAAAAATTCGATTTCTATGCTTGTCAAACGCATGCGCCAATTTTGCGCCCTGAGGGTCAAAAAAAGTATTTTTGTCTGATTGGTTCCATCAAAAAACAAGAAATAGTATGGCACGCATTGTCTGAAAAACAAAAAAGATATAATCCGGATTGGTTTATATGGAATAGGTGCTAAAATTTGCATTTCAAAAGGTTTAGATTTTCAAAATTGATAATTAATTTCTAGATCAGATAGGTTTATAGATATAATAAAAATAACTCAATTAAAATAAAATAAAAATCTTTTATTTTAAACTAAACAATATTATTTATGTATATAACCGAATGTATAGCTTAAAGACGAAATATATAACTATGAGCACAAGCAAGATGACTACCTTTTATCTGAAAATTCCAGTGAAATTGTAAAGACATCCAATAATATAACAATTTAGGTTAGTAATTTATTCTTTTATTGCATAAGTATATATTTTTAATAATTTTTCATTTAAAAATAAGTATAGTGATAATAAACAATGAATAAAAATTTGAGGTTATGAAACTTTCATTATTCTATATTACTATTATTCAGATTAAAACTTATCAAAGTAGTGAAAAAAAAGTATTATATTCAAGTTATATTATAAAAATAAATTTATTTATATTATATATGGGCAAATTCATATAGAAAAATAAGATTAGAATGAATTTATATCAAAATTTACTGATAAAAATGGATAATTAAGATAAGTTTCCTTTGCAGCTCTCTCCTGATAAAGTTTTGAATGATTAGACAGATAAAGATTCATCTGTGTAAGTGAAAAGATATTTTATCAAAATTATATAATTTCTAAAAATAACAAAGTTTTGTACTTTTAATAAAAATATTTCAAAATTCATTTTTGACTATATAATTGAAAAATTTATCAATTTTTTATTAAACATATATTTTCTTTATTTTTTTTTTTTTTTGAAGGAATTATATTAAAATTTTACTGTGAAATAATTGGTTACATGAATCAAATCTTTAAATCTTAGAAAGCTAGACAGGTGAAAAAGTATGACTTCTTCAATTTTGTGTTAACGTCAGCAGGAATTAAAAAGATCATATGTCTTCTTTGGGATCTCAAATAATAGGAAAATACTTACATGAAATAACCTTTCACAGAGTGAGTATTTTTAGTATTTATTTAATCATATATAAGGGTAGTAGCAAAATTACATTCGATGCTGATATTGAAATTAAAATGACAAATAATGAGTTATTGCGTGTTGTTAGAACACCAAAATGACCACACTCTATTGGATAAACAGAGCATTCACAGTAGTACGATAGCGCGACAATAAGAAATTTTAACTATAATGCATAGATAAAAGTAACATTCACCCCAGTATGTCAAATTGTGACTGATATTTATTTTATCTCGATGATTGCTACGCGTTTCAAAAAAACATGAAAAAAAATATTTTAAAAAAGAGCTCGAGTGAAATATTAAGATTAACGAAAAATCCCGCAGTGCAAAATACTAGCGTAAAAGTATAACGTTTAAAAAAACTCACGATGTTGTTTTGTTAACGTTTTCAAAAATGATACGAGCAGCAAACGCATTATACATGTATGTAACATAAGCGTGATACATGCACATCATGACCAACCGCGAATCTAATACGAGCCTACAAATTTAACGCTCAGCTGAACGAGGTTTATGCTCGAGTATACGAGATTCACGCTCGAACGTTTGCGTATCGACACGTTTGTACATGTATAGCCAGCGCGGTATCCAAGTATCGAAACCTGTTATACACGTATAGTATAGCACGATACACATGCATTGATACTAGGTACGTACGTTACAATGCTAACCATATACGTATCAACGCACGTATATACATATGTCACTATACTCGTACATACACTAATACGTGTTTCCTACACGCATACATAAGTATCTTAGTTTTTTTTGTATTAACATATATTTCTAAATAATAAAATACAACAAAAAACGTATGATGATTTTAAGTAGAAAATGTGTATTGAGAAATTTTAAATGACTTGTTTGTCTACATTTAGTGCTGTTTTATAAATTTTAATATTACCCACACAGCATGAAAGATTGCTGCAAGGTTGCTGCAAGGTTTCATGAAACTTTCGAAACTTCGCAGCAACCTTTCATGAAAGATTGCAGCAATATTTTTATATGTCCGCGCTAGAACCCGGTTGAAATATTTCTAAAAACCTCGCAGCAATCTTTCAGAAAACCTCGCAGCAACCTTTCATGAAAACCTCACAGCAATATTTCAGGAAATGTAACAGAAACATTTCAAGAAACCTTGCAGCAATCTTTTAGAACACCTCGCCGCAACCTTGCAGGAAACCTCGCAGCAATCTTTCAGGAAATGTAACAGAAACATTTCAAGAAACCTCACAGGAATCTTGCGGGAAAAAAAGCAAAAACATTTCAAGCAAACACACAGCAATTTTTCAGAAAATCTCGCCGTAACCTTGCAGAAAACCTCGTAGCAACCTTTTATGAGATATTGCAGCAACATTTATATGTCCGCGCTAGAACCCGGTTAAAATATTTATAAAAACCTCGCAGCAACCTTTCCTGAAAACCTTGCAGCAATATTTCAAGAATACTTGCAACAATCTTTCATGAAAGGTTTCTCGTAATATTTCATGAAATTTTTCCCAAATTTTTCCACGAACAACGCTCATACCTTTCCGTATGGTTTCCTGCAATATTTTGTAAAATATTTCTTGAATCTTGCCAAAAGCTTGCTGCAGTAATATTTAATAGTAGACAGGATTTTCTATCCTTGTGTGATAAAGTTTTTCTTATTTGCTTAAGTATCAATCGTTGTATGTATAAATTACTAGTTGAGCGCAACAGTATTATTATCAATATTTGTGCATAAGAAGAAAAAATTCCTCAGCATCGTTTTTGAGAAAAGTAGAGAATATTGAAATAAAAGGTTTTGTTTCTAATATTTATGCGTTCTTTACTTTTTTCAATAACAATTCGATGGATTTTTTTACCCTACGCATAAATATTTATAATAATAGCATACTTATTGCGCTCAACTTCCCGTTTACAATACAACTACAGCAATAAATACTTGAGTAAATAACAGAAAACTAAATATAAGGCAAGAACAGCGAATCTGGACTACTCTTAGAATCTTTTATAAAAACTTGCGGAATTATTGCTGAAACCATTTATGAAAGGTTTGCTGCAATTTCATTTTGAAATTATTCATGAAACTTTGCTGATACTTTTTGTGAAACGCTTTTCTGGAATATTTTATAAAGATTGCCAAAAATATGGTAATAACCATTGGCGAAATGTACATAGCAATATTTTTTGTGATATCTTAGAAATCTTGTCAAAAACCTTGCAGAAATCTTACTGCAACTTTTAACAAAAGATACCTCGTAATATTTCATAAAATATTCATCAAATTTTGCTGGAAACCTCGTTGAAACCTTTTATCAAAGGTCTCTTGCGATATTTCGTAAAATGTTCCCCAAATCTTGCTAGGAACCTCACTGAAACCTTTCATGAAAGGTTTCTTGCAATATTTCATAAAATGTTTCTAAAATCTTGCAGGAACCTTGCTGCAATCTTTCATGAAAGGTTTTTCGCAATATTCCATGAAAAGTTCCCCAAATCTTGCTGGAAAACTCGCTGAAACCTTTCGTGAAAGGTTTCTTGCAATATTTCATGAAATGTTTCTAAAATCTTGCAGAAACCTCGCTGCAACCTTTCGTGAAAGTTTTCTTGCAATATTTCATGAAATGTTTCTAAAATCGTACAGAAACCTCGCTGCAACCTTCCATGAAAGGTTCCTTGCAATATTCCATGAAATGTTTTCTAAATTTTGCTGAAAACCTCGCTGAAACATGTCGTGAAAGTTTTCGTCCAATATTTCATGAAATGTTTCTAAAATCTTGCAGAAACCTCGGTGCAACCTTTCCTGAAAGTTTTCTTGCAATATTTCATGAAATGTTTTTAAAATCTTACAGAAACCTCGCTGCAACCTTTCATGAAAGGTTTCTTGCAATATTTCATGAAATATTTCTAAAATATGGCAGAAACCTCGCTGCAACCTTTCATGAAAGGTTCCTTGCAATATTCCATGAAATAATTTCTAAATCGTGCTGAAAACCTCGTTGCAACCTTTCGTGAAAGTTTTCTTGCAATATTTCATGAAATATTTCTAAAGTCTTACAGAAACCTCGCTGCAATCTTTCATGAAAGGTTTCTTGCGAAATTTCATGAAATGTTTCTAAAATCTTGCAGAAGCCTTGCTGCAACCTTTCATGAAAGGTTCCTTGCAATATTCCATGAAATAATTTCTAAATCGTGCTGAAAACCTCGCTGCAACCTTTCGTGAAAGTTTTCTTGCAATATTTCATGAAATATTTCTAAAGTCTTACAGAAACCTCGCTGCAATCTTTCATGAAAGGTTTCTTGCGAAATTTCATGAAATGTTTCTAAAATCTTGCAGAAGCCTTGCTGCAACCTTTCATGAAAGGTTCCTTGCAATATTCCATGAAATAATTTCTAAATCGTGCTGAAAACCTCGCTGCAACCTTTCGTGAAAGTTTTGTTGCAATATTTCATGAAATATTTCTAAAATCTTACAGAAACCTTGCTGCAATCTTTCATGAAAGGTTTCTTGCGAAATTTCATGAAATATTTCTAAAATCTTGCAGAAACCTTGCTGCAACCTTTCATGAAAGGTTCCTTGCAATATTTTATAAAATGTTTTCTAAATTTTGCTGGAAACCTCTATGCAACCTTTTATAAAAGGTTTCTTGCAATATTTCATGAAATGTTTTATAAAACCTTGCAGAAACCTCGCTGCAACCTTTCATGAAAGGTTCCTTGCAATATTGCTTGAATTATTTTCTGTAACCTTGTAGCAAGTTTGCAGCAATATCACACTGAAATGTTTCATGAAACCTCTTAGCAATGTTAAGACAAGATTGCTGCAATCTTGTGACAATATTTCAGCACAATATTCCAGTGAAAGTTTCACTGCAATATTTCATGCTGTGTGGGTAGATATGAAATAAATTAAAATCTCTACAGATTACTTGCCACTAAGAAATAAATTCATAAAAATTGAACCTTAATTTAATTATTGTTATGATTGTTATATCCCTTTCAAATTTGTTTAAAATTAGACTATAATGTAAACAAGTGATTTGATAGATAAGCTATTCATTTATGTCAAATTAAATTAGTTAAAAAGGAAAACAATGATTTTTATAAAATTTATGCTTTTTTAATTCCTTTCTTGAAGTATGTAGTTTCAGCAAAAAAATTCCATGATGTGATTTACAATTAAATCAATATGAATTTTTTACCATAAAACTGTTAATTTTGAAAAACAACTTTTAATGGTGTCTGTTGTTTTAAATAGCAAAAAAAGTTAATGTTTTAAAAACAATGGTCTCACTATAAATAGAAGAGTTTTATTTTTAAGAACGGTGAATTACATATTTTGTCATTTTGCAGTCATTGAGTAAAATTAGAGAAACATACAATATGAAAGATAAAATTATTTGCGATAAAAATATTGTGGCGATTCGAATTATTACATTGAACAAACTAATGTGTGTTTTATTTTTATTAACGAGGTTCCACTAAAAATGGAATAGTATATTACGTTCCGAGGCACGGAACAGGCTCATTCCATGCGCGTGTTGGTTTGCTTCGCGAGGCGAAGCCG
Organism: Anastatus disparis; assembly: GCA_017163975.1. NCBI lineage: Eukaryota > Metazoa > Arthropoda > Insecta > Hymenoptera > Eupelmidae > Anastatus > Anastatus disparis. The sequence goes on along the minus strand of JAFFSR010000369.1, from coordinate 939,509 downwards.
AGCGAAGCAAAACACGCGCATATGATGAGCCTGTTTCGTGCCGAGGAGCGTATACGATTTTCCTTCATGCCCGGCCGGAACTTCGCCATCCCAAAAAGATAAAAATTCATTTTTAAGTAAAAAAATACATCGAAAACGACTTCTAGTGAAAAGTCATTTGATGCTTTAGTTTGTTGTAGCGCGCATGCGCAAGAAATTATAGTATACGTTGAGAGCGTGAAAGAGAGAGAGAATGAGAGAGAGAATCGCAAATAAAAGTCCTATAGCGGTTAACATAGGATAAACAATTCGTTTTATTCAACAATTCAAATAAATAAAACGTGTAAAGAAACAAAAAAAGAACATAAATATTCAATTATTTTATTGTATTTTTATTTTTTAAGTGTCTAAAAGCGTGTTGTGAGTGTCGTGAAAAAAATATCGCGAGTTAAAAAAAAATTGTGTATGCATGAAAGAAATGTGAAAAAACGGAACATGTGTATCCTATAGCTGATAACATAGGATATACAGTAAATATTCTAATGATAATTCATATAAAAAAACGTGTGTAATTATTATGTGTGTGTGTATTTCATAATTTTAACAGTCATGTCTAACGATGTTTGATGTATAATAATAAAGGTTAGACATACTGAGTATATATAGATATAGTCGGAACATGCAGCAGACAGTGAAGCGACCGAAACTGTTGTAGTATGAAGGTGCGCAGTGGCTTCTGAGCATGTGATTGTAAAGAAAATCACAAATGTAATTTGCCCGTTCCCTGCCACACGAGAGGCACTTTTAGGCGAAGTTCCGGCACGGGTATGAAGGAAAAGATTTATATTCAAGAATGGTAAATTATAAAATTTATCTTTTGTCGGCTTTAGGTAGAATTTCAGAAACATTTATTATGAAAGATAAGATTAATTAAAAAATATTCACTTTTTCTTTGATTATTTGTAACACAAATGTTTTTAGAAGTTTTTTTCTCAAAGTTAATAGTTTCTATGAAAAAAATTAATCGGAAATTGAAAATTTCAATGTTTATGAATTTTTTTCTTCAAACCATTGGGAAAATTTTTGTTTTAAAAATTTAAATAAGAAGTTAATATTTTTGCAATTACCCTGGTAGAAATTTACTCTAGATCTGCCTAGTTCTGTATGTTAAATAATCGAGGCCTCGATAAAACTAGAAAAATTTTCTACCAGGGTAGTGTATCCCTTTAATGAAAAGTTTCTGAAATTTTGCTCAAAAGCCAATCAGTGACCAAACATGTGATCTACTTTTTGTACAGTATGAAACTTTGTTACTAGCAATAAAACAATAGTTTTCAAAATTTCATTAGAATCCTTCTTTTAAAGTTGATACTTTCAAAAAAAGTAATTTCATTAATATGGAATTGTAAATTTTTTAATGAATGTCTTTGTCCAAACTACAAACTTTAAAAGCGAACTTATGAAATCATTATTCTTCCATATTGCACGCAACAAAATTGAATATTTGAAAAGAATAATTTTTCTTGAATTATGTTAAAATTGACATGGCAAAGGATTTATTATGTATTGAATGACTAGTAGGTTTCTTAGTTTAATTCCGTTTCTTGGTTAAACTTCAGAGATAAAAATTTTTAAAATATATACATTTTCCATTAATTTTTTATAACTCATAATATCTTCTTTATCCTTTAAATGTTAATTAAGTTAATCTTAAGAGCAAATTGGCCATAAACATTAGACTATAAATTACTTTATGTAATTTCTTTGCTCAGAAAAGATCATTGTGAGAAATCTCTAAAAAATCTGGTTTTACAAATAGATTCTGAGAAAAGTTATTATTTTTATGATAATTGTATAGCTTTAATTAAATGTATTTGAAATTAGACTGAAATATCTGCAAGTAATTTGATTCATAGCAAAACAATCTTTAATATCAAACTCATTCAATTTAGAAAAAGAACAATGTTTTATTAAGCGATCGCATCTTTTATAATTTTTTTATGAAAATTGATGAATCCTTAATCTTTTTTTTCAAGTTTTTGGTTTAAGAACAAAATTTCATAATTTAATTTTCAAATAAATAATTTAAAAATTTTTTAAGACATTTGTTGTTACAAAAAGAAGAAGCAAATGTTTAAGAACAAACTTTCATAATGTGATTTACAAATAAATAATTCTTAAATTTTTTAAGACATTTATTGTTACAAAAAGAAGAAGCAAATGTTTTTAAATAAACTGTTTCACTAAAAATTGAAGAGCTTTATGTTCGAAAATGGTAAATTACTTAATTTGTCTTTTGTCGACTTTTAAGTGGAATTTCAGAAATTTTTAATATAAAAGATATAAGTAATTAAAAAATACTCACTGCTTCTATAGATTCAATGTAACAAAAATGTTTTCGGAAGTTTTTTTCCAAAGTTGGTAGATTTAAAAGAAAAAATTTATTAACAATAAAATTTTTAATTTTTAATTAATTTTTTTCATAGGAACTATAAGCTTTGGAAGAAAACTTCTACAAACATTTTTGTTACAAATAGTCTATAGATGAAGTGAGTATTTTTTAATTAATCTTATCTTTCATATTAAATGTTTCTGAAATTCTACCTAAAACCGACGGAAGATAAATTTTATAATTTACCATTCTTGAAAATAAAATTTTTCTATTTTTAGTGAAACAGTTTATTTGAAAACATTAGCTTCTTCTTTTTGTAACTTGGAACAATAAATGTCTTCAAAAAGTTCATAATTATTTAATTGTACATTAAATTATGAAATTTTATCCTTAAACCACATAGTTAAAAAAGAGATTGAGAAAACATTAATTTTTATAAAATGATTATATTAGATATCATTACTTATTAAATAATTGTTTTTTTTCCTAACCTAAATGAGTTTAACATTAAAGATTGGTTCATTATGCATCAAATTATTTGTGGATAATTCAGTTTCATTTTAAACATATTTAATTCAAGGAATACAATAGTCACACTAGTGATGACTTTCACCAGAGTTTATTTAAGGAAAAAATTATTAGAATTTATTCTTTTTGAAAAAATTTTCAATAATTATAAATATTTTTCTCTCAAATAATTGTATCTTTCATATTGTATGTTCCTAAAATTTCACTCGATGGCTTTCAAATGATGAAATACCCTGGTAAAAAAATCAGGTAACAAATCATCTGATTTCTCAGGTAATTTATCATATCAAAACATCATGTAACGATTTTATTGGTTTCCACGCGTTTCTAACCATGCTTAGTCAATTCAAAACAATTTTTAAAATTAGAAATTTTTTTGTAAAATTAGTCGAATTTTTTTCTAAGACCCAATCATCTAAAAAATTTTCTAAATCCGAAATTTCCAAAAATTTTCAAAAACTGTTCTGAATTGACTAACAAGGAGTGTTTCACCTTCAGGTCACCGTTTTTGCTCAAATTTTGGGAATGTTTTCTGGGCGCAGAAATATGAAGAAAGACAAAATTTTAGAGGCCAACGCTCAATATTTCCCTAGTTACAGGCCATTGAAGTAAATCACTAAAAAAGTTACTAGATTTTCAAACGCTTATAGTTCCTCAGCATTATTAGCAAGAAGCTTAAACTTTTTTTTAAATGGAAGCCGAGCTAAAATACTTTCGAAATAGTAGTTATACCATATCAAAATATTATTTTTTCCCAAAGTTATAGAGTAATGACGATTGAACCCAATTTTAGCTTTTATTATTAATTAATGTTTTAAACAAAAAATTCAGGTCTAATCTTTATTACGCTCTAACTTTGGGAAAAAATTATATTTTCAGATGCTATGGTGCTATTTCGAAAGAATTTGAGCTCAGTTTTCATTTAAAAAAAGATATAAGCTTCTAGCTAACAATAATGAGATACTATAAGCGTTTATAAATCTAGTGACTTTTTTAGTGATTTTCTTCAATGGCCTGTAACTACGAAAATATTGAGTGTTGGACTCTAAAATTTTGGCTTCCTCTATATTTCTGTATCCAGAAAACATTCCTAAAATTTGAGCAAAATTGGTGACCCGAAGGTGAAACACTCTCCTTGTAAGTATGGTTTAAAACGTGTTAAACCCCAAAAAAATTTTTACATGGTGTTTTGGCATGATAAATCACCTGAGGAATCAAGTGATTTATCACCTGATTTTTTTTAACAGGGTATGTTATTTATCATTCTTGAATATGAAACTCTTTTATTTATAGTAATACCGTTAATTTTAAAACATTACCATTTTTCACACGCTTTTCTTAAGCTTGCTTTCACGTCTGTTTGTCTGTCTATCTGTCTGTAATCCAACCTTGCACGCTCGATTTGAGACACTTTTTGTCGATGGGAATTTTTGAAATTTAGCACAGACCTTGGTCTCCGACGACAATACAATAATCCGTTGTCCAGGTTGGCGATGACGGGTGTGCAAAGTCATCTCTGAGAAAGTATAAGTGGGAAGGCTTTCTCTGGGTTGAGGCGAGTTTATCGGGAGTTTGAGAAAAAGAGAGAGAGAGAGAAGGAGAAAGGAAGGAGAAATAGAGGAATGAAAGGGAGGGAAGGTGTTAGCGGACAGGTATAGGGGATAGGAGTATGTAGGGTATAAGGGATAAGAGATAGGGGAGAAGATGTGTCAGGGACAAGGTAGGGAGTGTGTTCGGGATAGGGGCTAGGGGAGTAGATCACGGGGGATAGGGGATATGGAAATTTGTTTCATAAATTATTCTTAAACGTTGAAAAAAAAAATTATAAATAAAAATTATAAATTAATACATAAAAATATTAAATACAAGTTTAAAAAAAAAATTATAGAAAATTCAATTTCAACTAAAAAGTAGAAAATAAAAATTAATTAAAAAAACTATTTAAAAATACACTTTTCAAAACTACAATAATGGAGAAAATGCACTAGAGAGTATAAAATAAATTAATTAATTTTCTTGAAATCACTTTTATACAGTTTATTGCAATAATTAAGAGAAAATTTTACAGCAAAAATTTAAAAAAAAAGTGTGAGCACTGGAATTGTTAAGAAATTCTTCTTTTCAAGGATAGTCTTGAAATAATTATTAGATTTACTAAAAATGAGCGCCGACTTTTTTCTTTTCAAATTCTTGTCAAATTTTCTCTTAATTATTGCAATGAACTGTGTAAAAGTAATTTCAAGGAAATTAATTAATTTATTTTATACTTTTCAGTGCATTTTCTGCATTACTGTATTTTTGAAAAGCGTGTTTTTAAAATGTTTTTTTTCTAAATTTTTTTATCTATTTAAAACAACAAACGTCATTTAAAGATGCCTTTTAAAGTTAACAATTTTATGGTAAAAATTTCATATTGATTTAATTGTAAATCACATTATGGAACTTTTTTGCTGAAACTACAAACTTCAGATTTTATCCCATTTTATTAGATTTTATCCCTTTTTATCCGATGTCATCTACTATTATTACAAAATAATATTTTTTATCCATTTATATTATTTTTTAATTTTATTTATCAATTATTAATATTTTTCATCAGTTTTTATTTAGATATCAAATATATAATAAACAATATTTTTAAAACAACATACAAGTAAGAAAATATATAAATGAATTGTATTATGTTTTTGAAAATGTCGATATTTATTCAATCGCTGTGAATTAATCTGACTTATATCATATCGAACCTAATATAAACGTAACGCCGCAGCGGTCGCTAGTAAACATGCGCGCATTTTAGTAATGGTCAGATGGATCGAACTTCTATACGAAGTGTACTGAACTCTCACCACTTGCGGGAGTTGGACACAAATTTCTACTGAGAAAAATGACATGAGATCTCACATAAGCTCTCACGATTGAAAATGAAGCGAGATCTCATATGAGAACTCACATGAGATCTCACGTAAGATCTCATATGCCGCAAAATTTTATTGTTCTTGATACCCGATCTCACGTGAGATCTCAGGTGAGATCTTATGTACAAAAAAAAATTAAGTTTTTCCGATACCCGATCTCACATGAGATCTTACGTGAGATCTTATGTAAAATCTCGCGTGAAAAAAAAAATTTCTGCTTATGAGATCTCATGTGCAAAAAAATTTGATTTTCTCCTACACTTATAGCTGTAATCAATGTCAACGACATCAAAACTGAAATTTGGTCTATAATTCAATTAATTTTTATATATTCCGATTGAATTATAACATTACGTAATTTTAACATTACGATTGAATGATTCTACTCTACATCTACAAAACAATCGTTATCTAAAGCATGCTATTCTGAATTATGGTTTTAAACTATATTCGAGCATGATTACACTTGGCGATTAGATAGTGATAACAGCAATCGAATTTTTTACAAGGATTTAGACGATATTTACAAGTAATAGTTAAGAAACTAGTCACTGCAGTTATGCATATCGCCTTTTACACTCGAGAAGGCCATCACTTTTCAGTGAGGTCTGGAGCGATGCCGTTCGTATACAAAGGTTTATACATGATTTGTGTATTCACAAATTGAGTTACTTATTTCATATCACAGACGAAATCATGTACGAGGCTCAGGGTCAGTTCACTGATTAATGACAGTAGGTAAACTAGGGGGGTTCGAGCGCAGGGGGGTTCGAGCGCATGGGGATTCGAACGCAGTGATTTTTAATGTGGTATTATTTCGAGCGCAGAATTTTTTTAAACTTATTTTTATTTTTTTAACTATATATATATTATTTCGAGCGCAGGATTTTCATTTAACTATATATGTATAACAAGTATGTACTTGCATATACAACGATGTACTTGCATATATATCGATATACTTCGATATATCACGATATACTTGTGTATATATATATATATATATATATATATATATAACGATATACTTGCATATATATAATGATATACTTGCATATATATCGATTTACTTTGATATACAACGATATACTTGCGTATATATATCGATATACTTTCATATATAAAGATATACTTTGATATATATCGATATACTTTTATATATATAAATATATACTTTCATATATATAAAGATATACTTTCATATATATAAAGATATACTTTTATATATATATATAAAAAGATATACTTTCATATATATAAAGATATACTTTCATATATGTTTACATATACGTACACATGAACTTTACATTCTTTGTTAATCAATAGTTTACCTTAAATACCTAATTCTAAAAATATTTTTGATCTTATTTTAATTTTGTATATTTGATATCTTTGGGCGATGTTTGAGGTTTGTATTTCTCATAGTACTCTTTCCAAGTATTATTTTCCTTCTTCTCCTCATTATTCGAAGTATGAAGAAGTGGAGTATAGTTTGAACGCTCAGGGGTACTTGTACTTTGACCCATGATGAAATGAATGTTGTCTATGATATGTGTCGGTATTTATAGGAAGTGATGAGAGCCCCAACCATCGCTCTCATCTGTGAGATACAACCATCTGATATTATCTCTCCTTTGACTTCCTTTACTCGCATTCCATAGCTGAATTTTCCAGTGGTACTCGACTCTCATTAAAATATTTTTTCATGAGTCTGATGTTGTGAAGAGCACAACAAGCTTTATACATTCCATCGTGGTGGGGGCAAACGGTCACTAGCTTTATCTTATCCAATGGTGGATAACCCATCTCTGTGACATCGGTAACGTTGAATTTAAAGCGCTCTAGCCACTTTTTCTTTATGCTACCCATTACTAAAATTTTGCTAGCATCTCGTAAAGCTTCTTTAAGAATATTTGCTACTTCAGTGTAGGGAATCGTACCAGAATGCCAGCACAATCCGTGATAATATTCTTTGAACCATGTATTTTGCACTTTATATTTTTCTGTAAGTCTTCGCCAAGGGAATGGTTCTTTGAAGAGTAATACTAGAGGTTCGGAATCATCGTTTAGTGGAACTATAGCTAGCTCTTTGAGGACATAGTCATCACCGGGCTGCTTGAAGCCTTGCATATCGACCAAGTACTCCATCCTGAATGACACTCTTGAGCCTGCAGGGTTGCTCCGCAGTGATAACTTGTGTATCGATGATCGAGTATATCGTCAGCGGTATACGTATATCGGTGTTACAATGTATATCGCATAAGGTATAACACAAGTGCTGTTGTCTTCACAACGGAAAAAAAATCCCTAGATAGATAGAATGTTTTTATAATAGATAGTACTTAATATGATAAAAAATATATTATTTAAAGAAAATAATATTATTATTATATTCATTAAAAAAATATAATGTCAATTTTTTTATTTATGTCTATGTATATATTTTTATTATTAAATTTTTTGATTAATAAAATGTGTCAAAAACTCAATATTTTATTATTGTTTTAATAAAAATAGAAAAATATAAATTTATAATTTATACTATGTATATATATATTTAAAAATATTTTAAATTTTTCAACAAAAAAAGAATATTTAATTTTACAAATGTTATGACTATAAAATTTATAATAATGTTTATTTAATAAATAATTTTTTATTTTCTACTTATAATAAAAATTTTGAAGACAATTTACAGAATGAATATTTATTATATAGAAAAAATTACATCAAATTACATGACATAGTTAAATACAAAAATAATTAAGTTTAATAATCAAAATAATTTGCAAAAATATTTTAAACGAATTCTGGGTCTTCGCCATCTTCATTTTCTTCTGGCTCTTCTAGAAATTCCAGAGGTTGAGTTTGGAATTGAGTTTCTTTATACATCTCCAGCAATATCAGCAGAAAGTCTACTCACATTGATATTCAATTTTTCTAAACCTGCTTTTAATATTTTATTTTGCTCTTGAAAGCATTCAAGGAGCATGTTTGACAAGTTGCTGATAATGTCATTGTTTGAAGCAGCCAATTGTAAAGTGGAAGGAGTTACTGAAAAAAAAAGAATAAACAATGAATAATAATATATAATTAATAAGAATAAATAATAATCATAAAATATATTTGTTTAATGAATGAAAGTATCAAGTTTCAATGAAAAACTGGAAAAAATTCAATTAATATATAATTAATATAATGATTAATGTATTTTCTTACAATAATAAGTAATGAAAATTTTTGAATTTTAAATATCTATTAAATAAAAAACTTTAGTAAAATGACTATTTGATACTTCAAATTCTTTTGTTTATTGTAACTGTTTATAATTTAAAATACTTACAGACTCTTTTCTTAGATGTGCTTGCATTGTCATCAACACTATGTGCTTTCCTTTTGGAAGCCTGACTTTCTTTATCACTTGTAGAGGTAGTTGGCGATGATACCAGTGGATATATTATGTCTTCACCAATACACTTCAAGATTCTTTCTTCTACGGAGGTCAAAGTAATTTTTTTGTTGTTCATTTCGATATCTTTCTTTTTCTCCTTTGTCAGTCGAACTTTATCGTGCCAGGTCTAAATAAGAAAAGAAATTATAAGAAAAATTTTATGTTAAGTATGTATTGATGAATTTAATATAATGATTTGCTTACTCGCTTCCATGCTTCAACGCTTCTATCTTCAACACCAATGGCATTTAAATTGTCTACTAATTCATTCCACAGCTTTGTAGTTTCATCAAAAGCCAAAATATCTTGAGCGAAGAGTTGATTTTTTTCCATAAAAAACAACAATAAGGCATGCTGAGCCTTTGTAGACCTGACACGGTTACTGAAATAAATATTCAATATAATAATATATTTTTATGTTAAATATACCCGTAATTTTTTTTTTTTCAAAAGTTTATGATTATTTTTATAAATTAATTGGATTTACAATTATTTTCTTAGTAGACCTATGAAAATTAAAATCATAAAAACAGCTCATATCCATAAGTATAGTACAAGAAACTATCATATGAAATACACAAAAAGATAAAATTAAAAAATGTAATATCATACAATTTTGATAATAATTGAAATAAAGAAAAATAATGTAAGCAACATGTCAAAAATTTTCAAGAACAATGAATCGCTTTAACGATTCGCATGGGAAAGTCGTGCACAATTAGAAAAAATTTATATATATTGTTAACACTTAAAAAAAAAACAATAACAATTGTTAAAATATTATAATTAAAACAAATTAAATATAAACAATATAAAAATTAAATTGTATTTACCTCGAGGACATGCTGCTGAAAATTCGTTCGATCTGTTCAACGTGTCGTTCGATACTATTGTGGAACAAAGTGAAGATTTTAAAAAAATATGTTAAAACAAAAGAGTGATGATATTTTTGCGCGCCACAATTAAAAACATATTTATTCGCCTTGTTTAGACCTCCTATTTCCGAATTCATTGCATTAATTCCTATTTTGACCACCCCATTTAATTTATATAGTGTTTCATGGCGCCACTTGCGAATTAGAATTGGTTGCAATTTATGATTTATAATTTAAACTGCCCTCAACGTAATTAAAACGATAAATGAAATAATAATAGAAAAAAATTATTAAATATTTGTATGAAAAATATTTATCATTTATTTCAATTAATATTTTAATTTATTGACTATGTTCTCAATATTTAAAATATTTGAAATTAAATATTTAAAAAATGTAACAAAATTTTGAACTAAAATATTTGAAAAATTTAAAATTAAAAAAATATTTATATATTATGAAAATATTTAAAATATTAAAAGTGCTCTTTACTTGTAAAACACTTTATAATCGATAACACTGCCAATACATTTTTTTTATTCGTCTATCAGTGTACATGAATAAATGTTATTAGAGTTTTTTCATGCATAATAAGTATTAAAGATTATTTGAAATTGAATTGAATAAATTAATTAAAAAAGTGAAACAATTAATTTTGCACAAAATGGTAATGTGATTTGTCATTCCGATTGCTATACAGAACACTGAATAATAATAATTTGACTTACACGTTCTGCAGTTTCTCTATAGATCTTGTAATTTCTCGGTTACAATGTTCGAATATTTCCAATTTCTGATTTTTTACATTTTGGAATTGCAATTTCACATCCATCACATCCAATGTACAAGATGGATCTAATGAAAAATAACAAAAAAAAATTATTTAAAAAATATTATTAAAAAAGAAATTGTATATTATTCTAAGAATCATATTTTTTTAAGTGCAATTCTTATTCAAACATTAAAATTATTTAATTACAAAATTTTGCACTTTACATAGAAGTCACAACTTTGTAATTAATGAAAAGTATTACCTGATATATTTAGTAGTGATGATTTATTATTGGAATTATTTTTGTCTATAGGCACTCCAACTTCTGGTATTATACTTAAACCAGAACCATAAACACCAAATATATTATGTATTCGTTCATCCAACTCATTTAATGTAAGATCTTCATTGTTGTTCCCAGTCTTTTCATAACTACGAAGATATTTAGCAATTCGTTCTTTAGCGCCACTTCGCAATCTTTTCCAACACTGAAATAAATCAATAAATTTATATATATTAATCTGTGTGTCTATTCTGGTATTTTGTATCTATGTATGGTATATACGTATATATTTTATCGTTGCTGACTTACATTCATCCAAGTATTAACATCTTTTTGGGATCGTCCCAATTCATTTAACTTCGCTGATAACTCTTTCCACATAAGTTGATATTTTTCATTACCAGCTCTTCCAAGAGATGTTATTTGTCCTCTAGCAAATAATTGATGACATTCCATGTATGTAACCATCATTTCCATTTGAGCATTGTTGGCACGTACATGCATGCTAGAAATATTATATTCAAATAAATATTTGTACGAGTTTAATAAGCAAAATATGATTATTGCACTAATGGAATGACAACAATGAAAAAGTTTAATGTAATATTTACTTAAAAATGTAAAGTTACAATTTCTTACATAATCTTGATTTCAATAAATAAACTTCGTTAATGAATTTCAAAGAAAAATGCTTTATAAAGATGAGAGATGAAGATAAATGAGTCAAATGCATGCTGAAAAAATACAAACAGCAGAGACTTTGTTCCTTAGAAGACTAACATAATAATTGAAAACATATAATGTTGATTACACAAATATATTTGTTGTGGATCAAACGTAAACAATAAAATACATAGTTATATTAAAAGAGATATAAGGAATATTGAAAATGGTGTGTTATGCTTACATTAACAGATATAAAGGACGACTATATAAGATGTGAATTGAATAAAAAATGTAAACTCTTATGAAGCATGTACAATAGTAATAAAAAATAAGGTTTATATGATCAAATAAATCTGACTTTTTCATTATAAATGAATTGTTAGGCTACTCGAATATGTTTGTATAAATTCCAAAATAAATATGCCCTTATACTTAATTACAATAAATTATGAAAAATGTGCGTTTTAAACACAAGTCTAAATTTTAAGATTTTAACCTAAAATACATTTGTATAGAATAATATTATTATTCTATATAAAATGTTTAATTTGTTTTTGCAAATAATTTATTTTGTACAATAAATAGATTAATCGTATACTCACGTTTTAGGAGGCATCTCTATGACTAATGTCAAAGATTATTTGCTTCAACATTTATTTTGGAGCTATAAATTTTGGAGCAACGCGTATCAATATAATTTACACCATATTTCTTTTAACTCGTATATATACATATATATAAATACATGTGTGTGTCGTCGTAGCGTTCGCGTTTGTATTGGGATTGAATGTGAGAGCGTGTAGAGGGGGCAATATAGCCGCGAGTCGCGACTTAAGCTAACCTTTTCCTATACAAAAACTATGTAAAGATTAGCTAAAGTCAGCCATATTGCCCCCTCTGCACGCTCACATTCAATCCCAATAGTTTTGACTTGACGATGAAAGGTGCGACGGTGCGACTTGAGTTTTGATTAAATTCAAAATATTACGTACATGTATATATAAGCATTCGTATTGTATAGGAACGAAAATATTGTTTAACAATCGATGTATACAACATTGACTTTAGTAATTATTACTGATGACTTAAGATTGTGACCAAGGTCGATAGGCCAATTAATTATTATAAAAAGAAAAAGATTTGTCATTGGTATAAGACTCTGAAAATGTGAGTATATGCTTTATTGAATAAAAGTCTTATTATTTACATATATTAATTATAGATTTTAGATAGAATTTTTGTATCATCCTATTAAATTTATTCTAACCTTATACTTAACATTGGTTATAACCTACAAATATTTGAAGCCATAATATTGTAATTGAAATCTTTAAATTACATGCACGTTTCAATTATTTAGAATAAACACGTTATGTCACTTGTTACTATTTTCTTTTTTTATCAACTGCTATTTAATGTTTTAATTTGTTGCTACAGTACATTTATGACATTCTTAACATTGAATTCGTATTCAGAATCATTAAACTCTTTTATTTGAAGAATACATGAAATTAATAATAATGTTTAACTGTTTTGATTACAAATAATAATTATTTACATACTTACCTTATAGTGTTCAAGTGTAATAATTGAGGCAAGATAATTTTGAAACAAAATATTTGCAACATATGCATGTCAGCATCGACAACCTACATGTAAATTGATGATTGGAGCACTTTCAACCAGTTATTCTCACGGTAAGCATAAAAATTTTAAATTTATGTCATTATTTTGAAATAATTGAGATAACATTTATTATTTTTGTAATTTATATGAATATTTTAATATAATATAATGCAAAAATAAATGTAAACGTATGTTATTTACGCATATTACATAACTAATGTATACAATTGACAAAGTAAGATAATATACAACTTTTGTACTCTATCATTAATTAACTTTTCTAATGCTTTATTTTTAGATATATAAGTATCATCATGAATGTTGCTATGTTTCTACTGTTTGATGAGGAAGAAAGAGAACGCAGGGAAAATGTATTCGAATTTCAAAGGTTAAAATTACAAAGGCAACACTTAAGGGATGCTTCCAATCCCTTTACACTTCCCTCACATTACTTTAGACAATTGTACAGGTATATTTGTTGAATTAAATTACTTTAAATAATTTATTGTAGTGCATAACAACATAATATTAAAGAGACATTTTACATAACAGAATGCCACCTGCTTTAGCTTTGCAATTAATCGATGTCTTGGAACTTCATATAGCAGCACAAGGCTCATCATACATTCCTGTACATCTTCAAGTCCTAGCAGTGCTCAGATTTTTGGCTGAAGGTGCCTATCAAAAAGGAGTTTCTCAAGATTATAAGCATCCATTGGGTCGAACAACATTCAGCCGAATATTGCAAAGAGTAGTTACAGCTTTGCATTTAATTGCAAATGAATGGATTAAATTTCCTCGAACACGAGAAGACAGAGAACGAGTAAAAAATCAGTTTAGTGCCATTGTAGTTAATATTTTTTTACAATAATAGTATTATATTTTATGTAATATAATAATTTCATTTTATTTAGATTTTTACAACACTACAGAATTCCTGGTATTTTGGGACTGATAGATTGTACAGTTGTAAAAATGGTTCGTCCTTCCGTTAATGAGGAAGCATTTTATAATCATAAACATTCACATTCCATGAATGTTCAAGTGGTAAGAATATCATTTTTTCTTTTTTTATGGATCATAGACTTAGATTACTTGTTTTTATAGGTTGCTGATGATTCTTATATTATTCAAAGTGTACGAATCTGTCCTGGATCTAACAATGACAGATTTACATGGAAATTTAGTGCTATTAAACAAACATTGCAGTCTTTAAGAAACGACCAAGATATTATTAGAAATGAGGGATTTTACTATTTCCTTGGTGAGTAAACTTATTAATTTTAAATCAATATTTAATAATAGCATATGATTGATTAGAAAGTATTAAATAAATGCAATTCTTTTACAGGAGATAGTGGATACACACCATCACCAATCATGTTGACTCCAATAAGGAATGCTCCAGAAGGATCTCCTGAAGCTCAATACACAGATGAGCATGTACGTACTCGATGTAAAATAGAGCAACTGTTTGGAGTACTATCGAATGTATGGTTGGCTATTAGTAGGAGACGTACTCTACATTACTCGCCTAGGAAAGTAGCACTAATTATTGAAGCTTGCTGTGTACTTCATAATTTTAGAAGGTATCATGGGTAAGTGAAACAAATTGCACATTAAAGTTTAATTGTATTTATTACATTCAGTTTCATAAAAATTTTTATTAATATAAGATTCATTAATAATTTATAAAACATTAAAAATAGAATTTTATTACAAATATTTAGATTTACATATCTTTATTTTAATTTTGCAGGATAATTGATGATGTTCCAGAATATGAAAATATTAATAACAATGAAGTTGGAATTCAAGAAGGGGATTACATAGCAGGTATTGAAGAAAGACAAAGATTAATTAGACTGCATTATAATTAATTTCCGTTGCTGATTTGATTAATAATGTAAATAGGTTCATAATGTAAATAATATTACAAAAAAATAAAAAAAATTGTAATAAATTTTTTATTATGTAAGTGCAATATGTTTTACTCACTAATAATTTGTATTATATATTTAATTGTTATTTTTATTATTAATTATAGTGATTTTTTATTATTTAATAATTATAATTTTAAATCTATTAATTTATATTATATTGATTAATAGATTCATATCACTATGTAAAATTTTCAAATCCTACATAGTGATATATGCTAATCATCATAATGATAATAATAATAAGTACATAAAGAATTCAAAATTAAAATAAAGCAACGAATTTTTAAAAGTAAATTAAATTAAATATAAATAATAGTGCTATAAGATATGCTGCTATGAAGCTTAAAAGAATTTAATTAAATAATTTAGTTGAAGCTTCTTTATATAATAATTAATATTTATTGTTATTTATAATAATTAATTATTTTTAATAAAAATTCATTTATTATTTATTTTTAATAATATTAATCAATTATTTTTAATAGAAATTCATTTATTATTTATTTTTAATAATATTAATTAATTATTATTTTAAATAATAATTAGTTGTTTCATTGTTTTTAATAATAATTTATTCATTATTTATTTTTAATCATATTCATTTATTATTATAAATAAAAATATTTATTTTCAAATTTATTATTTTATCAAATTATTTTAAGCTTTATAGCGTATCTTATAGCACTATTATTTATACGTAAATTAAGTTAGTTTTAAAACTTCGTTGTTTTATCGTTATTTTGTTTTATTCGTTGTTTTATTATGAGGATTAGCCAATATATCACTATGTAGGATTAAAAAACTTTACATAGCGATATAAGTCTATTTGTACGTTTTTCACATTAATCGCCGTATATCTATTTTTCGAACTTTTATACCGTTGATCTAATTGAAAATGTACTACCAATTTCAAAAACATTCCTAGGGATTTTTCGTATGCTATCATAAATGCGGTGCTACACTGTACTAAAGTCTTATATCAATCTGCGCTATACTATAACACTAACATACTATCTAATTTATCACTGCGGAGCAACCCTGCTGAACATGTAATTTATAAGGGATTTCCCCCACCATTTAGACAAGTTTTCTCACATTACCGCTGACAGGGCTGTACTCTACAATACGATCGTGTATGATCAAACAATAAGCTGATGTTCCAGGAAGAACATTAGCTCTTGATTCGAACTCCAAACGAACATCTACTGGAGCACTTTTTAGAGACTCATTTTGTTTCGAGCAGTCAATTACAATCAGAGGAATGTGTTCGATAAATTGTTGCTTTTTTAATAGCGGCTCCATATCCTTATCATAGTAAGCATGCTGAAAATTAGCATACATATCGTATAGGACTGCAAACTGATTATGGCTGATATCTAAATTCAGATTTCCATATGGATAATACTGAGAATTCAGGAACAGCTTTACATTACTCAAGTTACAATGATCGAAACGACTCGCATTAGTTGTCTTTTGATTTTTTCGACTCGTTTGAAAGCCTAATATGACGAAACGTGGCTTTTCCAACTGATTGGAAGTTTTAACGGTCCAAACATGTTTTGATGTAGTTGGAAGTAGAGGATACTCGTACAAATCCCAACTACGAAAACTCATAGCAATAGGTTTTTCTTTGCCAATGTGATGGAGTAGCTGAAGTTTGTGAGCATTCGATAACATTACGTAAGGCATAAGCCATTCTATTCTTTGCAAATCAATCTTGAAATCTTCGTATCTATTTTCATGATGCGTCTGAACTACTGCATTCAAATCATTCCTCGATCTTGTCAGTATGAAATCATGTTTTACATTGACTACAATTTTACGATAGTCTTCGGCAAAACCGAGAATCATACTCAGAGGAATAGATAAGTCAAAGTAACCTGCTTCATTATTTATTTTTTGATTCTCCTCTACATCAACCCATCCAGCATTCTCGAGAATTGATTCTTGACTGGGACAGAAGGAAAGCCATCCTTTCATGAGTGTAGTTAAACCAACATTTTTACATTTATCGATCTCTACAGCATTGATTTCATAGCGAATTTCTTCAAACATGTGACAGATGGCGTTATTGACTAGCACTGTATTGGCTGCAGCAGTTCCATCAGTTTTCACGAGCCTACCACAAATATGGAGTGAACTACGCGATGGAAGAAGACTTAAGTCTTGATGTTGAATAGATATACGAATTTCATCACTATTATTGAATGAAGACGCAGAATAAGGCTGATGAGCGTGTACTTCATAATGTTCGACAGATTCATCAAACTTTACTCCTGACTGTATACTCAGAATTCCTTCCATATTTTCGAAAACAGCAGAAGAATATACACGTTACTTTCCACCACGGATTTTTAGCCCTAGACTTCTTAGAAATTGAATGTTTTGTCGTGTTAACGCTTTCTTTGTCGTTCGACGACTGATGATTGGTCGGCATGTTGACTTACTTATATACCCTCTACCAACTTTAGTGTTGTAGACAATACCCATTATGCTTGTTTAAGATGTAATCTTATTGTTATTATTTCTCCTCGAAAATTAATCAAGTGTCCGTCTTGATCAACGATTCGTACTTGAATGTGATCTATGCTCTTGATGCTGATCGGAAGATAAATGACTGGAGATGGAACTTCGATGATCTTATATCCCGGTGGAACTGCAGGAAAGAACTCGTGTATGGTATGCACTCGTTTATCGTTTATATAGGCACCAGAGGTTATGTTGCACTCGACTCGAAGTGCGTTAACTTTCAAAATGGCTACAGGTAAATCAGAATCGTGATCGATTTTTTCTGGCAGAAGACGTTCAGTAAAACCCAGTAATGAGCCTATGGAATCTTGTGGTCGAAAATCAATGGGATGACTGCAGGTTATAACGCAACGTAGTGTGCTATTATTTGGCTTTATATCGATTGAAATATCTTTTGATGCTAATGCCTCACAAAGATAATTTTTTATATCTTTGATTTCGTAACTTCCAGTCGGTAATACAATTTCTTCCTTACCAACGTAGAACTTGTTATTACCACTATCGATATTGGGTATTGAATTGAAGGTCGAAAGTCCAATTAAGCCAAGAACGTAGTTCTTATCGGATGAAAGTTCGATCGGTGGAAAATACTGAGCTTCGAGCACTGATGATGTACTAGAAAAGCTTAGCGTCAATGAATCTTCCATGATTGTTCAATGGATAATGAGAGAGATAGCTAATTTGACTTTCCTTTTATAAGTTTTTTACTCAAGAACATCAAACATAAATGACCACAATTAAATGTATCATAATCTTGATATCTCTCGTAGTTATATTTGACTTCATCTACTCGCAAATAAATCATTAAATCCAGTGGTGGCTGAAGGTCTCCGAAAGAATCGAAATAAACAACACTTTTACCTCGCTTACGATAAGCCACCCAATGTGTGCCAGGACCATCAACATCATCAAGATTAACGATTGCAGATTCATGGTAATGCGGGCCGCTTAATGGTAAAGCATTTCGCATGAATACTCCTCGAAAATTCGGAATTTCCAATATCTTGGCATACTTTACGAGGTCAAAGTCGGTCAAAGCTCTTTGTGGTAACCTTACTTCGAGGATCTTTTTTTTTTAGACTTCAGACGAAGACCAAGTCCTGTCTTGTAAGGTTTCAAATAAAGACCTTTACCTAGAGCTATTTCTTCCATCCTCTGATTATGCCTTTGTTTCTCCTCGAATTGTTTCTGAGCAGCTTTGGAATCATTAACTGCTTTAGTTATTCCTGCGGCACCTCCTGCTAAACTACCAATTGCACCTAAACCAGCAAAAATAGGAATAAGGAATGGTAAGAATCCTCCAACCTTAGATGGAATTGATAATCTACGTGGTACTTGGATTTTATGCTTACCACCAGCTTTTCTCACAGCACTTTGAGCACCCTCTAAGGCAGAGAGGATAGCTTTACGAGCACACTTACTAGGTTTCATGGATCTGGAAGCGGCCTTTATTATTTTGTTTAGAGTAACAGTGGAGTCTTCTTTTTTGATCCCATTCCAAGCTTAGATTTTATTTTCATACTGTTTGCAATAGCGAATGCAGCTGCTTTTTCACCAATACCAACGTCTTTCGATGATAGTCTTTGCCAGGCTTTATCTCCTAGAACTTTATCAGCGATATTTCTAGCCTCTATATTTTCACGATTTTGTGAATAAGAGATATCGTGCTCCTTACAAGCTTTGTCGAGAGGATTAATTCCTTGATCACCTCTAGCTAAACGTTTGGCTAATTTCGTACCAGGTCCACAGTACTGATATCCCGGTAAATGAAGTTCTATTGGAAGACTATTGATTATTTTATTAAGCAAACCACGACCGCGTCTACGATATACGATCATAACACTTCGAAGGTCGAAGAGTAACTGATTCACAGGGTATATAAGCGATGTATTTATACTTAATCGAGCAGTTGTAGTTTGAATCTGTTGAGATGAATTTCAAAGAACAATCTGTCAAGCTGCCGATAGTGAATTTTGATACTATCGTCGAACGAGAGAAAAAATCAAAGAAACATGGAAATTTACTTCCAGATAGTATAAGAGCTGTATTTTGTGGACCATCTAACTGTGGTAAAACTAACAGTTTATTAGCACTCATAACGCATCCTAATGGTCTAAGATTTGAAAATGTTTACGTTTATTCTAAATCTCTTAATCAAGCAAAATACAAGTTTCTGAAAGAGCTTTTAGAGCCGATGGAAGGTATGCAATACTTTCCATTTAGCGAACACGAATCAGTAATACCACCTGACGAGGCTCTTCCAAATTCCATAATGATTTTCGATGATGTAGCTTGTGAAAAGCAAGACAACATTAGAGCCTACTTCTGCATGGGAAGACACAAAGATGTTGATTGTTTCTATCTTTGTCAGTCTTATGCTCGCATCCCAAAACATCTCGTGAGAGATAATGTCAATCTTTTGATAGTTTTTCGTCAAGATGATGTTAATCTACGACATCTATACGATGATCATGTTAACTCAGACATGATATTTCCACTATTCAAAGAATTATGTTTTAAATGTTGGAGAGATGACAAGCATGGATTTTTAATGATCGCTAAAGATAGTCCACTGAACTCTGGTAGATATCGAAAAGGTTTCGACTGTTTTGCTATAAATATAACGAACACTCGGCATTAATTCATCAATCTGTGTTTGATTGTCAAAGCGACAACATGGGAGACCAGAATAAAGTTTTACTTCAGCAACTCATTCAAGCGCGTAAAGCAGTTAAACGCAAGTATGACTTGTTAAAATTTGGAAAAGAAAATACGGAAAGGATTGTTGGAGAAACTTTTAAGCCAATCATTGACCCACTTATGGAAATCGTCACTGAAGGTAAAAAAAGGCGCAAAACTTTGAAGCCAGATCCCTTACCAGAAAAGTACGATGAAGATAATGATGATACTGAATTGGAGGACACTTTGCAAAATGATTCTTCTCAATCTTTGTTTGAGTCTGCAAGCGAAGATTTCTCCGAGGACTTACAATTTAGAGAAATGGATAAAATTTATGGAGTTCGTAAAAAGGGTGATCAATTTTTTCTCGGCAATTCACCGATATATTTTGAGAAAAGTTATATTCAAGTAGAGGATCAAAAGTTTCAAAAGACTTTAGGTTTACAAGAATTGCTTGTTGAAAAACATCCTATTCCAGGCTCAATAACTCATAAAGATTTGAAAAATTATCGTCAAATTCTTGAAATCACGAAGGCTCACAAGAAACGATACAAAGACGATGAACCCATTCGTTCACATGTAAGTAAAAAATTCAGTGAAATTATAGCCCCTCTATTTTCTGATAAAAAAGGTGGATCATTACCTCGATACAAAATCGCGCGGAAAAATACAAAGTTTGATTATGTCTACTGGGATGATCCAAACGAGCTAGTTGATAGACTTCGTTTGTTAGTTGCTGAAAAAGCAGCTGGTAATCCTAGTCATACTAACGAGATTCATTCCATTATCGAAGAGTTACGAGAAGCTGGCTATATATATTGAGCTGCAAGTTAAAACTCGTTACATTATCAAAATGAGCGTCGATGTGTTCGGACGTAATCTTAAACGAAGCGAGGGTAGTCGAGGACCTCCAGGTATTGGCTATAAACTCACAAAAGATGGACAATACGATATGGAAAATAAGAGGCTTTGTAATCTAGCATCACCTAATCAACTCGATGAAGCTGTAAATTTAGATACTTTACAGCGTATCGTACGTTTGGAAGTTCAAAAATTATTAGATTCAATATCTAGTTTGAGAAGTGATCTCAATAACCTAGATAAAATTGTAGAGGTGCATAGAGACGAGCTAGATAAGAAATTCATACAAAGCCAGTTGGAGCTTGAGACTATAAAAGGAGGCATTATCTCTGTTAGTGCAAAACAGTCAATCGATAACCATCGATGGAACAACGTCATAGACTTGTAGAAGAGCTTCACAAGCCAGCACGTCGTAATTATCCTCGTCGAAAGTTCGATGTGCGAGGTTTGGATGAGACTTGGCAAGCTGATCTTGTGGAAATGCAACCTTATTCTCGAGAAAACAAAGGCTACAAATACATGCTTACAGTTATAGATGTTTTTTCCAAATACGCATGGGCTGTTCCTGTGAAACAAAAAACTGGAGCAGAAGTCTCTGCTGCGATGAAATCTATATTACGTCAAGGACGAGTACCCAAAAATTTACAAACAGATAAAGGCAAAGAGTTTTATAATACTTATTTTAAAAATCTTATGCAACAGTACAAGATTAACTTATACTCAACGTATAGTAATCTCAAAGCATCTATTTGCGAACGTTTCAATCGTACTCTTAAACACAAAATGTGGATGAAGTTCAGCTTACTTGGTAGCTATAAATGGATCGATATTTTACCTGATCTGATAAAATCTTACAACAATACAAAACATCGAACAATTGGTGCTAAACCAAAAGATGTTACAGCTGCAAATGAATCTCAGTTTCGCGCTCGATTTGCTTGCAAAGTTGTGAGAAAAAAAGCAAAATTCAAGGTCGGTGACAAGGTCCGAGTCAGCAAGTTGAAACAAGTATTCGAAAAAGGATACACACCTAATTGGTCTGCTGAAATATTCACGATTGAACAAGTTAAAGCAACGCAGCCGACAACGTACCGTCTCAAAGACTATCAAGATCAGCCAATCGCTGGTGGTTTTTACGAAGAAGAACTTCAAAAAGTTGAATATCCTGACGTTTATCTTGTAGAAAAAGTTCTAAAGAGACGTGGGAATCAAGTATACGTAAAGTGGCTCGGCTTTGATAGTACTCATAATAGTTGGATCGATAAAACTGCAGCTCAATGAATGTATCGAAAAGAGCAAAATCATGTTTTAATAACTAACCTTGGGCGCTTCAAACAAAAAAAAACTTTTTTTGTTTTTAGGAAGTGATGGGAGCCCCAACCTTCGCTCCCATCTGTGAGGTACAACCAAGAATCGCCACTTGTGAACCCCTTACACCGAGTAAACTCGAAGTAGGAAGTGCACCCGTGACTCGTATACCTCTCCGTTAACTTCCTCGCGCCTACTCGAATGAGAACTCGATGCCACTTCTATTCTCGCCTAAGTATGTTATGTACAACTTGTTATGTTGTATGGCATCGCTCAACTTGGAGAAAAGTTCATCATTCTTCTCTAAAGCAGCAGAAACGCGTGATGGCAGAAAGATGCGAAACTCATCTTCCAGATCTGCAACAAATCTGTCACCGTATCTGGTCTTGACAGATTTCAAAGCACTAACCATAAACTTATGGTTTTTATCCATTTCCTCGACTTTCTTGGTTGGTAAGAAGTCGCCACGTGCAATCTGGTTGAGTTTCGAAAGATCCATCTGAAAAAGAGTAAAGAAATAAATAAGAATAGTCTTTAAAGTAAAGAAAATACTTTGACTTACCTCAAAATCAGTTCAAAAGACTAATCAAAGTTGTATCACTTTATTCAGTTCTTTGCGTCTTAGCAGGTGGTCCGTCTGACGAAGGAATGACTTGAGCTGGCTCGGGAGCTCTCTTAAGTACAGCTCGAGCCGCCGTCGCCGCTACTGCGCATTGCGCAGATTCCTTGGGAGGCGGTATGGAGTGATGTCCCCATGGTAACGTATCCGTGCTTCCCTCCAACAGATAACGTTTGTCATCATTTGAGCTGAGAGCGATCTTCCGCTGTCTCTCAGTCCTCACATTGTGCTGTCTGGATCTGATGTTGCACTGCTGACAGACAAGATTTTCTCCCTCAAATAGGCAGCGCTGGTAGTCTTCAAACTGGATGACATTTTTCACGACGTTGGATTTCACTCCCTTGGCCTTTTTGATGGACTCTTGGCCTTGTACCTTGACACTGTACATTTTACTCCGTAAGCCGATGAATTCAGTCATTATGTTGCCATTGCACTCATCTTTCATCAAGCCGATAACCTTCTTATTAACACGAGGCATACCAAACTGGTTACCCTCGACATAATCAGAAGTGTCGAACTTATCTATGTCTCTCTTCATCATTTCATACATGTTCTCACCTCTGACTTCGTATATGAGACTATCGGTGTCAGTGTAGAGAAGCTTACACTTATCACCTAGTCGATCAAGCATGTATGAGTAATGAAAGTCATACACGCAAGTCTTAGAGAGGTCGAGAACACTTAGACCGACGTACAATGGCTTTCTAATGATGATCTCAGTGCGAGAAAGCTGTATAGCAACAAGGTTCTCGTCGAAGATAGTGCTGCTATGGAAATTGGGCTTGGCGATTAATGCCTCAGCTCCGTAGCGTCCTTCCCATTTGTTGACGAGTTTCACATCAACGCGCTTGCGCTCATTCTCCATTGTTTTACCATAGACTGCGTTAATCAGAAGCTTAAAGAAGAGTTTTTCAAACTCGTTCTTAGATTGTTTGCGCTTCTCGGTGTTGAGGTCTACATACGACTTGAGCCAGGGCTTTTGCTCGAAACGTAGAGCTCTATGAATCTTAGTGAGAACTAAACCATTATTGAGAGCCTGTTTCAGAGCACGGTAATGGATGACGTAGCGCTCTTTCTTGGAAAGTGTGGTCATCAGCTTGACTTGTTTTGAACCTGGAGCAGCCGCATGTTCTGGACAAAGAGGTAAGTCCTTGTGAGCATCGTGGAGAGATTCAGGATACTCGAGATCAACTTCCAATATGTAGCCGATGGGACTTTCGTCGTCAACAACCATGACATTGAGATTCTCGGGTTTTCGTACCCATTCAAAACCTCCGTATGGTAATGATTGGGTCATTGCCCAACCATAGAGGTTGTTCACATCATAGTACATCAAGTACTTTGACTCTTCATCGAGAATCCAATCATCGCCCATGTATTCGTTGTTCGCTTTAGCGTAGCGATTACAACACTGGCTCACACCACCCCTGATTCCTCTCTCTACAAACATAAGCATGTCTATGTCTGTGAGGAGTTCCAGCTCTACTCCTGTATGCTTGAGCATGGCGTCCCAAGTAAGGCCAGGAGTGGTGTAGTAGTGAGCAGGATCCAGACCATATGCTTCGATACATGTCGAGCGGAAGTTCTCGAATATATCTGCTAGAAGAAGTACATCGGTTTTTAGGTAAAGATCCGAGTAATCTCCTAATGTCTCGATGTTGAATGTCTGCCAAACATTCTCGGCATGGTCGAACTCACTATCGGTGATGTCGCTGTCTGTTAGCTTACTGTAGAATGCTTCTTTGCAGGGGAGAAAAACGTCTTCAAGCTTCTCAGAGCAATCCAGATAGTCGTAGGGAAAGACTCCTTTGCGCTTCAATAATTCCATTTGCTCAGCGCTATATCCATCAGCTTGAAATTCTTTTTCAACGATATTTAAATCGCTCAAGTACGATGCTAACTTCTCGAGAGAAGATGGCATGAAGCGGAAGGAATCAATAAACCTAAAGTTTATCTCGCTTCCATCGATATACTTGACGAATGAAATATATCGTTCCTTATTCTCAGGAATCAGGCTTACTCGACCCTTCAAATTTGCAGCCGTGGCGATTTCTTTGATTATGAAATGAGAATCATAACCAGTGAGATTGTGGAAAATCACTGGTATGAATCTGGAGTCCTTATAATTGATATTACATGACTGGTGAGCTGCTCCTCGATATCTGAAAAATAAAATATTGATTAATAACGAGTTATTTGTTAAAATAATTTTTCAATATATAAAACTTACCTTCCAGTCAGATGACAATGATCACGAACTTTAACATCCTGAGGTTTGAAAGTCTTTCCACAAATGTTGCAAACTGTCGCTCTTTCAAAAGAAAATTGTTCTTGCCTTGAAAGATCTAAGGGCTTAGGATTGGCGTACGTCTCTTCCAACTTATTCCGCAATGACTCCAGTTCTGCTACAAACCATTCTGCTGGAGTTTGATCTTCGTTTCTTGCTTGTCTGTAGCACTTATACTCGGAATAAGCATCATTGAAACTACATTTGATGTAGTAGCCAATACTGTAAGCCTGATGTTCTTGAAAAGCTTGAACATGTCGCACTGGTTTCAATAGACTTTCAAAATCTGCGTATATGACGAAAGGCACTCTTTCATTACGCTTGTGGTTCTCGAACTTCAGAATATTATCTTTTGTCGAAGGAAGCTTGATTTTACACTTATTTAATGAAGCACAATCAACTTCATGTTCCTTCAACTTATCTTCTGTTCTAAAATAATGAAGACAGCGATCACAGATAAATGTCTTCGCGTTGTGCTTCGTCACTTGAGATCGAATAAGACGTGATAAGGATTTCACCCAAACATAATGAAATCTTCTAGGTACAAAGTCATCATCATCGTTATTCTCTTCTTCATCTTCATTATCATACTGATCTTGAATCAGCAATAAATTAATATGCCTTTCTTTTTTCTCAGCGGTGACATGGCAGGGTGAGACATCAAATTTATTACCTATAAAAAAAAAAGTTATATTTTAAATTTTATTAATAATGATTTTAACCCTTAATGGTCACACCTCTTAAAAATCACGTAATGGTCACACGGGGTATGGCATACCCCAGCAACTTTGCGACGCGACAAAAAATAGTGAAAAGCTATATGATGGAACGAAAAAATTCCAGCATATATTTTGAACCTTCCTTTAACAAATCTCGTAAGTTTCATAATAATTAATTTTAAATATTATAAAAAAATTATTGGAAAAAAAAACTGAAAAAATCCTCTTTTTCACTAAAATTGCTATAACTCGGTCAATTTTGAAGTTATAATTCACTTTGAACAGCTGCGGAACAAGTACTGAGGGGCCGATCGAAATAATGCCTACCTGGCCTTTAAGTAGAAACTTCGAACTAATGGTAGATGTAGTGAAAAGCCGCAAATTCATTAATTTAAGGACTCGTATTTCAGTTCAAAAATCGCGTGGGGTATGGTACACCCCGTGTGACCATTAAGGGTTAATATAAAAAGAAATACTTACATTGTTTCTTCAACATGAATAGATTAATGGAAATGTTGTTCAGCTTTTCAAACTTCGCAATCTGCTTCGGAGATACTGGGAATTCTATTCCGGTAAAATCAAGTTCTTTCTCATAAGCACGGTATTTAGATACACGCTGTGGATCGCGAGCAGGAGGGTGAAGCGCCGAAAGAATTGCCCACTTGAAACATTCATTGTCATTATTTTTAACATTGATGCAAGCTTCTTTCTTCTTTATTTCTTCTGGCAAATCTGTATAAGAGCTTCCTCTTACTGCATTGAGCTTGTTAATGTTTATGCTCAAGCTCAAAATTTGTCGAAGAGTCCAACAAGAATCTCTCTCTTGAAATTCACTCATAGCAATCTGAATAGGTTGCAGAATGTTCGTTTCAAACCACTCTTTGAGATCAGTAGTTTGGAAGATGGCGACGTTCTTCGTATTGAAGTATTTAACTTCAACTATCTCTTCGTTATTTTTACGAAGATCGTATTCAGCAGCAAGTTCAGAGTTGACTGATATACTCCTATGTTCACTAAGAGCAATCTTAACTTTTTCATCGAAGACAGGAAAAACATCTGTCATGAATTTATCTAAATCAAGGTGGCCAAGGTTGGTGATCACACCTGACAACATTCGTGTAGCAAAGGCTGATTGAAATTCATTCCATTCTACACTGGCGCTCTCACTATGTGCCTGAATGTCACCACCTCTTTTTGTAAACTCAAGTAGCTTCTCTCGAATTGTTATGAGATGTCTTAATGATGTCTCTCTTCTTTGTTTCTCCGATCTTGATACTCTCACTGTGTTTAACTTGAGCTGCAAATCTTCGATCACTTTTTCAACCAAGTCCAACCATCTTCTGATATCACTAGAATCAGCTTCACCACTTGCCGCATAACGCAAAGACTTCCAGAGTTCTTTAACGTTCGCTGCGTAGTATTCCGCCATGACTAACACTTAATTTCACAGTAAATTTCACTTATTATAATCTTTTTAAAAGTACTTATAATTTTCAGTTTTGCACTCTTTTTTCACTTTTATAAAATTTTCACTTATTACTTTTATAATTCAAAATCACTTTATACTTATGAGCTCTCCGATGTTACTCTTCGAAGTTGCTCGATGAGAAATGATGACTACTCGCGGTTGTAGCTGCTTATATAGAGGCTCCGAACGGATGTGATAGATTAGTAGTGGGGGGTAAGTCGAACGTGATTGGTTCGTTGAAGCTTTCTAATCGTGTATAAAAGTAAGAAAATTTTCAATAAAGCATCAGTTCAAATCGAGATGGAGTACATCGTGGACGTCCAGGGTTTTAAGAGCTCTTTGAATAAATTCATATTCAAAGAAGTTGCTATAATAGCTCTTGAAGATGATGCAGTCCCGATGGTATTCAACTTCCAACCACCTTATCATTGGAAATACCTTTGAGCCAGTATAAGGGTGTTAATCGATGGTTGGAATCATATTGGCATGGTATACCCTGGAGGTCAGGAGATGTTCCTTATGAGAAGCTAGAGGATACTTTACAAGAATGTTGTAAGGATGCTACTAAAATTTGGATTAAAGGAGAAGAAAAAAGACAATGGATATCGGAAATATTACGGAATAAGTAAGTATATTATTATTATTTATTAATTATCTATTTATAATATTTTATTTTTATTTTAGATTGATTTGTAACATCGAGCATAATGGATGTCCATCTCTTTCAATGCTGGCCAAGGAAGATGAGACTCCGACCTGTTCTCTCCATGAGCGTAGCAATCCCGTTTGCGCATTCAAAAACGCGCAGATGTTGAAAGAATGGCTTCTGGAAATCCGGAAACCAAACAATTCAGGGTTGGATGAAGTTGATTGCAGCATGAATAATATGATTGTATCAGATGACGATGATGAATGTTCTTGTAATAAAAATTTTTGTAAAATAAATAAAGAAATATTATACTCAATGTATATGTAAATTAAGTAAAGTTGGAGAGATTTTAAAATCAATGTAAGTTAACTATTGATGGGAAGAATCTCACAGGTTAAGAGCGAAGGATGGGGCTCTTACCTTACTTAATAAAAAAAAATTTGTATAATTAAGTAATTTTAAATATATTCATATATATAAATGAATGAATAAAAGATATATTTTATAAACGATTTAAAAACTTTAAATTCATTCTAAATATACTTATATTAATAAAGAAAAAAAAAAATTCAAACTCCTTCAGTGGAAAATAAAAAAATAGTGGAAAAACAAGAATTATTAACATATTAGTATAATCTTATAGCTCAATCAAAAGTACTATCAATTTTTAAAAAAATAATTCATTTTTTCTAATAGTTATACCGTACTTTCCTCTTAAAAATATATATACATATATTCTAGAGATGATATACTATTAATTTATGCAATGAAAAAAAAATTTTTTTTTTTTCAGCTGACGTGTGGTACACTCCCCTTAAAAAAAATGTATATGTATATCATATAAATGATGTACTTTCGATTTATGCAATAAAAAAAAAATTATTTTTTCAAGTAGTTGAAACCATACTGCCCCCTTAAAAAGTGCATATGTATATCATAGAAATGATATACTTTCGATTTATGCAATAAAAAAAAAATTATTTTTCAAGTAGTTGAAACCATACTGCCCCCTTAAAAAGTGCATATGTAGATCATAGAAATTATATACTTTCGATTTATGCAATAAAAAAAAATTATTTTTTCAAGTAGTTGAAACCATACTGCCCCCTTAAAAAGTGCATATGTATATCATAGAAATGATATACTTTCGATTTATGCAATAAAAAAAAAATTATTTTTTCAAGTGGTTGAGACCATACTGCCCCCTTAAAAAATACCTAAACTTGCATCTGAAAAAAAAATATATATATGTACATAAAATTTATTAAAAATATTAAAAGGAAAAAAGAGAAAAGAGAATAGAGTGTTCTTATGTTTGAATTTTTTTTTTTGGCCCTGAAAAGGGCCGATTATACAAAAAAATTTAGGTTCTCTTAACCTCTCTCTCAGGAGACTTAAACCGAGGTCGCTTTCTTAATTCTTTCAACGAACGGCGTCGGCTTTCAGACCGATTCCGTTGCGAAGAAGGAGCAACAAAGCGGTCCACTCTACCAGAGGGTGGTGGCACAATGCGTCGCTTAAGGCGTTCGAATTGTTCTAAATTCGGCATTGGAAGTACTTCCCTCTGCGTTCGATTCCCCGACAATTCGGCCAAAATTGGTCGAGGAATAGGACGGAGAGGTTGAGGAAGTGTTGGCTTCCTTACTACCGCTGCCTCATTTGGAACTGTAAAAGATGGAAGAACATTGTTCTCACCAACTTTTACGACCCGTCCGTACTGATCAATCACCAATGATAAAACTGGAGGACCATCAGATAGTACGACAGGTTTGCGACGTCGTGTTTTACACACAATGACTTTGACCTTCGGTTTAACCTCCAAAGATTTAAGAGGCGTCGCGGGAGCATCTTGCATCGGTGAAGAGTGAGATGTTGGAACCAACGAATCAGGGTTGGAATCCTGAGATTCCTTGCCTGGTCGTGGACGCCAACGTCTCGCATTTCGCCGAATGCGTTGCGCTTCAGAGCGAGGCTTCTTTGAAGTAGAACTAGAGAGCTCTTTTGACTCTTCCATTGTAGAAGAGAGAATGATTTCAGAATGCTGGCGAGCCTCCTTATATTATGCTCACCCCCACTCTGAAACCAACTACAAGTCACATGTTAACTCTCCGACTCGCTCAGAGGGTTCACGTAACTTGACTGCGTTCAAAAATGTTAAGTCATTTTCCAAACTCTCCGACTCATTCAGAGGGTTCTTCCAATAACCTATCAGCTGTTAAGCTGATGGCGTTCAAAGTTAAGCTAAGATAGTTCCTCCGACTCACTCAGAGGATCTACGTAGCTTAACTACGTTCAAAAATGTCAAGTCATTTTCCAAACTCTCCGACTCATTCAGAGGGTTCTTCCAATAACCTAACTATCAACTGTTAAGCTGATGGCGTTCAAAGTCAAAGTTCTAAATAAACTCAAAGAGTTCAGAACGATGACGCTTCATCCAGATCTCGAAAGATCCGGGCATCCAGATCTCGAAAGACCCGGGTATGGTAGCACGAGGTTGAAAACTCGTGTGCTTAAGCACCGCAATCGGAACGAAGTCAAGCCGCCTTCTTAATAGGACTCTCCGACTCACTCAGAGGGTCCACTCAGCGCGACGACTCAACAGCCGACTGCCACGAGTTTTTCCAGAGACCTGGTCAACCTCATTGGCACCAAAAAACAGTCAGCACGGCTGAAGAGCTCCAGACCTCGAGAGGTCCGGTCTGCCCAGCGAGCGCGAGCTGACTGACGAAGCGTGCGTCTTGCCCGAGGTATATACCTAACGGCGGCGAGAGAGCGGCGCACGCATAGTTGCGGCGGCGCGCGGAGTATACAGCGCGCGAGATACAAATATACCACGCGTAGTATAACTTTTATGTTATACCATCAAACATATTACTGAAATTTTATTTAATAAAAATTTTCCTCGTTAACAAAAATTTCTAATACAAAGTTTGCCGTCACTACAAGAGCGTCGACCAATCAGCGACGAGATGAGCAGCTATAAATTAGGGAAAATTCGCAACTTAATTTCATTCTTTCTTTAACTTTTCGAGAGGATGTCTTCTGAAAATAACGAAACCTTTAGGACTTTGGGAGAGTTGGTAGAAGTTTATTTCCCTGATTTGGAAATTGACTTTCTACCAGACTCACAGTTTTTTGCAATGGTAATGGAGTCATCGGTCGAGTCACCACCAGCTGAAGGGTCAGTGCTACACCTGATGGAGCCACCGCTGGAAGAATTGGGATTTGACGCCGATGAATTTCAAATTTATTTGGATCCATCTCAGCTATGTGACGAGGTGATCGTTCCAGAAATGTTATCACCAAGGTCTCCAGAGGTGATAGACCTCGTTTCTCCATCACCGCAAAAAAGAAAGAGTGGAGAGCCACGGAAGAGAGAACGAGAAGAAGAAGAAGAAAAATGTTCCAAGAAGACAAAATATTGATTTTATTTTACACGCTCTCTGATTTAATGTTTTATCAATCGGCCCTTTTCAGGGCCACATATTTTTCAAACGTGAAACAAATTGTTTCAATTTCTTTATATTTTTTTAAAAATTATTTTCCAATAAAATATTTAACAGTCCTTTTCAGAGCTATACATAAATTAAACGTTAAAATTAACTATTTAATATTTTTTTAAATATTATGTGTTATTTTTAAGATATTTTTCAACTCATTTAAATACATAAAACTATATAAGTATATCGTTATATATACGCAAGTATATCGATATATATATATATATATATATATATATATATATATCAAAGTATATTGTTATATATCGAAGTATATCGATATATATGCAAGTATACCGTTATATATACTTGTTATACAGTTAAATAAAAATTAAAAAAGTTTTTAAAAATCCTGCGCTCGAAATAACAATAAATATATAATAAAAAAAGTTTTAAAAAATCCTGCGCTCGGAATACGCTTAAAATATCACCATGTTAAAAATAACTGGGCTCGTATCCTCCTGGGCTCGTATCCTCCTGGGCTCGAACCCCCCTGGGCTCGAACCCCCCTGGGCTCGAACCCCCCTAGTTTACCTACTAATGACAGTTTTTCTGATCGATAGGTAGTGTCGTTCTATGACGCACGCTGAATCTGGTTGAGATTTACGGCATAACACGTCTTACCAATTGTTACATAAAAAAAATAGTAGGATTCAACTTGAGGGCGGACAACAAAAGAAATCTACCAAAATTTTATGTTGAAAAAGTTATATAAAAGTTTTCAATTTATAGTATTTTGAGGTTAGGGTTGTCAACTTTGATATCTAATTTGCGATTCAAGTTCATAAGAAATAACAGCTCCAAAGGATTTTTTATTTCAACTTAAATGATTGTACTAATATAGCTAATGTCAAAATTTGTTAAAATTTAAAGAAAATGACAAAAAAAAAAGTAATAGATATCTTTTTCTAATTTTTTAAATTGAATAAAATATATAAGAGATCCCATGTGAGATCACGTATGAGATTGCACACGAGATTGCATATGAGATGTCACATGAAATCGCCTGTGAGATCGCATATGAAATCGAATGTATATTCGTTAAATTTTCATATAAAAAAAATATATGTGCGATCTGACATGAGATCTCACATATATTTATTTTATTTTCAAAATTCAACGAATATATATGAGATTTCATAGGCGATTTCATATGAGATCTCACATGAGAATTTATACAATATTTTCAGTAGGGATGATTTTTCTTGGCTTGTTCTTTAAATTTATACATATTTACACTCTTCCGCTTCTCATTTATTTAAAATAAGTTCATACCTATAAGTAGAATCGCCGGTAGCACAGGGGCTAAGGTTCTTGGCTCATGCTGTAGTAGACCGAAGTTTAATACCCCGGAAAATTTTTCTGAATTTTTCTCTGTGAAATAGAACGAGGAGACCAGGAAAAACCAATTGAAAATTCCTCCTGGCCAATATTTGGTATGGAGAAATTAATTAATTCGAAATATTTTTTAGATGCATAAAAATGTTTTATTGAAGGAAAAAAATTTTATTTCAATTATTTAACTTAATTTTTATTTTAATGTTACGAAATATAAATTTAAAATAAAATTAATAATTTCCAGTATGAGATATTTTAAAATTTAACAATGATCTTATGTATTTTGAGCAATATTTCATTGATATTTAAAAATGTTATGTTCACTGACGGAATAAATGATATTGATACAAAAAATATTTCACTGATTGCCAGAAAGAATATATTCGATACAATAAAATTTTTTTCGTTACAAAGAAATTTTTTTTCCAGTATAGCTATTAGATCAAATAACGGTTTTATCATCTATCATTTAGTTTTATCATGGAGCGACAAAGACAGAATTAGGTTCAAGTAACAACCGCTACTTGAGTTAGGTCTATAAATAGAAGTCTAAGATCGTCTATGATAATAAAAATTTATATGGTTGGAATATATATTCAAAATAGATTGAATAATAAATACTATTTTCTTCATTAAGAAATAATAAGATGATTCAAAAAAAAATTTTCTCTTATTTATTTTTTAGTCTATTTTCAATTATAATAAATTTTATTAAAAACATGGCAATTTATTTTAACATATTTTAACAATGAAAATAATACTTTTAATCTTATTTAAATAATGAAAATAATTTCAATTTATAAAATTCATAGTAAAGGATTAAATATTTTTATCTTACCTGCAAGAAATAAAATGTAGGCTACCGAATATTCGCTTTTGTGACTCGAAGGATTACAGTGAAGTTGACAGTGGTTATTTTTAACGAAGTGAAATCCGTTATTATTAAAGTCTTCTACAACACGTTATATATATATATAACGTGTTGTAGGACACCCTAATATATATATATATATATATATATATATATATATATATATATATATATTAGGGTGTCCCTTATTTCCCAAACTTGGAAAAACCTTGCTCCCACCCTCAAGATTTCTTGCAAATGTTGAAAAACTATGAAATAAACTCTGAGATAGTCGAAAAAAAGTATTCAACCCGTGCCGCTTTTCGAAAAACGATTTGAAAATGAATTATTCACAATAACATGAAAACAAGTCATTCTATAAAAATTTTTTTCAAACAAAACTTGTAAATATTTTTAAGACACAACTTAGTTTTATTATAAATTTTTGTCTAAAATGAGCTGTACTCCGATTAAACGAGATTAACGATTGAAAAAGGACGTTTTTCGTACTTGATAATTCTTCATGCGAAAATTTCTATTATTTAAATGTATAATATCCTATTTAAAAACTTTATCGTTCAATAAATTTTCTGCTAAAAATTTTTAGTTTTGCAATAATACTTAAAAATCAAGTTTTTTTTCATGCTTTTCCATAGCTTTTTCGCAATAGATTATAAAAAACGAATCACGATAACAAATTATTTAGTTGAAAAAAAGCATTTAACCCGTGCCGCTTTTCAAAAAACGATTTTTCATGCTTTTTTCAATTTTTTTAAACTAGTGATTTTTCTTATTTATGAAAAATACCCTGTTAAAAAAAATCAGGTGAGAAATCAGCTGATTTCTCAGGTGATTTATCATGCCAAAATCTCATGTAATGATTTTTTTGTTTTTACGCATTTCAAACCATGCTTAGTCAATTAAGAACTATTTTTGAAAAGTTTTGAAAATTTTGAACTTTGAAAATTTTTTTTAAAGTTTGGTCTTAGGAAAAATTTTGAATAATTTTACAAAAAAATTTTCTTCCTTTTATTAAAAATAAAAAAATTATAGACGATAATTTTTATTATTATACTACCGACTACGATGAGTGAATTAATGTTTCAATATATTTTGTGAATCAAAAAATTTAGTTTATTATGATGTAATTTCAAGTGCTCAAATCATCGTAAAAAATCTAGAACATGTTTCTTATGAAGAACTAAAAATAAATAGCAGCATCTTTTCTTTAGGGGATTTTGGTGAACAAATAAAGGTTAGATGGTATTTTCAGCGTATGTTTATGTTTTTTGTTCCTATGTGCTTATTATATTTCCAAGTATGTTAAAAATAATTTTTTAATATATCAATATCAATCTAAATCTATATTTATTTAAATTTCAAGATTGATAGAAAGCTGATAAAAGCAGTGAGAGTAGTAACACAAGAAGTTAATGTTCATTCTTGTCTCAAGCATTTATAGTACTACAGTTCTATAACTGTTTTGAAGAACAAAATTACATTGATATAATTTCGTGACTGTGCCATAGTGGAGAACTGCATTGTTGTCTTAAAACTTAAGGATTAAGAAAATTTTGTGAACCAAATGGTATTTAATCACTATTTTATTTTACTATATCTGAATTATATAGAAAAAATTAAACAATTTTTTGAATTAATATTTCCATCAAGTACTTGATTGAGATATTATTAATATGATAAACAAGCTGTTAGTTTAATTTTTTTAAATTCCAATTTATTAGCAAGAACGTATTAATAATTAATTTTTAAAATTATAAAATTGTAGAAAAAAAAGTTTGGTCTTGCAACATAGTTAACTCTGTGATTAAAAGCATTTCACAATGTGCGATCCAATGAATTTTATTTCTTAATATTTAAATATTAGTTTTTATTTACTTTTTCAAATATAATAGATTAATTGCATAATGTGTAAATTCAAATCTTGTGCATCATAATCTTAAAAATATAGACTTAAATTTATAGTTGAAAATATTAAATGATAAATCACATGTATTATACATAGAATTTCCATAATGGTCTGATTATTATTAATTTTTTATTTAATTGCAACTAAATATTGTAATTGTAATAAATAACTACTTATATTATTATTTTTAAAAAGTTACTCAATTTATTTGTAAGGTTGACATAATATCTTCTCATGATCTGGGAGCTTATGTATGGAGTTCGAGACGTATATTATTATGTTTTTATTTGACCTACCATCTTTAACATAGACACTGATAAAAGTGCCTTTGTCTCCTACCTGAGTATTAATGGCAGATTTCAATCTCACATTACCATCGGCTTGAACTGATCAAAAGCAGTTTAGATGTGATACGCTTAATTTTATTTCACCTGAGGTAAAAAGTAGTAGTTTTTATTTAGTTTTTTTAATATAATTAATGAACATATATAATATTAGTCTTGTTTGCTATAACCTTAAAAATATTGAGTTAATTTTTTTCTCATTTATAGTGTACTTTAGAAATTTTATTTGACATTAAATATTTATTATTATAACAAATTTAAAAACAATCAATTTATGCAATAATTTAGAATCAATATGAGCTATTAAAAGTTTTGGGATGAGGCGTCCATGGCTCAGTCGGCTAAGGCGCGTGCCTAGACGGCTGAGACTCGTTCGTTCTCGAGGTAGCGGGTTCGAATCCCCGTCAGATCGAGAAATTATTGGTGGCATTTTAACACATGTCACTGGTTTTTTTCGGAGGCAGGAATTTGCTTGCTGACCGACAACAGAAAAAACATTGAACATCCACCGTTTTTTCACGAGTTCCAAAAACTACAGTACCTTAATGTTATCACAGTCGCTAATACCCATCATGAGGGACGCGACTTTAAATAACTAAATTAAAAAAAAAAAAAAAAAGTTTTGGATTTTCTTCCTATTTTCCTTAAATGTATCTGTTATGGATGCACTGTATCCTCTTGTACTATTAAAATTATTTTGTAGCTGATTTCTTGTTGTTTTATAAAAAACTTTACTCACTGTTCGTGGTTGCTGTTCAAGAGCTACTATATTTTCTCTGGGACTCTAGATACCCTATATGAAGATTACGGTCAGAATGCTGAAGTTTATATGGATCATACTGCAGGATGTTTTGACGTGAGTTATTGTTATAGGAGTACAATTATATGTTACTGTGAAATCATGTACTTTCTGACCTCACTCTGAATTCCTTTCTTTTTCCCCTGAAATATATCTGTTATGGATGCATTGCACCCTCATGACATGTCAAAGCTATTCTGTGGC
Organism: Anastatus disparis; assembly: GCA_017163975.1. Classification (NCBI taxonomy): domain Eukaryota; kingdom Metazoa; phylum Arthropoda; class Insecta; order Hymenoptera; family Eupelmidae; genus Anastatus; species Anastatus disparis. The sequence goes on along the minus strand of JAFFSR010000369.1, from coordinate 901,995 downwards.
TAATAATTTTAATGTTTTATAGAATACTTTGTTCGCTGTTGGTGGTTGTTATTTAAAAATGCCTGAATAGTTACTGTACTTTTCTTGTGGATTTATATTATTTGTCGAATTATTGCTGAATACATGGATACACTAGTTCAAAATGTGTATGTGTTCAGGTGATAAGGTTTGATAATTATAATTATTGTTTAAAAAATATAATTTGATATATTTATTAAATAGTATAATAATTATTTTTTATCATTTCAGAATTTGAAGATATCAAATTTTACAGGTCATCAATGTTCTTTTAGGGTAGCATGTGAGGGGTTATACTTTTTACAATAGTATGAGAAGGATTTAGTTTTTTAGGGTGTTTTATTTGTGAGTGCTTTTAAATACAAAACTGTGTGACTACAAGTTGAAATAAATAGTTTTCAAATTGTTTTCTGAAGCATACACAAGTTTAATCTTAAATGATGCTTTTGAATATAGGTTTAATCAACGTGTTTGACGATCATATGGTTAAATTCGTGAATTTTTTTTTCTTATGATTATTACAAAACTTGTATTACAAAAGAATTTTTTACTAGGAATTTAATTTATTTTAAGGGATTTTAAGTTTTATCATCAGGTTTTGTTGAATAATTTGTTATCGTGATTCGTTTTTTATAATCTATTGCGAAAAAGCTATGGAAAAGCATGAAAAAAAACTTGATTTTTAAGTATTATTGCAAAACTAAAAATTTTTAGCAGAAAATTTATTGAACGATAAAGTTCTTAAATAGGATATTATACATTTAAATAATAGAAATTTTCGCATGAAGAATTATCAAGTACGTAAAACGTCCTTTTTCAATCGTTAATCTCGTTTAATCGGAGTACAGCTCATTTTAGACAAAAATTTATAATAAAACAAAGTTGTGTCTTAAAAATATCCACAAGTTTTGTTTGAAAAAAATTTTTATAGAATGACTTGCTTTCATGTTATTGTGAATAATTCATTTTCAAATCGTTTTTCGAAAAGCGGCACGGGTTGAATACTTTTTTTCGACTATCTCAGAGTTTATTTCATAGTTTTTCAACATTTACAAGAAATCTTGAGGGTGGGAGCAAGGTTTTTCCAAGTTTGGGAAATAAGGGACACCCTAATATATATATATATATATATATATATATATATATATATATATATATATATGTATCTTCTGATAATCATATAAAATAATGTTATGTTACGAGTGGAGTTGTAAATAAGGAAATGGTGTTTCATTTGAGATGGTCAAGTAATTGAAAATACTCGCACCAGTTACCAGTTACTAGTAAAGAACTGGTAAATGGTCGGACTATTTGCCAATTACTGGCTGAGGAACTGGAAATAGTTGGACCATTTAAGAGTTACTTACCATGTAACTGGAAACTAATCAGACCATTTACCAGTTACTTGCTCTGTAACTGAGAACTGGTCAAACTATTTTCCATTTACTTGCTCTGTAACTGGTAAATGGTGCGAGCATTCTCAATTACTTCACCATTTCAAATGAAACACCATTTCCTTATTTACATCTCTGATGCATGTATACCGCGTAATATACTTTTATAACACTGTAATATACGTGTATACCAAGTATCGATACACTTATATTACGCTGTTATATGTATATCGGTACACATATAGCGCGCTGTCATACGTGTATCGATACACATATAGCACGCTCTTACACTGTGCATCGATACACGTATACCGTTCTTACTATACGTGTAAATGAGTATCGATACTTATATACCACGCTGTTTATACATGCAGAAACATGTTGATACGTGTATGTTTGAGCGTGAAGCTCGTATATTCGAGCGTCGACCTCGTTAAGCTGAGCGCTAAATTTGTAGGCCCGTATGTGATACGCGGTAAGTTATGATGTGCATGTATCACGCTTATATCACATTCATGTATACGTCTATTACGCTGGCACAGCCACTAGACAACGCCACTATCTAACCAATACCATATTTTGTTGCTAATTTGTTGCTAATTTGTTACGCAAAAATCAATTTTGTTGCTCTAGCCGTTCCCAAGAAACACGGGCCGTGCTAGCGTAAGTCTTACGCTAGCAAGGCCACTGCTGTAACTCTTATTCTAATTAAGATATTTTACCTATTCGAACGGCATAATTTGTTGCTAATTTGTTGCTCAAAGATGATATTTTCCAAAATTCGAAAACAATAGTATTTGACCCTAATACCGACATCAGGCCCAGTTGAATTTCAGGAAATCAGTTATTTTTCAGGGTATGACTAAAACTAAAGAGTGATAATTTGTTGCTAATTTGTTGCTGATGATTCCACCTTGAAATAATTTTTTTGCTCCAGCCGTTCCCAAGAAACACGGGCCGTGCTAGCATAAGTCTTACGCTAGCAAGGCCACTGCTGTAACTCTGGTTCTAATTAAGATATTTTAAAGATTCAAACGACATAATTTGTTGCTAATTTGTTGCTGAAAGATGATGTTTTCTAAAATTCGAAAAAAATAGAATTTGACTCTAATACCGACATCAGGCCCAGTTGAATTTCAAGAAATCAGTTATTTTTCAGGGTATGACTTAAACTAATGAGTAATAATTTGTTACTAATTTGTTGCTGAAAGATGATGTTTTAAAAATTCGAGAACAATAGTATTTAACCCTAATACCGACATCAGGCCCACTTGAATTTCAAGAAATCAGTTATTTTTCAGAGTATGACTAAAACTGATGAGTAACAATTTGTTGCTAATTTGTTGCTGATAATTCCACCTTAAAACAATTTTTTTGCTCCAGCCGTTCCCGAGAAACACAAGCCGTGCTAGCGTAAGTCTTACGCTAGCAAGGCCACTGCTGTAACTCTTGTTCTAATTAAGATATTTCAACTTTTCGAACAGCATAATTTGTTGCTAATTTGTTGCTGAAAGATGATATTTTTCAAAATTCGAAAATAATAGACTTTGACCCTAATACCGACATCAGGCCCAGTTGAATTTTAAGAAATCAGTTATTTTTCAGAGTATGACTAAAACTGATGAGTAATAATTTGTTGCTGAAAGATGATGTTTTCCGAAATTCGAAAACAATAGTATTTGACCCTAATACCGACATCAGGCCCAGTTGAATTTCAAGAAATCAGTTATTTATCAGGGTATGACTAAAACTAAAGAGTAATTATTTGTTGCTAATTTGTTGCTGAAAGATGATGTTTTAAAAATTCGAAAACAATGGTATTTGACCCTAATACCGACATCAGGCCCAGTCGAATTTTAAGAAATCAGTTATTTTTCAGAGTATGACTAAAACTGATGAGTAATAATTTGTTGCTGATAATTCCACCTTGAAACAATTTCTTTGCTCCGGCCGTTCCCGAGAAACACGGATCGTGCTAGCGTAAGTCTTACGCTAGCAAGGCCACTGCTGTAACTCTTGTTCTAATTAAGATATTTCAACTTTTCAAACGGCATAATTTGTTGCTAATTTGTTGCTGAAAGATGATATTTTCTAAAATTCGAAAAAAATAGAATTTGACTCTAATACCGACATCAGGCCCAGTTGAATTTCAAGAAATCAGTTATTTTTCAGGGTATGACTTAAACTAATGAGTAATAATTTGTTACTAATTTGTTGCTGAAAGATGATGTTTTAAAAATTCGAGAACAATAGTATTTAACCCTAATACCGACATCAGGCCCACTTGAATTTCAAGAAATCAGTTATTTTTCAGAGTATGACTAAAACTGATGAGTAACAATTTGTTGCTAATTTGTTGCTGATAATTCCACCTTAAAACAATTTTTTTGCTCCAGCCGTTCCCGAGAAACACAAGCCGTGCTAGCGTAAGTCTTACGCTAGCAAGGCCACTGCTGTAACTCTTGTTCTAATTAAGATATTTCAACTTTTCGAACGGCATAATTTGTTGCTAATTTGTTGCTGAAAGATGATATTTTTCAAAATTCGAAAATAATAGACTTTGACCCTAATACCGACATCAGGCCCAGTTGAATTTTAAGAAATCAGTTATTTTTCAGAGTATGACTAAAACTGATGAGTAATAATTTGTTGCTGAAAGATGATGTTTTCCGAAATTCGAAAACAATAGTATTTGACCCTAATACCGACATCAGGCCCAGTTGAATTTCAAGAAATCAGTTATTTATCAGGGTATGACTAAAACTAAAGAGTAATTATTTGTTGCTAATTTGTTGCTGAAAGATGATGTTTTAAAAATTCGAAAACAATGGTATTTGACCCTAATACCGACATCAGGCCCAGTCGAATTTTAAGAAATCAGTTATTTTTCAGAGTATGACTAAAACTGATGAGTAATAATTTGTTGCTGATAATTCCACCTTGAAACAATTTCTTTGCTCCGGCCGTTCCCGAGAAACACGGATCGTGCTAGCGTAAGTCTTACGCTAGCAAGGCCACTGCTGTAACTCTTGTTCTAATTAAGATATTTCAACTTTTCGAACGGCATAATTTGTTGCTAATTTGTTGCTGAAAGATGATATTTTCTAAAATTCGAATACAATAGTATTTGACCCTAATACCGACATCAGGCCCAGTTGAATTTCAAGAAATCAGTTATTTTTCAGGGGATGACTAAAACTAATTAGTAATTTCAATTAATTACTAATTAGTATTTCTGCCGCCCAGCATTTGCTGCACGATATAATACATCTCGGCAGCAAAGAAATGAGAGTATAAAAATGACATATTACGTTAATAAAGCTTTTCAAATCTAACTTCTCATAAATTTTGGATTTCAAAAGTTTTTAGATACGTTCTTTTATGTTTAAAAGTCGAAAGATATAAATAACATACTAACGATTTTTTAGATGCATAGCATTCATTTCATTATAATGTGTTTGACAGGTTATGACTGAATAAGTTCTTTTGTAAAAACAAAAAAAATCATATTCAAATAAAATTTTTTTGTCCAAACCTTGGGCGAAATTTATATATAGATTTGTTTTAATTTTAACTATAGATTTTTACATTTTTATTATGTATTCTATTAGTACAAAATAATTATATTATATAGATTTGATTCGAATTCATAATTGTAATTCAAATAGTAATGGATTTAAGTAAGAATTGCTGAGTTTATAATACGAGCTTACATCTCCACCAATGGTTACGGTTAGGTCAAGTTCTGTTTCTTCGCAACGTTTTCTTCGCGAGAGATTTTTTCTCTTGAAGCGTGGGAGGTGCGAACAGGAGGCGTATGAGTTGATTTAGCTATATAAATATATATAAATATATATATATGTCGTATCAGGTATTCGGCGTTGTATGTGCAAAGCTAGTTAAATATGTATTGAGGTTACATACATTTCAATTCGTAGCACAACTATATTCAGTTTGCTATACTTCACATTAAAAAATATAGATAATTCCATACCTCACCTGGTGACGTATGGAGTCATCTATACGTCACACTGCTAGGTAGTAATTAGCTCTGAAGCGATCGTCGAAGTCGTAAAATTGGTTAGTTTAATCGGCGTGTTTTGTTTTTTCTTTTCACATTTTGTTCTTTAAAAAATTGATTAATCATACAAAAAAATTAGTGCAAATAATGAAAATAAATTAGTACAAATAACAACAAAATTATTATTATAGTGAAAGTGAGACAGTGAAAAAAAAAAATTAATTATAAAATGTGCGTGATATGCGTGGTCAGCTTGTCAAATTTGTGACACATCAATGACGGTTCCGCAGACGATCCGCGTCTACACTGTTACCATACGTTTATTCAAATTCAAATCAAAAGAAAGAAGGATAGCGAATTTGCACATTTATAATTTGATAGTCCCTCATACCTGCTACAACGACATAAAATCATCTACGCCATTTGGGAAAAAGAAGGATGAATACGGGGCGAATTTGTTGCTCGAACCGCAGTCAATCTCGGGCGCGCTTTGCGAGACCCTCTTTTTTCTAACTCTAACTCTTTCTCTTATAAATAAAAGAACTAGTTCATCTGCTATTCATTCCTGCCGCCGCCAGCCAGTAGTACCCCTCTCGCTCGTGCAGCAAATACTGGGCGGCAGAAATAAACTAAACTTGATTCAAATACTATTGTTTTCGAATTTCGAAAAATGTTATCTTTCATCAACAAATTATGCCGTTCGAATCGTTAATAGTACATTACGATACACGTGCTCTAAGTGGTCTTTTTTAACACGGCGCGCAGTTAGCACCCGAGCGCATCGAGGGTGCTAAGCACGTCATGTGAGAGAACCACTTCGAGTATACGAATCGTATATTATTTTATAGCACGTGTGAGATAAATCTACCAAACGTAATCTATACTATAGAAAATAAATTTCAACGAAATCTATACGCTCCACGAATGATAATTCGTAAATAAAAACGAACGCTATATATCAACAAAACTATGCACTCTACGAATGATAATTCGAAAAAAATGAAAACTATATACATTATCAAAACTAAACCCTTCACAAACAAATAAGAAAAGTAAAAACGATTTCAAAAGCATTTTTAGAGAAATTATATTGATAATTATTAATATCACTGATATTTTATTAATAATTAAATACAATATGCTAACAAAATCTTGCCGATTATTCTGATTCATGTATACATAAGTCAGACAAAGCAAAGCATCTAGTTCATTTTTCATATATGCATCTCTCTCTTTCTCATCGTTAGACTGTATACACTGTACACGCATACGCGCTCACAGAGGTTTCATATATTTCGAAAACTCACGGCACAATAAGAATTTATAAACTATAGCTTTCGTTTTCTTGATGCTTTTCATTCTCTATTGAGGTATTTATATTTTTTGGTTGATTGTCTACGTGTTATTATAGGTGAATGGTACATTATTAACCTGGGGTGAAAAGGCTGGATTTACGTAACGAGTTTCGTAAAACAGCCTCTACACCAGAGGTTAATAATGATTTTTTTCGCATGAGAGCCGAAAATGAGAAAAGAAGTTGCGATTTTGAGGTTAAAATGCGGAAAAATATCTTAGTTAGAACAAGAGTTACAGCAGTGGCCTTGCTAGCGTAAGACTTACGCTAGCACGGCCCGTGTTTCTCGGGAACGGCTGGAGCGAAAAAATTGTTTCAAGGTGGAATCATCAGCAACAAATTAGCAACAAATTATTACTCATCAGTTTTAGTCATACTCTGAAAAATGCTTGATTTCTTAAAATTCAACTGGGCCTGATGTCGGTATTAGGGTCAAATACTATTGTTTTCGAATTTTGGAAAATATCATCTTTCAGCAACAAATTAGCAACAAATTATACCGTTCGAATCTTTAAAATATCTTAATTAGAACCAGAGTTACAGCAGTAGCCTTGCTAGCGTAAGACTTACGCTAGCAGGGCCCGTGTTTCTCGGGAACGGCTGGAGCAAAAAAAATGTTTCAAGGTGGAATTATCAGCAACAAATTATTACTCATCAGTTTTAGTCATACTCTGAAAAATAACTGATTTCTTGAAATTCAACTAGGCCTAAAGTTGGTATTAGGGTCAAATACTATTGTTTTCGAATTTTGGAAAACATCATCTTTCAGCAACAAATTAGCAACAAATTATGCCATTCGAATCTTTAAAATATATTAATTAGAACCAGAGTTACAGCAGTGGCCTTGCTAGCGTAAGACTTACGCTAGCACGGCACGTGTTTCTCGGGAACGGCTGGAGCAAGAAAATTGTTTCAAGGTGAAATCATCAGCAAGAAATTAGCAACAAATTATTACTCATCATTTTTTGTCATACTCTGAAAAATGCTTGATTTCTTAAAATTCAACTGGGCCTGATGTCGGTATTTGGGTCAAATACTATTGTTTTCGAATTTTTAAAACATCATCTTTTAGCAACAAATTAGTAACAAATTATGCCGTTCGAATCTTTAAAATATCTCAATTAGAACCAGAGCTACAGCAGTGGCCTTGCTAGCGTAAGACTTACGCTAGCACGGCCCGTGTTTCTCGGGAACGGCTGGAGCGAAAAAATTGTTTCAAGGTGGAATCATCAGCAACAAATTAGCAACAAATTATTACTCATCAGTTTTAGTCATACTCTGAAAAATGCTTGATTTCTTAAAATTCAACTGGGCCTGATGTCGGTATTAGGGTCAAATACTATTGTTTTCGAATTTTGGAAAATATCATCTTTCAGCAACAAATTAGCAACAAATTATGCCGTTCGAATCTTTAAAATATCTTAATTAGAACCAGAGTTACAGCAGTAGCCTTGCTAGCGTAAGACTTACGCTAGCAGGGCCCGTGTTTCTCGGGAACGGCTGGAGCAAAAAAAATGTTTCAAGGTGGAATTATCAGCAACAAATTATTACTCATCAGTTTTAGTCATACTCTGAAAAATAACTGATTTCTTGAAATTCAACTAGGCCTAAAGTCGGTATTAGGGTCAAATACTATTGTTTTCGAATTTTGGAAAACATCATCTTTCAGCAACAAATTAGCAACAAATTATGCCATTCGAATCTTTAAAATATATTAATTAGAACCAGAGTTACAGCAGTGGCCTTGCTAGCGTAAGACTTACGCTAGCACGGCCCGTGTTTCTCGGGAACGGCTGGAGCAAGAAAATTGTTTCAAGGTGAAATCATCAGCAAGAAATTAGCAACAAATTATTACTCATCAGTTTTAGTCATACTCTGAAAAATGCTTGATTTCTTAAAATTCAACTGGGCCTGATGTCGGTATTTGGGTCAAATACTATTGTTTTCGAATTTTTGAAACATCATCTTTTAGCAACAAATTAGTAACAAATTATGCCGTTCGAATCTTTAAAATATCTCAATTAGAACCAGAGCTACAGCAGTGGCCTTGCTAGCGTAAGACTTACGCTAGCACGGCCCGTGTTTCTCGGGAACGGCTGGAGCAAAAGAATTATTTCAAGGTGGAATCATCAGCAACAAATTAGCAACAAATTATCACTCTTTAGTTTTAGTCATACCCTGAAAAATAACTGATTTCTTAAAATTCAACTGGGCCTGATGTCGGTATTAGGGTCAAATACTATTGTTTTCGAATTTTGGAAAATATCATCTTTCAGCAACAAATTAGCAACAAATTATGCCGTTTGAATAGTTAAAATATCTTAATTAGAATAAGAGTTACAGCAGTGGCCTTGCTAGCGTAAGACTTACGCTAGCACGGCCCGTGTTTCTCGGGAACGGCTAGAGCAACAAAATTGATTTTTGCGTAACTAATTAGCAACAAAATATGGTAATGGTTAGGTAGTGGCGTTGTCTAGTGGCTGTGCCAGCGTAATAGACGTTTCATGTATGATGCATTTGGTGCTCGTATCATTTTTGAAAAAGTTAACAAAACAACATATCGTGGGTTCTTTTTTTCAAACGCAGTAGTTTTATGCTAGCATTTTGAGTTACGGTATTTTCCGCTTTTATGAATGCATAATAGGTAAAATTTCAAATTGCCGCACTATCGTATTACTGTGAATGCACTAAAAGTATTTAGCTTTTTTAAATTATTTTAATAAGGATATTTAATTGTTTCAAATTTGAATATTTAACTCAAGTTTTAGAAGCACTATTTAAAATTGAGATATTTCAGTGTTTTTTCAGCCAAGAGATATAATGTGAATGTTTTTATAAATGTTTTAAGTTTAAAAAAGCTTATGATCATCAAGTTGTGAAATAAAAAATTTACTTATCTGAGTAAATTATTTTATCATATAGAATACTATTTAGTTAAATATACTATTTTAAATTAATACATGAAGTAAAAGGAAGTAAAAATATAATTTATATTTTTAATGAATTTAATTTAAAAATGACACACTAATAAAATTATAAGGTAAGTACCTTAGTTACAGATTAACATATAAAATTTGTGTTATAGTTGGCAAACAGGGTGTATGTTTATTTTAAATAAAAATTTAAATAATTTATTTATACCAGTGTGTTATTTTATAATGCATAATGAATTAATATTTAATATATTATATTTATAAGAATGTGCTATTTCATAATATACAATGCTATTTAATTAAACTTATATTAAATATTAATACATAAGTAAATAAAAGTACAAACATAATGTATATTTTTAATGAATGTAGTTTGAAAATAATTAACATATTGATGAAATTATTATTACGGTAGGTAGCTTGATTATAAATTAACATATGAAATTTGTGTTGCAGTTGACGAACAAGCTGTATAGCTATTTTTAATGAAAATTTGAATAATTTACTCATATGAGTATGCTATTTTATAATATACAATAAATTTATGTTTAATAAAATATATTTAACTGAATAGTTCACTTATACAAGTAGATAGATATTATTTTTATTTGTATATCATAATCCAAAAGGCTTGTGATACAATTTATAAATAGAATAATAAATATGGCACATGAAACAATGTATACATATAAAAATATTGCAGTTGATATCACAGTCAATTACTAAACCTAATAATACTAAATAAGTACGTCACAACAAAAGAATTGATATCAAAGATAAAAAAACGCTGCCAAGTGCTTTAGAGGAATGCTTTCTCATAGAGCTCTTTGAGTTTCATTAATTTTTTTATATTTATTTAAATGTGATTTTAATATAAAAAAATTGTCGAACATTAATATTTACTGATATTGTACTTTATAAATTTCGAACATATATGCTAGCTGAGTTAAATCGGGTGACACACTACCAAATCAACTTTTTAACTGGGCAAATGTAAACCAAAATCAATATTCCAAATATTATATATTATAAACATTCAATAAAATAGATAATTTATGTTTTAATATTTTTTCAGCAATTTTAACAAATGAACCTCATAAGGAATTTTTTGGTAATGATGCTGAGTTAAATTGGGTGACACACTACCAAATTCATGATAAATGACAAAGTGTCCTTTCATCATAATGTTATTTAGTTCGTAACAATAAAACAAAATAATAAAGGCATCAATGATAATTTCTCAAAAAATGTTACATAGAGTATTGAATATAAAAATTCAAATTTGTTATAAAGCAATTAAAATCAGGCATTGTTATATTTCTATTTAATAAATATTTTGTAAAAAAGGTATTAAAATATAATCTTTTTAACGCCATTTATAATATGCACATATTAAAAAATGATAAATTTGTCATGTAACGGTTATTTTATCCGTTACAAAAAAGAATTAGCTTTTAATTTAATATGAATTATAGCTAAGTCTTTAAATTTCACTATATGCAGAGTTACTGAAATTTGTAAGAATTTCACTAAATATTGTACAGCAAACTCTGATTGTGCTAGCTACTCAATTCTATTGATAAACGACAAAATCTTATGTGATATACTTGTCGCTTGCTGCACACACTGCGTCTCTCTCTCTCTCTCTCTCTCTCTCTCTCTCTCTTATCTGATCAAGAGACGCGTTGCCGGTAGCGCAGTTTTCCTTCGTGAGGTAGGTTCTAAAATACGTTATATTAAAATATATGATATTACGTAACTAAATAATTTATAACTGCTCACAAGGACCGCGGAGGCGTCGGAGTGAGCAACGGGAAATATATTTTTTATGTTAAATATAGTCAGGCAATTTGAATCAATTAAAAGCACGTTTAATAGAAAAACGGAATCAATTTATTATAAGACAAATAAGAATATAAAGAGAAAATATGAATTGAACAAAAATAAAACTGTATAATATATGAAAAGTGATGTGCACGACTATGAGAGAGTGAGCGAAGGGAGGGCGCGTCGCGAACTAAATAATACTCGCTTATGACGCTGATCGGTTGTATAACCGATAATACAATATACCTGAACAAGTATCTCTCGAGGAAGAGATACTTGGATATCGCACAGTATAATTATACTTACAATAACGCACTGGCCAGCTTACACTAATTACCTACGTGCACGTAGATGACGCTCGCCCGTTATCGTAGCTTCTCCCCTATACGTAAGCAATATGTAGATGCTCTGAAATAGATCGGTGGAATACGTCTCTTCCCGATCGTTGAATTCCGCTGAGCCAACGTGGTTGCCTTGACGTAGATCGGTGGAATCCTATACACGCCGATTAACGTATATGTTGGCACTTAATGGCTGACCGCTAAGACGCGCGAAAAGCGGTCAAGCAAAACTCTACAGAAAGAATTCCTGAGAGTCGCAACTAGCCAATATAATATAATACGCTAGTCAATATAAATTAACGACTTTTAATCAAGACAATGTCTCGCGCTATCAAATGCGAACTTGGCCTACCGTATTATACGACCACGTGGCGAAATCTTTTAATAAGCACAGCGCGGCTTAGGTTTCATGTTAACGCAACGGTAGCCGAAAACTCTTTGAAGCGCCTCGCAGCCGGCAAGCTTTTCTCTCGCGTGCCGGTCGTCAAGATACGCATTTCTTTACTCGTCTTAGACGAGATATATGATCGAGCGTCTATCCTATTTTAATACCTGAGCGCGCAAGATTCAAACACGGTAGAATACCGTTACAGTCAATAATCAACTGAATTTAACAATATAAATAAGCATCCTTAATATTACTAAGAGCATATTGGATTATTTTAAAATGATTTAAAATATTTTTTATGACAAGTTTCTCATGGCCCATACATATTTTCTTTGTATTTTAAAGCATCAAGTAATACAAAAAACCGCAATAAATTTGTTCTATTAAAAGAATGATATAATTTAGTAATAAAAAGAACGATGACAACGAAATTTCTAATCGTAACCACGCTAAGAAAGAAGATAAATAAAAAATAAAAAATTTTATGAAAATTTTCAAAATTTTCTTAAATTAAAACTGCATTGAGCCAATTATTTTTCCAAAACTTGTTTTCTTCAAAAAGTAGCAAATAACTTGCATACAAATTTTGGAGCAAATCTATCAAATGGTTTTCGTAAAATAAAAAAAAAATGAAAAAAAAAATTTGTTTAATTTTAAAAATGGTATAAAATTAAAAGTGCGCTAAGAAAATCAGTTTTCAAAAATTTTTCTTCTTTTGGCAGTCAAAAATAAGTTCTAAACAAATTTTTAAGCAAATTCTTCGAGTAGTTTACGTAAAATTCAAATAAATGAAAAATCGAAATTTTTTTATAATTCTTAAAATAGGCCAGTCAAAACAGGGTATTGTTCTGCCAAAATTAGTAGCCGGCAACGACCTATGCGATCAATTAAAAGATAGTCCGTAGATGTTTACTTATATGTTTTGGACTAGCAACTATGATTTATTAATTAGTTATTAACAAATTAGTGCGAAAAACGCGTTTTTTTCTTGTTTTTTGCTAATAAAACGAAAACTATTTGACGAATCATTATGATGTCAATGGGAAAGTTGTAGAGAATTAAATTATCAACAAAACGAGAGGTCAAACGACCCGATCGGTTTATTAGAACCGAAGAAAATTCGGAAAAATAGAAAAATTTTCATTTTTTAAAAAAATTCATAACTTTGTTATTTATGAATATTAAGAGCTGAAATTTGGTGCAGTAGTAGATAATTATAACTACTTTTAACATGCCAAAGGCAGGTACTATCGGATAATTAGTTTCTGCGCAATTGCAATTTTTTTTTTTCGGTATTCTTCCCTTCTTTATATTACCGATTGAGAATGTCGTACATACATTTTTAAAACGGTTTTGAAAACTAGAAACAATATACTATTAAACGTATATTCTAAGTTTTCATTAAAATTGTATAAAAAGGGTGAAATATGCACTTGAACATCGACGTAAACGGTCGAGCGCGCGGTAAACAACAAAAAGTGGGGATGGAGGAGAAAGGATATATATAGATATACCAGCTTTTAACTGGCTTGTTTTTGGCGATTAATGCACTTAATCTGATATCCTATTTAGATTTCACGAATAATGAAATCTAAAGGTATTTTCAGATTTCGGAGTTATATATATCCTTTCTTCTCCATCCCCACTTTTTGTTGTGTACCACGCGCTCGACCGTTTACGTCGATGTTCAAGTGCATATTTCACCCTTTTTATACAATTTTAATGAAAACTAAGAATATACGTTTAATAGTATATTGTTTCTAGTTTTCAAAACCGTTTTAAAAATGTATGTGCGACGTTCTCAATCGGTAATATAAAGAAGGGAAGAATACCAAAAAAAAAAAATTGCAATAGCGCAGAAACTCATTATCCGATAGTACCTGCCTTTAGTATTTTAAAAGTAGATATAATTATCTACTACTGTAACAAATTTCAGCTCTTAACAGGGGGCCGAACTATCTGTCTTTGTCTAATAGCGTTTTTCATCATTTATGTAAACATTATCCGGTATAACAAGAAAAAAATAGCAGCCCCCGCTAGATATTAGTATAATAAGTAAATTTTATAATAATAAACAAATTTTTTCACTGCGTAGTTTTTGAATAATCAGAGACTTACCAAAAAAAGATAGGTTATATTCTAGATTGCTAGTAGGTCTCTAATTAGTCGAAAACTATGCGGTAAAAAATTTGATTGTTATTAAAAAATTTACTAATTATACTAATATCTAGCGGGGACTGCTATTTTTTTCTTGTTATAAATGATAGTGTTTATATAAATAATGAAAAACGCTATTAGACAAAGACAGATAGTTCGACCCCTTCTTAATATTCATAAACAACAGAGTTATGAATTTTTTTAAAAAATGAAAATTTTTCGGTTTTTCCGATTTTTCTTCGGTTTTAATAAACCGATCGGGTCGTTTGACTTCTCGTTTTGTTGATAATTTAATTCTCTACAACTTTCCCATCGACATCATAATGATTCGTCAAATAGTTTTCGTTTTATTAGCAAAAAACAAGAAAAAAACGCGTTTTTCGCACTAATTTGTTAATAACTAATTAATAAATCATAGTTGCTAGTCCAAAACATATAAGTAAACATCTACGGACTATCTTTTAAATAATCGCATAGGTCGTTGCCGGCTACTAATTTTGGCAAAATAAGACTTTTTTTCGGTCTATTGACTGGCCTAAAATGACTCTAAAAAAAAACTACGCTAAGAAAACCAATTCTCAATAGCTTCCGCACCAGTTGATCGAAAAATTAAATTGTATGGAAAATTTGAAGTAAATCCATCGAGTAGTTTTTAAGATTTTATTGGCTTAATAAATAGAAACATTTTTTTCAAAAATTTCAAAATGCTCTAAAATTAAAACTAAGCTAAGAAAATCGGTTTTTAGAAATTTATTTTATTTAGGCAATCGCAAATAATTTCCATGCAAATTTTGAAGAAAATTCATCGAGTAGTAAACGAAGAAAAAAACAAAAAAATGAAAAATCAATTTTTTTTTTTTAAACGACTCTAAAATTAGAACTACTCTATAAGACCCAATCATCAATAGCTTTCCAGCAAGTTCGACAAAAAAATAAATTCGATGCAAAATTATAAGCAAATCCATCGAGTAGTTCTCGAGATACAATTTACTAACTGAAATCACACACACACGCGCACGCGCACACGCACACACACACACACATGCAGACATTTTCTGAAAACCACTTTTTTCGACTCCCTTCACTTAGTTCGAATATGTACAAATTAATGAAAAAATAGAAAAAAATTTTTTTCATCGATGCAATGCTTTCTCTATGAGAAAGCAAAAATAGTAAAATACACGCAACAATCCTATAAATTAAAAGTCAGTCACACAATATCAGCCATATCTTTTTTCTTAGCGTGGTTACGATTAGAAATTTTGTTGTCATCGTTCTTTTTATTACTACATTATATCATTCTTTCAATAGAACCAATTAATTGCAGTTTTTTGTATTATTTGATGTTTTAAAATACATTATAAATGTTGAAAAGGCAATCAGCTAGCATATATGTTCGAAATTTATGAAGTACAATATGAGTAAATATTAAAGTTAGACAATTTTTTTGTAATCAAATCACTTTTAAATAAATATAATAAAATTAATGAAACTCAAAGAGCTCTATGAGAAAGCATTCCGCCAAAGCGCTTGGCAGCGTTTTTTTTTTTAATTATGAAACGCCATCTTTAGGTTACAATTTGGTTTCTCAACAAAAGGCTGCTAGACAAAAAAAAAGTTAAGGAAAAAACCTACAATTTAAGCCACTGTAAAACTTTTTTAGTCCATGTAAATTTAAAAAAGATGGGGATGATGGCTTTAAAAAAAGATGCTCTATATATACACACTCAGCAAAAAAAAAAACGCGTCACTTTTTTTGGTCTAAAAAATAATGGTTTTCAAATGGTTATATCTCCGCCAAAAATAGACTAATCAAAGTGATCCAAAATGGAAAATGAAGGGTTTGGCTTCCTCTTTCAAATCCCGTTGGAAATTTCTGGTTTTGTCATTTTGCGCATATCGTTTAGAGCATTAGCTGCAAAACTAGGCGTAGCGTGAAAAACAATACAACATTTGAAAGATGACTAAATAACCTTTCATTTGAAAAGTGAAACGTTAGCGTAAAATAAATTTCGCTAGAATTGGCCCAGGGTTAAACTTGGGTATGAAATTATATATATATATATATATATATATATATATATATATATATATATGGGACGTTTCACGTCAACTCACCTAACAAAAAAATAGAATTCGTCGAAAATCTGTGAAAATGTTCTATTTGATACCCAAAATATACAAAAAAAATTTAGAGGTCCAGGTCAAAGGGGTCAGGATTTAAACGTGATGGAATTTTTCGAATTTTCCAAATCTTTTGCTAAATAAATATTTTAATGAATTTTTTCCTCAAAAACTATCAATTTTTCATTAAAACTTAATAGAATACTTTTTCTTGGAAATTAGATGTAGAATTCACCTGAATTTTTGAAAATTATAATATACTGATTTTTATGCTTACTTGATCGATTTAAACATACTATTTAGTATATCTAAAAATCAAGCAGGTTAAATTGGCTTTTTAAAGTCTTATTTTTTTTGTCTTTTTATGAGGAAAAAATATACGAAGCCTCTAGTTGGGCAGCCTTCTCAAAGTTACTTAATTGTGCAAAAATGTCTGAAAAAATCGTTATTTAGGATCTATGATGAAATTCGTGATTTTTTTTCTGAAAAAGTATTGATTTTTGGGACACATGTATAAAAATGTTTTTTATTGGAAATTGTATGTAAAATGTATGTAAATTTTTGTAAACCATTATTTGCTAAACATCACAAATTATAAATGAAATTTTGAAATTTTTTTTTTGTTAAATTTTTAGTATATATGGTTCATAATGTCTTAAATTACCATTTGTAAAAATATGTTCATGTTCTACACATGATTTCCAATAAAAAACATTTTTATACATGTGTCCCAAAAATCAATACTTTTTCAGAAAAAAAATCACGAATCTCATCATAGATCCTAAATAACGATTTTTTCAGACATTTTTGCACAATTAACAGGAGGTCACGTATCTCTGTCCTTTTCTAATCAAAGCATTGAGTTTTTTACAAAAACTAATAACTTTAGCAAAAAATGAAGAGAAAGCCGCATCTCGTATCAAAAAAAGCAATATTTTCTTTGATAAGAAAAAATTAATTTTATTGCTTCATTCTCAAGAAAACCTTGAAAAACCAAATTGTTCAACCTAACCTCTATGATTTAAGTTTTTCAAGGTTTTCTTGAAAACGAAGCAATAAAATTAATTCTTTCTCATCAAAGAAAATATTGCTTTTTTGATACGAGATGCGGCTTTCTCTTCATTTTTTGCTAAAGTTATTAGTTTTTGTAAAAAACTCAATGCTTTGATTAGAAAAGGACAGAGATACGTGACCTCCTCTTAAGTAACTTTGAGAAGGCTGCCCAACTAGAGGCTTCGTATATTTTTTCCTCATAAAAAGACAAAAAAAATAAGACTTTAAAAAGCCAATTTAACCTGCTCGATGTTTAGATATACTAAATAGTATGTTTAAATCGATCAAGTAAGCATAAAAATCAGTATATTATAATTTTCAAAAATTCAGGTGAATTCTACATCTAATTTCCAAGAAAAAGTATTCTATTAAGTTTTAACGAAAAATTGATAGTTTTTGAGGAAAAAATTCATTAAAATATTTATTTAGCAAAAAATTTGGAAAATTCGAAAAATTCCATCACGTTTAAATCCTGACCCCTTTGACCTGGACCTCTAAAATTTTTTTTGTATGTTTTGGGTATCAAATAGAACATTTTCACAGATTTTTGACGAATTCTATTTTTTTGTTAGGTGAGTTGACGTGAAACGTCCCATATATATTATATTGCTTGTACAGATTTAATAAGACTCAAAACTAAATAAAACAGAAGAAAGAAAAAAAAAGTTTCATCTACATTTATTAAAAAATTTATGAAATGGTAGTCATTTGAAGTTGTTGTCGACATTATCATTAAATCATTTAATTTTCGTATGTAAATTTCAAATGCGCATGTCGTATGAAATTTTTACATTATAGATGGATGAATATTATTTTATTTGTTGTAACGGTTATTTTGCACACGCTACAAAAAGAATTAGCTTTTAATTAAATATTATTTGTAGCTAAGTCTATAAATTTTACTATATGCGGAGTCTCTGAAAATTGTAGGAAATTTACTAAATATTATACAGCAAACTCCGATAGTGCTAGCTAGTAAAACTATTGACGAACGACAAAATCTTATGTGGTCTTTGAGCATATACTACTGGAGGAAGCATCCCAGCTATTAACTGCGTTACAAGGCAAAGAGAGAAAAAGCCTCTATTTTAGTACGTGCTATCTTTTTCTCACTTTCTCAGTGAGGAAAAGAAGCAGCCAATCAAATCAGGTTGGAGAGAAACAACATGTACCAAAATAGAGACTTTCTCTCTCTTCGCCTTGTAACGCTTGCTGCCATTCGGAGGCTTCCTCCAGTAGTATATGCTGGAAGTATGTGGTATACTTGTAGCTTACTGCACTCACTGCGTCTCTCTCTCTCTCTCTCTTTCTCTTACCTGATCAAGAGACGCGTTGCCGGTAGCGCAGTTTTTCTTCGTGAGGCAGGTTCCAAAATACGTTATATTAAATTATATGATATTGCGTAACTAATCAATTTCTAACTGCTCACAAGGACCGCGGAGGCGTCGGAGTAAGCAACGGGAAATATATTTTATGTTAAATATAGTCAGGCAACATAAATCAATTGAGAGCACGTTTTAATAGAAAACAAAATTAATTTATTATAAGAAAATTATAAATATAATAAAGATAAAGTATGAATTAAACGGGAATAGAATTGAATAATATATGAAAAGTAATGTACGCGCCTAATGAGAGAATGAGCAAAGGGAGGGAGCGTCGCGAACTAAATAGAACTCGTTTATGACGCTGATCGGTTATATAACCGATGATACAATAAGTATCTCTCGAGGAAGAAACACTTGGATATCGCACTGACCAGCTTACACTAATTACCTACGTGCACGTAGACGACGCTCGCCCGTTATCGTAGTTTCTCCCCTGTTCGTTACCAATACGTAGATGCTCTAGAGTAGATCGGTGGAATACGTCTCTTCCCGATCGTTGAATTCCGCTGAGCTCTGCCAACGTGGTTGCCTTGGCGTAGATCAGTGGAACCCCTTACACGTTGATCAACGTATTTGCTAGCACTTAATGGCTGACCACTAAGACGCGCGAAAAGCGGCCAAGCAAAACTCTACAGAAAGAATTTTTGAGAGTTGCAACTAGCCAATATAATATAATACGCTAGTCGATATAAATTAACGTCTTTTATTCAAGACAACGTTTCGCGCTATTAATTGCGAACTTAGTCTAACGTATTATAAGACCACGTGGCGAAATCCTCTAATGAGCACAGCGCAGCTTAGGTTTCGTGTTAATGCAACGGTAGCCGAAAACTCTCTGAACCAACTGTTTCTAATTTTCTAATATAAAGTTGTTTAAGAGCAGCAACTTCTAAATTTATCTTTACCTCAGTACCTTTGAAAGAAAGCTCATTTTCACAAGGATCGAAAATAGCTCTAAATGCTCGTACGAATTCGCCTCTTCTTCATTTAAGCTAGGCATGATCGTACAGCAAATCGTTTTGGTGATTCCGCCTACGGTCAAAGGAAGGTCAACATAACCTACTAGTGAGCATGATCTACCATCTGCTACTTTAACCAATCTACCTGTAGCTGGTATTAAAGGTACATTACAGGCTACTGCTAGCTGTAACCCTAGCGAGTTCATGACCGTGCGTGATGCACCTGGGTCATACAGAGCCCTTATGCGGTAGTCTCCGATCGCTACCGCGAGCCACCATCGAGCTTTATCATCGATTACTGGCTGATTTGACTCTGCCTTCTCACTTGTCTCAACTTGACAAGTGTGAGACTCAACTTGTGTTTCTGCTGAGTCTTCAGGTAAATTTTTAACTAACACCTTTCTAGTAGAAGGTTCTGAGGTCTCATAAGCCACACTGAGAACGGTAGGTACCTCGTCTACTCGTTCCCTACCGATAACATGGTAATCCACACCGATAACATCAACCGTTACTTTTTGGATTTTTCAAACCTTTCTGGTTTTCTCGACCTGGTTTTGTTTCATTTGTATCTCCTGAAGAACTTTCCTTTTGCTGTTGGCTCTGTTGTTCCGAATTACTGTCATCTTGAGAAAGTTTCCGAGATTGCTTCTTAAAATTCCGTTGACGTTTAACAGACTTCCTTCGAGGCAATTTAAGCGGTGCAGGTCCTTGTACGTTGTTCTCGCTAAACCTCTGCTGCTTTGCAAACGCCTCAGTAAGCTTAGTCAACTTAGTGGTTATTGCAATAATCATTTTGACTATGTCAGCCTGATCATTAGCAGCTTGTTCCTCTTGTATTGCTGCAATTTGCACTTCATTATCTTTGACCTTATTCGTTGGCCTATAAGCTACGTCAGGTAAAAATTACTGCTCAGTCGGAGGAGGTAGTCTATAGACTCTCTCCGCCTCGAGTATCAATTCAGCTTCTACAGCTTTTTCTAATAAAGATTTAATGTCCGTAACTTCATCTCTTCTGATCATACGTTGAATTTCTGGTAAGAGGTTACGGTGCAATAAATCAAGCTTTACACAATGTATAAATATAAATGTGAATATTGCATAGTTGGTATGACAGTCAATCAATAAACGTTATAATACTGAATAAGTGAGTCACAAAAAAGTGATATCACAGATTAATACAAACTAGTTTAATTTACCTCGCTCCTAACGTCGCTCAGTTAAATTTTCATATATCATATTATTATGTATAAATTTTAAAATGAAAAAGAATTGCCTCAACTTATGAATTTTGATATTGAGGTTTCGTACTAAATTATATTTTTATATTTTTATAGAAAAGGATTAATTAATGTTACTTTTTGCATGAAAATTGTTTAAATACAAATCATATGATGATGAATTAAGAATTTAAGAGCAGGCCGGATTCGCTGTCCTTGTCTAATTGGCATTTTCGTTATTTACTCAAGTTTTATTCGGTGTATCTTCAAATTAAAGGTCGAGCGCAATAGATATTATTATTATGAACATCTATGCACAAGAAAAAAAATATCTACTGGTTTGTTTTTGAGAAAAGTAAGTAACGCCAAAGTAAAAGTTTATGTTTATAATATTTTCGCGTTACTTACTTTTCTCAAAAACAAACCGGTAGATATTTTTTTTCTTGTGCATAGATGTTCATAATAATAATATCTTTTGCGCTCGACCTTTAATTTGAAGATACACCGATTAAAACTTGAGTAAATAACAAACAATCAATTGTTAGTCGGTCGGTATCAGGTTCTACTCCGGCCTACCGTTAATTTACTAAATTGCATTTAAATCAATGAAAAAATATGATAAAAATTCATTCTTTGTAATCACGTGTTTTAATCACGAACCATGAAATAATCGAGAACAGTATTTGACGTTTACTAGAACTAACAACTGCACGGAGAAAAGAAAGTACTGTTAAAATAGATACTAAATATAGAATATCTAATTAATGTACTAAGAGAGAGCCGGGCTGTGGCACAGTCGGTAAGAGCATTGGATTCGTATTCTCGGGGGACCGTGGATCGAATCCCGCTCGCGGCTGTTTTTCAAGCAAGCACCTCTGTTACGTGTGCTTTGTTCTTATGAACACACTTTCGAGCTCCATCGTTAAAGGACGAAAAGTAACTCAGTTGCTTGAGGCAGCTGGCTTGCGTCCTAGCGGATCGGGGTTTGACTCCCTGGGAAAATTGGGAAAAACAATTTTCGTAGTTTTCCGTGGGGAAGAGAACCCGAAGAACGCAAAAAAAATACAAAATAGAGAGTTCCTCGGAACAAAAAAAATTGATGATGGCCTATGACGAAAAGTCCAAAGGCCAATAAAAGATAAAGAAAGAAAGAAAGAATGTACTAAGATATTTAAAAAAAAGTGTCGATGTGATTTCAATTAGTACTATAGCTTGAATTTTAGAGACTAATGTTGGTACTATTATGAAGCGAGAACATGAATTTTCGATGCTTAGTGTCTTTTTTTTAGTACTAAGATTGACATTTCACCTACTCGATTCAATGGCAATATTTCGCAGAAAATGTGATAGTTAATCTCTTTTGGTGCAGCTTTTTCTGTTACTAAAATTTTAAAATAATTAGATTCTGAGTTTAAAATTAGTTATTAGTAATTTAAAATTGTTATATATTATATGATTTACATTATATTTATCAATTGTTGAAAATTGTTTTACAATTTAATGGTTTTTACCCTAGTAAGTATTAATTATACTGAAGTTTCATACTTGAGAACGCCGCAGTGCGTATTATGTAGGTAATATGTTGATATAAGATAATTTAGTTCCGTAATACGAAAAAATTCGGTACTATACCAAATAATTTTTGGGATAAGTCGCGTTAAAAGATGTAATAATATAGATCATCTTAATTTATGTACTGAGTATCAACTAAAAAACGACTGATAATATTTTTTTGACTACTGACTCAAGTTAGTACATTTTTTTTAGGTATTTTCTTTTCTCTGTGTGCGCAAGTGCAAATTGAAGATTAAGGTTGGAACTTGATAATCTTTAAAATTTACGAGATTAAGATTCGTCTATAAGGTCCGAATTCATAAACGTGATTTCAGTATTTAGTATAACTTTGAACTCAAGTACTTTAATTTGGGTATCAGCAGTTTTTTTGTTGGGTGGGATGTAGAATTGAAAAAAGATAGAAAATGGGTGTAAAATGAGTAAAAAATAAGTATTATTAAATAAAAGAGTGGAAAATAAGAGTTCCATGGGTAAGATATGGGGAGTCAACGACTAAATTTTTTTAAAAACTATATTATATAGAAAGATCTATATCTCTTTATATTATAAAAAGTTTTCACCACCGTTATCGATGCTGCCGCCGTGTATAAGAATCAATTGTGGCCCAGTTAGCTATAATATAGCTGAAATTTCGTTAAAATAGAAGTTACAAGTTAGCTAAAAGTTGGCCAAAAAATAGCTAAAGGTTGTATAAAAGTTAGGTAAAAGTTAGTTAAAACTAAGCCGAAGTAGGATAAATTTACCTGAAAATTAGCTGAATTTATTCATAAAGTCAGTTCAATTATACAAAATTTAGATAAAAATTGACAAAACGTCAGTCAAAAATTAGCTGATTGAGTTAAATTTAGACTCCAATATTATATTATAACTGAAGTCTATACTTTAAAAGATAGAGAAAATTAAAAAGGGTAGCTGAAGATAGAGAAGGTGAAAGAAAAATAAAGGAAGAAAGAATAGAGAGTGAAACAAAAATAATTAAGCAAAGTATAGTGAAACATAAATGTAGAGAGAAATACATATACTAAAGCCCAAATAAGACCCAAAAAAGTGGCCGGAGAAAAGTGCTTGTATATGATAACTACTCATTATATAGGACTCAATAAAAATTGCTATTCATATTACGAAAAAATGCGCAGATCCATAAGAGCCAAAAACTATAGAAAAAGGTAGATTCACCTTAATATATAGTAACTACTAATTATATAGGAACCAATAGATAAGGCAAATCTTATTACAAGAAAAATTACACATACCCTTAGAACATATCGTCAGGTGGGAGGAAGAAGGTTACGATTCGAAATTGGCCACAAAAAAGTAACGATTCGGATAAAGCCACAAAAAGGTTCAGATTCGAAATTGGCCACAAAAAAGTTACGATTCGGATAAAGCCACAAAAAGGTTCAGATTCGGGTTTAGCCACAAAAAGGTTACGATTCGGCTGCTTATTTTTTCCTTCGATGTTTTGGATGAGAACCGCTGTTGAAAACATAAGAGTTTGTCTCCTATATCTTAAGTACTCATGAATATTATAATTATGTTTTCATTTTTTTCATGAAGAGGCAATTTTATAAGCCTATAGTTTTCAATTTAGTGAGTATAAATCATATATTGAAATATATTATTACTTTTTATAATCTTATTAAATAAAAATTAATTGATTTATTTCATAAATTAAAAATTTCTTTACTTTAACGTTATCAATGTAAGAATAAAAAATTCACAAATTTTATAATTTAATAAAAATTCGCAAACATTAGTTAAATTGACGTGAAATTGTTTATATATATATATATATATGTGTGTGTGTGTGTATTGGAAGGCTTTATATAGTGAAAATATTCATCAACAAATACAATTTAAATTATGAGTCTCTAAGTAAAAAATCAATCATTAAATTTGACAATAAAAACATATTAACTAGATGTTACGATTGATTATTAGCTATCGATGCTGATAAAGCGAAAGATTCACGTATCCTCATGGAAAAAGATTTAATTCCTGCCAAATACCATAAATTCTATAAAAATTTATTACGTTGAAATATATATATGATTATTAATTTAATAAATATGTTTATATTTATATAAAAAATACTGTTAAGAATCGTTCATTTTGTTGGCATTGCCTCACAGTGTCAATCAATTTTAAATTAATTTTTAATAATTTTATGTCACTTTTTAATAAGTATGTTTAAATCATTTTTATAATATTTTCATGAAATATTTTAAAATTAATTTTTGTTTTCATTAACAATTATTTTTAAATTAATTCAGTAAATAATTTAAAACAATTATTACAGTATTCTTTTAAATTCATCAAAAAAGCGAAGATAACATTATTATAGAAGGAATTTTACAATTGATTGCTTTTTTATGGAAAATATGAAAAAATAATTCTAATATTTATGAGTGCTTAGATATCGGAGATAAATTCTTATGTTTTCAACAGTGGTTCTCATCCAAAACATCGGAGGAAAAAATAAGCAGCCGAATCGTAACCTTTTTGTGGCTAAACCCGAATCTGAACCTTTTTGTGGCTTTATCCGAATCGTAACTTTTTTGTGGCCAATTTCGAATCTGAACCTTTTTGTGGCTTTATCCGAATCGTTACTTTTTTGTGGCCAATTTCGAATCGTAACCTTCTTCCTCCCACCTGACGATATATACTATGGAGAAAGTTAAAAAGTGGTGGCAACTTTAGGTAGAGAGAAAGAACATATTAACTTACATCCTATCTCTCTCGCGTAACGCTCCTGTAAGCGCTGCACCACAAAGACAGTATGTAAGTAGTTATTTTCTTTTTCTCTCACATCATCATTAAGAGCAGGCCGCATTCGCTGTCTTTGTCTACACTGAGAGAAAATTCATGCCAATAGAGCATGTAGTCTACGTATCCAAAGTTAGTAAGTAATATCCTATGCTTTAATAACAACGCCATCTACTCTTACGAGGTTTGTGCTATCCAAAAACTGTTTGTTTACATGCTTTAGTAGCTCCCCACTCTAATATCCTTCGATAGCTAGCGCTGTATCCTCTCATGGGACGTGAAGGAAGTAAACGTGGCTTGTCCACTATTCTTTCTTTACTGCTAACTATGGCATTCTTCTATTGCTCAAGTCGCCTCCTCTTTTGGGTGGCGACGCGAGCAAACACGGCTGGTCTATATCCAAAATCATGTTGCAAATTTCGTTAATGTATTTTCGTAGCATGAATCTTTTATTTCTTTTGTTTTCTTTTTTTATGAAGGGAGATACGTTATAAATATAACCTGTTAAACTTTTTGACTTTAAATAATTTATTTTTAACTTAAAATTTAATTATTTTAAACCGCTGGGGGGCAGATAAGCATGTACGATTTTACGCCAGAGATATTTCGAAGTAGCGTTGGTCTAGTGCGTAACGTTCGCGCTTTTCCTTTTGAGTACGCGAGTTCAACTCTTTGTTAGAACCACTTTTTTTAAACTTTTTTTTTATTATTTCAATAGTTTTTATTGCTTTTTTTTATTTTCTATTTTTTTATTAATTTTAAAATCTATTTTTTCACAAGTTACTTAAAATATGCTCGTTTTTTTTATTAATATTTTTAAATAAATTATTTCATATAGAAAATAATTTAAAATATTAATAAATAAATAATAGTGATATTTACAATACTATAGTTCAATTTTGTCTTTATAAACATATTTCAATATACAATATATATTATAACATAAATAATAATACCTCAGTTTTATTTATTTATTGTAATTTATTGTAAATTTTATAAACTAAATTATAAATAAATTAAACTATACTATTATAAAATAAACATCACTATTATTTATTTATCAATATTTGTAATTACTACCTATAAAGAATAATTTATTTTTAAAAATTTTCATTGAAAAAACAAGCGTACTTGTGAAAAATTAAATTTTAAAATTATTAAAAAAATACAAAATCTAAAAAAAAATAAATATAAAAAGGAATAAAAAATATTAAAACAATAAAAAAAAAATTAAAAAAAAAGTGACCCTAGCCGAGAGTTGAACTCGCGTACTCAAAAGGAAAAGCATGAACGTTACGCACTAGACCAACGCTACTCCGAAATATCTCTGGCGTAAAATCGTACATGCTCATCTGCCCCCAGCGGTTTAAAATAATTAAATTTTAAGTTAAAAATAAATTATTTAAAGTTAAAAAGTTTCACAGGTTATATTTATAACGTATCTCCCTTCATAAAAAAAGAAAAGAAATAAAAGATTCACGCTACGAAAATACGTTAAAGAAATTTGCAACATAATTTTGGGTATAGACCAGCCGTGTTTGCTCGCGTCGCCACCCAAAAGAGGAGGCGACTCAAGCAAACAAAGGATATGAGAGTGGGGAGTCATCGAAGTATACCACGCGAGTCATCAGTGAATGCCGTTCATGCTTTAGTTACTCTCCATACCATCTTTTTTAGTATAAGGTAATCCAATACTAATAGAGCTTCTCACGGCCTGTCATATTTGTATCAATGTTTTATATGCTCGCATAGATGGCAGTTCGCATGCTCTATTAGCATGAATTTTCTCTCAGTGTAATTGAGATTTTTGTTATTTACTCAAGTATTAATCGGTGTATCTGTAAATTGAAGGTTAAGCGCAGTAAATATTATTATTACAAATATTTATGCATGAGAAAAAAATCTACCGCTTTGTTTTTGAGAAAAGTAAGGAACGCGAAAATATTATAAGCATAAACTTTTACTTCGGCGTTCCTTACTTTTCTTAAAAACAAAGCGGTGGAATTTTTTTTTCTTGTGCATAGATGTTCATAATAATATCTATTGCGCTCAAACTTTAATTTGAAGATACATCAATTAATATTTGAGTAAATAACAAAAAACTCAATTGTTACTCGGTATCAGATTCAGAACAATTTAGATACAAACTATTAAGTCGTAAAGAAAATTGAACCCTGCTGGGAAATTAAGTCAGAAACTGTACCAAACGTGGTTATTTTATAAATTTGAAATAGCTAAGATATTAACCTCTATCTGTAGTTTTTTCTTGTGCAACAAAGTACAACGGAAGTGTGTTTAAAATTTTCTATTATTTTTTTTTTATTATTGAAAAAAATGTTCGCAATTAAATTTAATTATATATTATAAAACTATGTGAGTTGAGAGAGTATACAGAAATAGTCAAAAGCAAATAATAAACTAGAATATGAAAAAAATAAATGAACTTACTGCGACTGCATGCGAGAAGTTAAAATTTATACAACAATGTTTTATTCATTAGTATAACGCATAATAAAACAGTTATTAGCTCAACAAAGTTTCTACTTGATTTATTTGTTCAATTTCCATTTCCTTTATTAATTGATTTAATTTTCTTGTTACTAAAGAAAAATTGATTGAGATTATAAAATTCGAATTCATTTTAGCATACATATAAAAATTTCTTCAGTTAACTTGTCTAATATAATAAAAGTTTGCTATGGACGGCGTGGATTTTCTTTTAGGAGGTAAAACTCCTGAAGGAAAAACCCAGCCTAAACATGATGAAATATTGATGATGGAAAATTTCAAATGTTCTGATTTCGGGTTACAAAACCCAACACCTATAGAAAATAATGAAGATTTTGAATTATTAAAAACTATACAAATTAACGATGAAAAATTAAAAAAATTATTGCCATTATTAAGTTATGATCAAAAACAAATTTTTAATTATATTATTAATGAAAAAAAAAGATAAATGTATTTTTATCAATGGACCTGGAGGTACTGGAAAAACATTATTATACAATATTTTAATACACTACTTTTTAAGTAAAAACAAAAAAATTTTAGCAATGGCTTGGACAGGTATTGCATCTATTTTATTACCTGGTGGTAGAACGAGTCATAAAGTTTTCAAATTACCATTAGATTTAAAAAATACAGAAAATTTGAGAGTCTAATTAGATTTAGATAAAAAAAAATTAGAGAATGTGATGTTATTTTATGGGATGAATTTTCTATGGTTCCAAAAAAAAGCATTAGAACTTGTTGGTAAACTTATTCGAGATGTTTGTAGATTAGAAAATTACTTTTTTGGAAATAAAATACTTATTCTTGAAGGCGATTATATGCAAATACTTCCAATCATTAAATATAAAACAAAAAAAATAATTATAAATGAAACTTTAAAATTTTCAGAATTTTGGAAAAATTTTAAAATATTTAAATTAACAAAAAATATGAGAAATAATGATGATAATTATGCAAATTTTTTATTAAAAATTGGAAGTGGTTTGATTACATCATTGGAAGTTCTTGAAAATTGGAAAACAAAAGATATATGTACAAAAATATATGGTAATAATATAGATTTAAAAGAAGATTTATCTGATAAAATTATACTTTCATCACATGATGAAGACATATATAATATCAATGATAAAATTCTAAATAAAATTAACTCAAATGCAGTAGAATATTATAGTATTGATTACGCAAAACATAAAGGTATTGATCGAACTGAAATAGATGTTGAATTAAAGTTTCCAATTGAATATTTAAATTCATTACGATTTCCAGGGTTTCCAGTACATAAATTAATTCTTAAAAAAAATGCGATTGTAATGTTAATAAGAAATTTGAGTGTGAGTGACGGACTATGTAATGGTACTCGGTTAAAAATTATTGATTTATTTTAATTTAATATAAAAACTGAAATTATTACTGGTAATAAAAAAGGTTCAATTATATTTATACCAAGGATAATTTTGGATACAGGTGAACAAACATCGTTACCATTTATATTATACCGTAGGTAATTTCCAATTTGTTTAGCATTTGCAATGACCATTAATAGAGCTCAAGGCCAAAGTTTTGAAAAGGTAGGAATATATTTAAATAAACCTTTATTTTCACATGGTCAATTATATATAGCATTATCAAGAGTAAAAAAGAGTAAAAAAAATTTTATACAAAATGAAAATGAAAATGTTATAAAAAATATAGTATGGGAAGAAGTATTATAAAAAAATATTAAGAAATCATTATTTAAGGGAGTATCCTCGTTACGAAGTTAGTTAATTAAAAAAACAATCGAATTTATAATTGACTAATATCGTATCAGTTGCGGATTTGGCAACGTCTCTAAAGCTCGCGCAACTTCAAAAAGCTCACTCTTTGTTACTAAACCGCATCTACTTACGTTTATAACCTGGTCAACATATTAAAAAATATAAGTTTTATTATTATAAAATAAACATGAATGAAAAAAAAATTGGTTTTGGAAAGGGAAAAGAGTAACAGAAAAAGTTTACAAACAAAGATGTAAGCAAGTATCAATTGGTAAAAACATTAAAAAAATATGGAAAAGTAATTTCGAAATAAGCACAGTAGCAACGAAAAAATTTACTATTGAAGGGCGTAGAATAATTCACCCTGACACAATAGCAAATCAATTATTTTGTAAAAAATGCGATACAATATTAACTTTATTAGATTGTGTTGATGAAAAAAGGTTTGGTTTAGCATCAATATTTTATGTCAAATGTCGAACATGTAAAGGGATATCAAGTGTAAGCACTGACAAACAACATCACGTGTCTGGACAAAATGTGCATTATGACACTAATACAAAAGCTGTATTAGGTTTGTATACTGATTTTTAAGTCTATTTGAAATAAATACATTGATATCTATAATTTATCTAATTTATGATTTTAAATGATTTTAATCGTAATTTATCAAAGGTACTTTAAATGCTGGGATGGGCCACACACACATTAATAAATTTTTATCAGCGTTAAATATTCCTGAATTTAATTGGAAGTCATAAAAAACTCATGAATCTGAAATAGGAATAGTTGCTGAGAAGATGGCTCATAAAAGTTGTTTAGCAGCAGTATGCAAAGAGAGGCAATTGACAATTGAAAATGTAGAAAAAATTGAAAAAATGTTGTAAGTTATGATTATTTACAATTTGACAAAATTGAAATTGTGAAATTATAAATAAATAATTTTGAATAATTTAAGTTATTAATCAAATGAATATGTCATATAACTTATCTTAACTACAGATATAAAAAATTTATCAATTATAAAGTGAGTTTTTCAATGTTAATAAATTATTCAATATTACCGTAATAATAAATAATAAAATTGTACATTTTTGTTTATTGACATAAAATATATTAATATTATATTTTTTAATGTATATTTTCAGTTTTTTCTTTTTAATAAATAAAATTCAAAGTATTTATTTTTTTAATTCGTTGCAGACCTTCTCACCTTGACAAATCGTTCATTTTTCCCGACTTCCCTACTACAATCCAAATTTATTCGATTAATGATACACATAAAGTTCGCATATCTACTTCAATTGATATGGGTTGGTTCACAAAGGGCTCTGGTAGATCCTATGATAGCTTTTCTGATACAGGAACATTAATGGGTGGCCTTTCTAAAAAAGTTCTTTCTTATATAACGCTTAATAGAAGATGTAAAAAATGTGAAATGGAACAGAAGAAAGATCATGATTGTAGATGTAATTTTAGTGGTACGGCGAAAGCTATGGAACCTTATGCTGCTGTCAAACTTACCAAAGATAATAATATTTTGTCTAGTTGTAATGTTGAAGTAGGTGTAATCATCGCAGATAACGATAGCAGTGCGATTTCTGCTATGCGCCACGCACACTACTATGAAATAATAAAACAAGCGGACAAAAATCACACAAGTAAGGGTGTGGTTAGTGCTTTATACAAATTACAAAAAAAATTTCGCAAACTCAATACTGACGCCATTAAATACCTTCAGAAGTGCTTCAATTATTGTATTTCTCAACACATTGGTGATTGTGAAAGTATGGCCAATGCTATACGCAATATACCTAGTCACAGTTTTAATAACCATGAAAATTGTGGTTCATGGTGTCAATATAATAAAGATCCTAATATATATCGAATTCGTCTAATAGGTGAAAAGGTTTCTCTGATCCAAATCTGTTTGATGCACTTGAAGAACTTTTTAATAATTTAGCAAGCAAGGCTCAAGAGTTAACGGCAGGTGCATCAAGTAATCCTAATGAAAGTATGAATGCTACAATTATAAGTAAGGTTCCGAAATCAAGAATGTACGGTATGTCATCATCTGCTCATAGAAGGGTGGCTTGTTCAGTTCTCCAAAGAAATGAAGGGGAAAAATATGTATCTACCTTGAATGCGGAATTAAATTTTTCTCCAGGTAAAAATACTGAAAAATATGGCCACAAGCGCGATTCAATAAGTAAAAAAAGATACTTAACGTCACAGAGTACTGAGATAAAAAAACAACGCTTATTATTAAAAAAAAAGAATAGTATTCAGAAAAAAAGCCAAATTAACCGAAGGAAATACTTACGAGACCGACTCTCAGCTTTTAAAGAATCTCGATGCATATCTTCCTATCGCCAGCATTCCTGATGATATTGAAACCATCATAGTTTTCTTTGATCTCGAAACAAGTGGCTTTAGTAAAACAGCAGATATTTTACAAATTGCTGCTAGATACAACGATAATGAGTTTTCAACGTATATTATTCCAACGCAAGATATAAAAGAAGAAGCCAGTATTGTTCATGGATTGCGATTTATTAATGGTCATTTAGAGCTCAATGGTGAAGTAGTTGCGGCACTTACCCTTACTGAAGGCATGATTGCATTTTATAAGTACTTATACGATTTGAAAAAAAAAAATGCATTTTGACAGCTCACAACTGCAAATTTGATTACCCTAGACTGATTCTTGCAATAAACAAAGTTTTTATGATGGATCGTTTCAAATCAGTTATAGAAGGATTTTGCGATACATTGCCTATCATTACAAAACGCAATAGTCAGAAAGGTAAAGGTTCAAATAAATTAGAAAATCTTGCCGCGACTTTCCAAATTAATTGTCAAGATGCACACAATGCCGTTGCAGATGTAATAATGTTACAAGAAGTTTTATTGCATTTCAATATCTCAGATGAAATTTTGAAATATTCAGTTTTGACTTAGAATATGATATCAGAAAAAGAAGCAGAAAAAGAAAAGAAGAAATTCGATAAAGAAAATATGCATAATGAATTAAAAAAACTGAAAAAATTAGAAAGCTGCTCGTCACTTTTTATCAGAAAAAAATTAATTTGTGCAAATATTTCATATTCGATGATTGAAGAAGCTCATAAAAATGACAAATTCGATGGTCTGTATCGACTTCTGGCTGAAGTCACTAAAAATAAGAAAGTGGTTCGAAAAATGAGTGATTATCTAGATTTAAATAAGAGTCCTTAATTAAAATGTTTATTTGTTATGTGTTAAAATAAATATATATTTATATAAAAAAATAAAAATATATACGAATAAATTATATTAAAATAAAGAACTAAAAATTAGTGTTTTATTCAGACTTTTCATTATTATCTTAATTAAATAAATATCTAACTAAATTATTGAATAAAAATATATTATTTAAGTATTTCAGAATTTTTCCAGATTTTTTTTACAATTTTTTCTTAGAAAAATTTTTTATATTATTACCCTCAAAGGGTTAAATACTATATGCAACTACTATGCCAAACATACGACACTGATGTATGGTTACATTATTATTTATTCTCATAACTATAAAATTCTCATAATTTCAATATTTTTACAATCGATTTCAAGTTCCAACTTAAAATAAATTTCTTTCGTTGAAAATTATATAAATAGTTTAATTTAAAAGCAATTAAAAATTAGACTTATGGTAGATTTTTATTTTCAAAATGTATATAATTGTATATATAAATATTTTTGGATGATTAATTTCATTTATGTTGAGTACGGTATTATAAATATATTGTAACTGACATTTTTGCATATTAATTTTTATTGGTATTGCTATATTTACTCGAATTATTTTCTTATTGAAAACCATGGATGGTATTCAGAATACGCGCCTAACCAAAGTTCGTAGAGAAAACGCGACGTTGCCATATGTCCATCTCATTGTCGTTAATTATAAAGTTACAAAAGAAAATAATTTCTTACTCTTCTTACAGACTTTGAATCATATTTTTTACGAATGGTATTGGTCCGGAATAAATTTCTGCATATTTTAGAATTTTTTCAGAATTTTTTCATTTTACATTATATCTGAAAGAGACAAAATGTGCATCTTCCCATAAGATCACATTTATTTTCAAACAACGATTTCTCACTTTCTAAGCTCTGAAAGGTCACAAAATTTTAACCAGAGCTTTATTATACCTAAATACAATTGTTTGTCAAATATCAACAGATTCTCAATTTAAATTCTATTACCGGGGGTACTCCCTTAATTGTTAATTTTTCAATATTATAATAAATACATGAAAAAATAAATGTTTGTATTTTAAATTTTCATACTAATAAAAATTTATAAAAGTCACTTGAAGTAAAAAATGTTTTAATTATTTATAATATACAATTTACAATAGATACAAAATGGGGGGTTGGCGAGCGTAGCGAGCAGGGGAGTACCTCCCCTAGTTTGTATTAAAACACAACGAAAAATGTCAATCAAATAACATTTTCATAAAAATAAATTTCAATGCAATGATTATTCAACTAAAAATTTTTATTTAATTATTATCCATTGTAATTATTATTTGTGTAATATATATGTAAGAATAATATATTTATTACATAATATATTTAATGAATAATCATTTCATTAGAGGAACAGTTGAATAAATTAATAAATAAAATAGTGGTTGTTCTAAGGATATCAGTATAAAAAAAAATTCTTGGTTTTTGGTCATTACAGAATGATCCTTTTATTTTTAGCAATTCACAAAGCAATTTGATTAATTTTTTGCTGAACTCTACATTTTTTAAATTCCGAGGTGTATATTATAAACAAATTTTAGGTGCTTCAATGGGAGGTTGTTGTAGCCCTTGGTTTGCAGACATCTGTTTAGAAAGTTTGGAGAATAATTGCTTGGATAAGCTTAAAACTTGTATTCTTTTCTATAAAAGATATGAAAATGACATCTTAATTATTGCTAAAAAGAGTGAAATACAACAAATAAAACAAGTTTTTAATGACTACAACAATCATTTGAATTTCATCTTAGAACATATTAATGAGAATTCTGAATTAAGTTTCTTAGAAATGAAATTAAAAGTAGAATCAGGTACTGTTATCACAAATTGGTAAAGAAAGGATACAGCTTCATAAAGATATATACACTTTAATTCTCACCAACCTTTATAACAAAAAATATTCATTGTGTTTGGATTAGCGGATAAGGCGATTTTATTATCTGACAAAAAGTATCATTCAGAAAATTTAGAAATCGTAACAAATTTACTCAAGAATAATGGTTATAGTCAGAAATTTATTTAAAAATATATTAAAAAGAGGATTCAAAAGCTTGAAGACACAGAAGAACCAACGAATTTACAAGCATACGAAGAAATAACTAGACATAGAGTAATTGTACCATATCATAAATATTTACATAGAAATATAGAGAAATTGATTAAGATGTACTATTGTTCTCTAATTTATGAAAAATTCCAATAGTTTACAAATGTTTCACTCACTAGGTAAAGATAAATTAGATATCAAAGATAGGAGTCATGTAGTTTATAAAATTAATTGTAATAAAATTGATTGTGATTCTGTGTATATAGGAGAAACCTTCCGAATTTTGAAAAAAAGAGTTAAAGAACATGATAACTGTGTAAAAAAGAATAAAGAAGAATTAGTTTTAGCTAGACATCTATCAGATACTAAACACAATTTTGACTTAGTTAATGTTAATATAGTAGGAACAGAAGAAGATTTTAAAAAATGGAGGTTCTTAGAAAAGTTAAATATTTATTTTCATAACACTCTTAATAGGAAGTGAGATACTGAATTTTTATTGTGTGATTATAAAAAAAATTTTAGACTAAGATAATTCTAACTATTTTTTAACATTAATTAAAAAAAGTATTAAACTGTGATTTGATAATTTTACTTGTAAAAAGAATCGTTTGTTGTAACATTAACCTCTTATTGGTGATTGTTTTTCATAATTTTTTTCGACATTATAAATTTTTTTAAATAATATATTTTACATAGTTTCAAGATTGTAAATGTAGCTCAGAGTTTTATGTTACTTTTTAATAATTAGCACCTAGAGCACAGCGCCTTCCTTTCTTTGGTTAGTAATGGTTAGATTCCACTAGAGTTTCCAGATAGGTGATGGTACGATAGATACTTACACTACAGGTTGTAATAGAAATTATAAATAAGATAACATTGTACTGTTTTTTGACAATTACATAATCTATATGCTAGAAACTATGATAATTATGATTATATATTACAGTTTACACACGATTTGTAACTTTATAGTTTTTGCAAAACTTTGCAAACAATGTATTACTGATATATTTTATAAGGTTAGTCTATGTCAAATAATTTTATTATGAGTCGATGTGTTATTGTTATTTCCTTATATTTGTTCTTTGTTTTTTTCGCCTTGAAAAGGTTGACCTATTAATGTCAACGAAACGTTGGCATATGTAAATTGCTAACAATAAAAAGATCGTTCTGTGATGACCAAAAACCAAGAAGTTTTTTTAAGTTGAATAAATTGATATATTTATAATTGTATAACATAATGTATTCAATAAAAGTTTTATTCAGTTATCGTTTAGAGAATAAAGTACTTAAATTATTTTCATGAAAATACATTAGTATTTAAAAATTTACTTGTGAACGATTCTTCATAAATAACATTTATGTAACCTTAATTACATATTCATATTTACGCGTATTCGTATTCGTATAAATTGTCATTTATCTAAAAATTGTTAAAATTTAAATGTATTAATAATAATTTCATTAAAGCAATAATATTTTTATTAAGAGAAACATATTAAGTTTTAGAATATATCTAATGACCTCATTTGAAAAATTATCATAACATAATATAAAATTATTCTTTTTAGTATCTTTTTAACATGCATTTTATAAAATACAAGCTTAGAAAGTTATTTTTTTAATAGCCAATTATAAAGATAGAAAGTTATTTTTTTAATAGCCAATTATAAAGATAGAAAAATATATGAGATATGGATAAATTTTCCTGATTATGTCTATAATTATGAATTCATATTTATGATATGTCAAGATGGAAATAAAATTTCCCATAAAAAAGTAAACGTTTCAAAGGAAATTTACTTATGATTTGTAAAACATTTATTAAGAATGTGGAAAATAAATAATATTCTTGAATATCACTCTAGAACAGGGTTGCGAAAAAAGTAATTAAAAATTATATGAATCACGAATCATTTTTGAATTTGTAATTAAAGTTTTATTTAATTAACAATTCCTTTTAAATTAATAATTAAAAATATTTTAATTAACAAATCAAAATCTAATCGTGAATTGAAAAGGCTTTGATTAAAAAATCAAAAGGAATTCTTAATTAAATAAATTTCAATTAAGAAATAAAAATGTAATCGTGAATTAAAAAGGCTTTAATTACAAAATCAAAAGGAATTCTTAATTAAATAAATTTCAATTGGGAAATCAAAATTTAATCGTGAATTAAAAGGGCTTTAATTCCAAAATCAAAAGGAATCCTTAATTAAATAAATTTCAATTAAGAAATCAGAATGTAATCGTGAATTGAAAGGGCTTTAATTCCAAAATCAAAAGGAATTCTTAATTAAATAAATTTCAATTAAGAAATCAAAATTTAATCGTGAATTGAAAGGGCTTTAATTCCAAAATCAAAAGGAATCCTTAATTAAATAAATTTCAATTAAGAAATCAAAATGTAATCGTGAATTGAGAGAGCGTCAGTTATGATTATGATTTGTGAATTCGAGGGCTTTAATTAAAAATTCCACAATTCCTTTTTAATAAAACGTACTAAGGAGTTTTTATCATATATATGTATATAGAAAAACATATGTGGACGCGCACATACATACGCACCTGGGCTCATATATATGCAACATTTCGTGTCGAAGTTGATATATATATATATATATATATATATATACACACATACATACATACATGGGACATTCCACGTCAACTAGAACGCACCCACAGACAGGTTTATATATATATATATATATATGGGACGTTCCATGTCGTTTCGCATGCATGCACGCACACGTTAATATTCATGGGATTTCTCGTGTCAATTGAAACGCAAGCAGACAAAGGTTTATATATATGGGACATTTGATGTCAATTTGCATGCATGCACACAGGCTTTAATAAACATGGGATTTTTCATGTCAATTATAACGCACGCACACACAGGTTCATGTATATGCGACATTTCATGCCAATGCGCACGCACACACACACAGGATTATATATATATATATATACATGGGACATTTCATGTCAACTCGTACGTACTCATAAATCACAGGCTTTTCTATATATATATATGTAACATTTTATGACAACTCTCACACACCTATCCGAGTTCCTTCAGGTTTACATATATGGGACGTTTCATATCAATTTTCATTTATGCACACACACGTTAATATACATGGGATTTTTTTATGTAAATTTCAACGCACACACATACAGGTTTATATATATGGGACATTTCATGCCAATGCGCACGCACACACACACACACACACACAGCATTATATATATATATATATATATATATATATATATATATGACATTTCATGTCAACTCTTACGTACTCATAATCACAGGATTATCTATATACATGGAACATTTCATGACAACTCTCACACACCTATCCGAGTTCTCAGGTTTTCATATATGGGACGTTTCATGTCAATTTTCATTCATGCACACACACGTTAATGTACATGGGATTTTTTATGTAAATTTCAACGCACGCACATACAGGTTTATATTGTAACATGGCAGATTGGCCATATTACTTTTATGTATATTTGTGGCGCATATAGCCGACAAAAGGGAGCATCTAACTACGGGCAAGACGGAAAGCAGACCACGCGAGTCAAATATTTAAGAGCATAACCCAAAATCGTTGGCACACACGTGCGAATCTCTATAGCACGTATACTGTGCATACATATAGCTAGCTAGCGAGCAGCTTGACTTGAGTAGCTGAGCTTGGGTCCGTTTAGGATCGTTTGTCTCTCTCTCTTGCGGCGCGCGCAGCGTACAGCACGAGAGATGAAGCTGAGCATAGAGACGAAGGAATACCATTATTATTCCTTCCGTCGCCGGCGTCCGATATAGAGTCATTACGACTCGTGAGCGACTTGCGATATTGCGTATTAGTATTTTTTGTGTGTGCGAATATCGTGAGCTTGAGTGAGCGAAAATAGATAGTTTTACTATTCTATTTCTTTTATTGTGAATTAAAATAATATCACGATTGCTAAATAAAATTATATAATTTATTTCTGTCTTTTACGACGTGTGTGCCGGGCGATCGCGTGCGCGTTTTATTGCATATATTCCCTTCGTGCTTTTCTAATACGTTATTTTTTGTGTGTTTATTGCTCGTGTCCCTTTTAGCTTACATTTTTGTTAAGATCTGCTTTTCGTCGTGCTGATAGTTATTTAATTAGTGCAAGCGGCGTCGCGTACGCTATACGCGACTGGCGTCCATTTTGAGCGAGCGTACGATTACTGTACAAATTTCTTAAATAAAGTTTCTTTTTTTTTGTTACTTAATTAATTACAGCTTATATATTTTTATAAATTTAGTGCAACCTCCTGATCCCCAAGGTTGTCACAATATATATGGGACATTTTATGCTAATGCGCATGCACACACACACACAGGATTATATATATGTATATATATATATATATATATATATATATATATATATATATATATATATATGGAATATTTCATGTCGACTCGTATGTACTAACAATCACAGGCTTTTCTACATATATGCAAAATTTCATGACAACTCTCACACACCTATCCGAGTTTCTTCAGGTTTACATATATGGGCCGTTTCATGTCAATTTGCATTCATACATACACGCTTTTATATACATGCGACTCTTCATGTCAACTCATGTACGACCTTACAAACAGGTTTTTGCATATGTATTCATGGTCCATTTCATATCGACCTGCTCACGTTCACCCGCAATTTTTTGCTTATATATATATATATATATATATATGGGACATTTCATGTTAACTCGCACGTACTCGCAAGCACAGGTTTTTCTTGTACACACCTATCTAAGTACCCTTAGGTTTATATATATGAGACATTTCATGTCAATTCACATGCATGCACACACACGTTCATGTACGTGGGACTTTTCATGTCGACTCACAAGCATGATATAAACATATATATATATATATATATATATATACATAAGGGACATTTCATGTAGAATCGCACGTACACACACAGGTTTATTCAAGTTT
Organism: Anastatus disparis; assembly: GCA_017163975.1. NCBI lineage: Eukaryota > Metazoa > Arthropoda > Insecta > Hymenoptera > Eupelmidae > Anastatus > Anastatus disparis. Next base: position 861,853 of record JAFFSR010000369.1, on the reverse strand, counting down.
ATATGGAATATTTAATTTCAACTCATACACGCACGCACACGCTTACACATACAAACACATATTCAACTTAATATATATATATATATATATATATATATATATATATATATATATATATATATATATACATACTTTACCTTATCGATGTAGACAATATTTAAAAAATAGTTATTTATTATGCTGTGGTACCCACGATCGCCGTCTTTGGATACCTAGGTGTTAATGACAACTTAAACATCATCTACAGCTGAAACTTTTGAAATTCAACTTATAGTTTAATAACTACTTTGAAGTTGTTTCAAATGTTACCTAGCCAAACATGGATGTTCCGAGTAAGATAAACATTGTCTACAAGAATATCTTTTGAAATTTAGCCATTATTTATTAATAACATGTACCTTTCCCGAGATGACATCTCACAATATCCAGGTGATCCTGGCTACCTGGAAATCGTCTATATGAATGAATTTTGAAATTTTCCATACCGATTATGAAGTTTCCAGACATTTGCAGGGACTACGTCAAATGAAACTTGGAGATTCTTTTAGATTTCGATTCTAAGGTTGTTTGATTAGGTTGGAGAATACTCGGAAATAAAAAGATTTTAAAAGAACAATTGTTTAAGATTCATGCAAGTTCCATGAAATATGTTGATTTACTCGTAGTCGATACCCATACATAAAGATCATTCATACAAATCATCTCGCATATAAATTTGCGGTAGTATCCCTACTAATTTATGAATTTTTCGTTCGAATAATGCCAGCGAAATTTAACTTCGAGAAAGCATATTACTATTGTAATTAGTGAATAATTTTAACATTTTTTCATCAAACATCATTCCGATATACAGGTAATAAGCGCTATTATTTAAAAAATTTGAGAATTTATGAATCTTAGCAATTATTTACTTACCACGGAAGTTAAGAAATCATATTAGTAATTCATTTTATTTAAATTTAATCATTTAAAATCTATATAAGTCAAATTCCAAAGATAAAGAAATCCTGAATTAGTTATGCATTTACATATCATTTTTATTAAATCTTTAACATTTTTGTTTATTTAACCGAACAATAAACATTCTTGCTATTTACATGAAATCATGAAACTTTAATTTTTTACAAAAATAAAAAGTAATATTTTTAAACATCATTTACTATAAATATTATTTCCTTAATAGACATAAATCTTTGAAATCATTAGAGATATCTAATATTATTACAAAATTATAGAAAATGAAGATATATTTTAAGAGGAAGAATCATGTTTCTATCCTTTGCTAATAAGAAAATTGGTTTTTCGAATAAAAAAAATTAATTAAAATGGAGATAATATATTGAATATGAATAAGATTTACATAATTAGACGCATTTATGCATATTGTGTATGGACTATGGATACATCGTATATTAATTATGTGGGCTCATATAAATACACAGGTTTTCTATAGCTGTTTATGCATGACTTCTGAATTTTTTTCTATACGATGTGACCTTATATAAAGCTATAAAACAATTTTTTTCATGTCATTTATTTAAATTATTTATTTACTTCATGCTGGTAAAAATTTACAATATTATATGTGGCGATAACTCAGCCGATATACATTTTTGGTTAATTTTTAATATCATGATTGCATATTTAACACAAGAGTTTGAATAATAACTTTTCAAGTGGCGATTACTCAGCCAATGTAAGCTTTCATATATTTCATAATATCGCGATTATTTTCTAATATGAAACATTTAAAAAGAATTTACGAAGTGGCGATTACTCAGCCAATGTAAGCTTTCATATATTTCATAATATCGTGATAATTTTCTAATATGAACCATTTAAAAAGAATTTATGAAATGGCGATTACTCAGCCAATGTAAGCTTACATATATTTCATAATATCGCGATAATTTTCTAATATGAAACATTTAAAAAGAATTTATGAAATGGCGATTACTCAGCCAATGTAAGCTTACATATATTTCATAATATCGCGATTATTTTCTAATATGGAACATTTAAAAAGAGTTTATGAAGTGGCGATTACTCAGCCAATATTAATCTTTCGATGATTTTGAATATCGCGATTATTATTTTAAAAAATTTTTACCTATTCATATTGAAAGATTGCTTTTATAAAAAATGTTTCTGTATAATTATAAATATTCAATTATAAATTATTAAACTTTTTGCTTATTCATAAAAATAATAAAATAAGTATTATTAAGTTCAAAGCTTTATATTCTTACAAATAACTTTTGAGTCCATTTGCTTTATACAGTACTCGTTTTTCGAATTCAATATCGGACAATCTATTAAATTTTGGCATGTTCATTAAAGTAGCATAAGAAAATAATCTTTCTACTGGAGCTGAAGAAAGTAATGTGGTATTAAATTTCAAAAATAAGCTTTTAACAACTGGCAAATTATTTAAAGACTCCAAAGACATCGTTTTTTCATTTAAAAACCTCATTACTTCATTTTCTTCTTGTTCTTGAGGTGCAAAAGCCGTGTTTAGTAATGCATTTGAGCTGTCATCATCAAAATCAAAAAACGTGTCATCAGTATCCTCATTATCTGGAACAGCTGATTCCGGCTTTTTAGGCCTAACCAATTCTTTAACAAGCCTTTTTATTTTTGCTTGTGTATTTTTATCAAAGCACGAAATCCATTTTGCGCTAAATTTGGGGTGCGTGAGTGCTTAGCTGCTAATTCGCCATTGTTAATGATTTCAAAAAAATAATGAAATCTTTTGTCTCAAGCTTCCTTTCAATATTTCAACAGTGGCTCACACATAGACAAACTTTTATTTATCGATAAAGTATTTCATTTTTTAACGGATGGTCAACAATGTTGGTAAAAGATAACCATAATAACAAACTTTTTTATCTTGTAAAATATCAATCGCTGAAGCCAGGGGTTGACACAATTTCAAATAATCTTCAATAAATTCAAAATCTTTTTTTCTTAAGATTTTATTAGACTCCAACATGTCATGAATTCTTTCATCATCAATTTTTTTTTTTAACGAGATGATTTGCTTAAAGGCGTCATACGTAGAATTCCACCTTGTTATAACGGGCCTCTGTAAACTGTATTCAAAAATTTTTTTCATTTCTTCTCGTTTTTTTGGTGATCTTAAACATTTCCATAACTGTTGGCATTTTTCCATGACAAATTTATGACACTTTTTAATATTTGGAACTCCGTCAATTGCGTCTACAAGATCTTTTATTGCAATCAAACTCAAGGTATGGCTGACCTATCGGAAATGACGAGATAGTGTTATATTTGAAAATATTGCTTCGTCTTCTACAGGATTTACATTATCGTTACTGTTCATAAACAGTGATTCTTCGCCATCATTTTCTTTAAACTCTTCCATTTCCTCTTCAGAATCATTTGAATCTTCATCTGCAATAATTTTTATATAATAATTTGAAAATTTATTAAGATTTTATAAAGATTTTTCATATAAATTCAAAGTTCAATTTTTTCATTTTTTTTATTATATTTATAACTTTTAAGCAAAATTAGCTTCTTTAATAAATTTAGATTTGTTTGATTAAATTTTGTTTCATGAGAAATTATAAAATCTAAATGAAATCTACCGATAATTGACAGTTATTAATTTACTTTATTATTTAATATTAATATAATTCAAGAATTGATTATATTCATCCAATAATTTAAATGTCTATTTATTGAATTTTTAATACAATTGATTTAAAATAACAATTTATATAACCTGGAAAATAATTTTCTGGATTTTCTATTCTAAATTCTTTAAAGGCTTTAACAAAATTTTTCCCATTATCCGTAACTGTAGATACAATTTTTTCAGTAGTTAGCTCGAAAGTCGAATAGATAATAAATAGTTGCTCTGCTATATTGGAAAAGGTATGCGATCCTTCAAATCGTCTACAAGCTAAAGCTGCTGATCTTCTTTCCAAAGATATATCATCAATCTGCAAATAGAAATAATTTTGATTTTATTGTAATTTCTTAACTACTTTATGTGAATAACATGTTATCTTACCCAATGAGCAGTTACACCTAAAAATCTTCTATTCGACCCAGTCCAAATATCTGCTGTTGTACAGACATGGTTTGCATTAGCTAGAGCCATTTTAATCTTGTATAATTGTTTATAATATAAATCATCAACTTTTTTTCCAGCAGTATAACGAGTCAAATGCTTTAACGGAGCGTCACTATGTTTAATTTTGAAATCTAAATATTTTAAATAAAATGTTATTTATTAATATAATAAAAAAAATATTATATAAAATATACAACCATTAAATATTTTTCGAAAAGCTGAATCTTCAACTAGACGAAGAGAAAGTTGATTTCTCAGTAAAAACTCAACAACATTTTTTTCAAAAGTATTTTATGAAAAAGCACATGTCACACATGTCGATAAACAACATCATTTTCATCTTCATCATCACCATCCAATTTTTAAAATTTTTTATATTGCTGATAGCTTTGTATTTTATCTTCATGTTTTCTCTAAAAATATAATTATTTTAAATCATAAAATTTATACAAAATAAACATTTAATATTATTAAAATTTTTTGGTTTTGTATGAAATAGTATATTTTTCACCTAGAGCGAGTAAAAATAAAGAACTCCTGTTTCGCTTGGATGACAATTCACATAAAATTAAAGTCATTCTTCATTTACTCTCGAGGTGAAAATACAAATTTTCCAACAAGAGGCCAAAAATACCATATTCTATTTTCGACGATAGGAGAAAATATGGTACTTTTGGACTAGGTGTTAAAGAAGCAATTTGATGACATTGTAAAAAAGTGAACACAACATTTTATTCTGTGTTTACTATAACAAATAAAATTTAGTATTATTGTCACCTACCAACATGGCTGACCTTTTTTTCTGATAAGGTATATAACTTTAATATGAATAATGTTCAATTTTATATATCCATAAGAGAAAATTCATCATTGAACAAGATATTTATTGAAATATGATACTTGATATTTCATCTAAGTATTAACTTTATATTTGAATGTACTGTCATAAAAAACATCAAAATTTTTTTTCAATTCATACCATTAAATATTGACCTTATCAAGGTATTTTTAAAAAAGTACAATTTTTACTTTTTAAATTTTGCAAGTCACAATAACAATAAATAAATTAGTTGATTTAATAACATATACATATAAAAACAATAACCTTTAAATGGCGATGAAAATTTGATGATACTTTAAGATTTCCATGAATAATTTGGTTACAAGTCATGCATTTTGCTATGATTTTATCGCCATTTGATTTCGTCAAATCTGCTTCGAAAAATTTTCCATCCAAATAACAAGTTTTACAGCAGACATCTAACATTTCTTTTTGCTTATCACTTAATGAAACAGAAGGCGCCGTTGAAACATTTGTAATTCCTGTAGAATTACTCAATCGTGATAACTCATAATGGGTACCATTATTTGCTGACCCCTGACTTTCATCATCATGTAATGGTTCACCATCTATACCAACTCTTGAACTAGCTAGCAATTCATTTGTATTATCTACTGAATGTTCTTTACTGTTCATTTTAAATCCTTAAAGTAAACAACAAAATAATGAATAACATAATAAAATACAATGTATTTATAGGTTTATTGATCCAGTAAGAATGATTTGAGAATTTATTTTATAAATAATATTCCTAAAATTAAATTTTTACGAGGTCTAAAATTTGTAACGTATGAATTTAATTATCTTTTTAACAAAAATTCAATTTTACAAAACCCAACTTTGTTAAAAAAATACATAAACATTAATTTCATGCACTATCTGTGCATTTGACATCAAGTCAGTCCCGCGAATTTTTCTTTATACGTATCTAGTACCTTGATTTACATACAGGAGGCGCGGACGCCCCTCATATATATACACTTTCGTTTCATTAGTTCCGTTGCATGTACCGCCATGAAATCAATTCACTCCCGTATAATTTTTTTATACGTCTCTTATGGGAGGTGTATACCGTCGCTAAAGAAGTTTCACTTCAAAATAGAAAATTTATAATGATGTTATTGAGAAAAGTACGGAATGCCAAAGTAAAAGGTTATGTTATACAGATATCTATGTTTCCTAATTTTTTCAAAAAATTGTCAGCCAGTTTTATGTTATTGTACAAAGATTTGCATCTATATTAATTGCGGTAATAAAATAACTGGTGGTCTATAAATTATTCTTTCAGTTACAGATTAATCATATATTTTCATACACAAAACATATACAAAAAATTTTATAGGTCTAAATCATAAAAGTGTTGAAATGAGACAATGTAAATTAAAAAAATTTTTTTTTCTATGAATTGTTTAATGAATTCCGTAATGAATTGTTTTCTCGAATACTATAAACTTTAGATAAATACTTAAAACAATAATTGATTTTAAATAAATAACACATTTTGCAAATTATAATATGAAGATATTAGAGTTTATCTAATTAATGAAATAATATAATTAAATAAAAAAATGTTTTTTTCATGTTGAAAACACGCTGTTAAAAAAAAACCAATAATTGAAAAAATGCACTAAAAAGTATTAAATTGATTAATTAAATTTCTTAAATTTACTTTTATACAGTTTCATTGCAATAATCAAGATAAAATTTTACAGCAAAAATTATAAAAGAAAAGGGTGTGCATTGATTTTCAGTAAATCTAATAATAATTTCAATACTATCTTTAATAATTTCTTAAAAAGATTTTAGAAAAAATTTCAGCAACCACACTTTTCTTTTTAAATTGTTGTTGTAAAATTTTCTATTGATTATTGCAATGAAACTATATAAAAGTAATATCAAGAAAGTTAATTAATTTATTTTTACTTTTTAGTCTATTTAATCAATTATTGTATTTTATTTTTAAAACATGTTTTTAAAATTTTGTATTTTCTATTTTTAAGTTAAAATTGTTTTTATTATCATTTAGAGTTACATTGCAACCAGACTTTTCGAAGATTACACTTAGGTACATCCGTTATCGGCGACTTGATACTCCAGTTCGACCTCTTCATCCTAAATCATTATTATGCATTATAGCTTCACTTTCAAACCTCGAATTAGGTTTTAGCAGCTTCAAAATCCCCCGGGGAATCTACCTCGACGCAGAGAAAGCCTCCCCACTTGTACTTCCTCGGAGAAGACGTCCATGCGTATTCTGGACAACGTGCATCACTTTGTGGGAATTGTTTGATCTCAAATTCGGTTTTAGCAACCCTGAAAACCCCCGAGAAACTCGCTTCGACCCAAAGAAAGCCTCCCCATTTATACTTCCTCAGAGATGACTTTTCACACCCATTATCATCGACCTGGATGTCCAGGTACCAAAATGACAACTGATTATTGTATTGTCATCCAAGACAAAGTTTATGCCAATTGTCAGAATTGATATCTGTCAAAAAGTGCCTGAAATCCAGCGCGCAAGATTAGATTACAGACAGACAAACAAACAAACAGACATGAAGGCGAATATAAGAAAAGCGTATATAAAAAAATAATATTTACCTACGTTAAGTCTGCTTTAAGACTAATTATCTTTCGTTGTTTTTTATAACCAAAACAAGTAAATTGAATTTAAGAAAATTTCTATAAGTTACTTAAATTTATGAAAAAGTCGATATAAATCGTCATTTTTGCAGAATTATGAAGATTATGATTATTTTCGCGGAAATTATAAAGTTATGGAAATTATTTATGTAAACGTTTTCGATTGGAAAATTTGTGATTATTGCAGTTGAATTTTGTTACATCATCATCAGTTATATCTTCGTTAAAATGACCCGAAAATTTCTGAAAGAATCGGAACCAATATTTTTCCGGTCTTTAAAGAATGTTTAAGAACTATTATAATATGAAAATTGATAAATGTTTCAAGTTTTCCGAATCGTTCCGACAATGAAATTTCAATTATAAGCCGTTACTCATAAAATTTGGAAAAGTCTATTGTATGCAACTATTTTTCCAGTGATTCAGTTGTAATTTATAAAATTGTGAATTTGGGTGATTCATTATGTTTCTTTCCGTAATATTTATCTGATGTTGGAGCTGCGGCAATCGAGTTTTGCTTTTTTTATTTCATTAATATCATTTTAAATTCGTAAATTAATAGTATATTGTGTAACGAGTAAGGTTTAGTTAACTATTGCGCACGAGGGCAAGTTGGCGCACGAGCGTAGCGAGTAGCGCCATTGCCCGAGACTCTCTCTTTCTCTCATATCTGCCGTACGACTGACTAGCAATAGTATATTTCAATACTTTTTGGTACTATTATTTGTAATTAAATTACATACTTTTAGTTCACCAATTTCACGCATATACGGAATAATTACGATTTCGTTAATGTAAAAATAATACAAGAATAGATGATACGATTTACTTTGTCAGAGGTTAAAGCGAGATAGAGTATAAAATTCATCATAAGGTCGATGAGATAGAGTATGAGGGCGCTGCGCTTGTATAGAACCTTTGCGATTTTACATTAATTAACGCTTTTGCGTGACATTATTTTACAGAATGTAACGTATTTACGTTAATTAATTCAAAATAATATTATACATAGCTGTGAAACACATGCCCTCAAAAAACAACACACGCAGCGCGCGCTATTAGCTACTTACTACCCCGAAAACGCATGCGCTATAGGCCACTTACTCAGCACGGATGAGAAAAACAAATATAATGACTTGTCCGCACTAAAGCTATGTTAATACAATAATTTTTGTTAAAATAAAAAATCATTTAAACTTGTAAATTTTTTATGAACTTGGATTAGAAATTATATCAAGCTCGACAAACCTAATCTTAAAATACGTTACATTGAAAGTTTGTATTATTATTTTTTATGTAGTATTTTCGTGGGTTTCTTGAGTTGTCCGCACTCGAGTTGAATCTTACAAATTTTTTCTTTGTCGCAAAAAAATGTTATTAAACGCATTGTTTATTCATAACTTAGGATTGGAAATATTATTAGAAGACTGGAAGCATCGTCATGCTCTTAAAAATAAAAATAATGTTATTTAATTTTAAAAATAATATTAATCTGAATAATATATCCTCATCAGAAAAGTTATTGTAATTTATGTATTTTTGGAACCTTTCCAATTTCATGTGTACCACCATGGTATTATATGGGGATATCCACCCAACTTTAAATTCTCTAGTAACAGGTCATTATTTAAACTAGGTTATAATCTTTTGTGCTATCCTGTATCTCTATTTCTGATGTATTTTGTAAATGTGCCACAAACGGCGCAGCAGATAATTCTATAAAAAGTAAGTTTTCACATAAGATAAATTACGGTAATTTTTTATGTGTAAAAATGAATGTTTCATAGAAATATCTACTGCGCTGTTTGTTAAACATTTACAAAATACATCAGAAATTGAGTTACAGGATAGCACAAAAGATTTGAACCTAATTTAAATAATGTGCATCATGCGGTAACTCAGTAACAGCTGTAATATGACCTGTCACTAGAGAATTAAAACTTTTGTGGTTATCCCCATACATCAAAAAATATAATTATGACTTCTTCAGATTCTTTATGAATTTCTAATATATTGAATAGTGATTTTTGAAGGGCATATCATAGTATTAATTAAATTAACTTATTAATAAACTGGAAAATTGCCTAGTATTAATAAATCAATGCGATTTATTGTATTTATTCACAAAAAAATTTATAGCTTAGTCTTGTAAAATGGCTTTATTTCCACTATCGAACAATTCCATGGTATGCTTAACTATTTCAAGAGTTAAAAAAATTTAATAATACGTATATTTTTTTATAACTTCAAAATCGTTACTGAGAATCATAAATAATTTTCACGGTATTTTATTAATAGCAAGTCGTATATCTCTATCCTTTTATAAGAAAAAAATTCAATTTTCTGCAAAACCTTATGATTGTAGCAAAAAATAAGAAGAAAGCCCCATCTCGTATAATAAAAAGCAATATTTTCTCTTATGAGAAAAAATTATTTTTATCGCTTCGTTTCAAGGAAAACTTTGAAAAACTGAATTGTCCATCCAAACCTCGATGTTTTATGTTTTTCAAGGTTTTTTTCAAAACGAATCGATAAAAAAATTTTTTCCTAATCAAAGAAAATATTGCTTTTGCTTTCTCATAGAGAAAGCATTGTATCGGTAAAAAAAATTTTTTTCTATCTTTTCATTAATTTGTACATATTCAGACTCAGGGAGTCGAAAAAAGTGGTTTCCAGAAAATGTCTGTATGTATGTGTGTGTGTGTGTGTGTGTGTGTGTGTGTGTGTGTGTGTGTGTATGATTTCAGTACGTCAATAAGATCTCGAGAACTATTCGATGGATTAATTTCAAATTTTGCATGCAATTTATTTTTTTGTCTAACTGGGGGGGAAGCTATTGAAAACAGTTTTTTTTAGAGCCATTTTAAGAATTTTAAAAAAATTTTGATTTTTCATTTTTTTGATATTTTACGTAAACTACTCGAAGAATTTTCTTGAAAATTTGTATGAACATTATTTGCGACTGCCAAAAGAAGAAAAACTGTTACCAACTGATTTTCTTAGCGCATTTTTAATTTTAGAGCATTTTGAAAATTTTGAAAAAAAATTTTTTTTTTTCATTTATTTTTTATTTTACGACAACCGTTTGATAGATTTGCTTCTCAATTTGTATGCAAGTTATTCGCTATCGTCTAAAGAAAACAAGCTTTGGAACACTTATTTTCTTAACGTAGTTTTAATTTTAGAGCATTTTGAAAATTTTGGAAAAAATCTCTATTTTTAATTTTTTTTCTATTACACAAAAACCATTCGATAGATTTGCTCGAAAATTGTTATGAAAATCATTTGCAATGGCCTAAATAAAACGAGCTTTGAAAAACTTATTTTCTCAGTGTAGTTTTAATTTTAGAGCATTTTGAAAATTTTGAATAAAATTTTTGTAATTTTTTTTATATTTTACGTAAACTACTCGATGAAGGAGCTTCAAATTATGTATGGGAATTATTTATGATTGTCAAAATAAAATGAACTTTTGAAAACTAATTTTCTTTAATTTTTTTAGCGCACATTTAATTTTAGAGTATTTTGAAAATTTTGAAAAATTTTTTTATTTTCAATTTCTTTTCTATCGCACAAAAATCACTCGATTCACTTGCTCAAAAATTTTCATGCAAATTATTCACTATTATCTGAATAAATCTAGCTCTGGAAAACTTATTTTCTTAGCGCAGTTTTAATTTTAGAGCATTTTGAAAATTTTGGAAAAAATGTTCATATTTCATTTTTTTCTATTACACAAAAGCCATTCGATAGATTTGCTCAAAAATTTTCATACAAATTATTTGTTATTGCCTAATTAAAGCAAGCTTGGAAAAACTTATTTTCTTAGCGCAGTTTTAATTTTAGAGCATTATGTGAATTTTGTATAGAATTTCACTTATTTTTTGGTATTTTACGTAAACTACTCGATGAAGTAGCTTAAAATTAAGAAATTATTTACGATTGCCTAAATAAAATGAACTTTTGAAAACGGGTTTTCTTAGCGTAGTTGTAACGTTAAAGCGTTTTGAAAATTTTAAAACAATGTTTATTTTTCAATTATTTGGTATTTTTTGTAAACTATTCGATGAAAATGTTCCAAAATTTGTATGCAAGTTATTGGTTATAGTGTTAAGAAGACAAACTTTGGAAAATTAATTTTGTAAACGCATTTTTAATTTTAGAGCATCATAAAATCACATTATGCAAATGGCAAAAGTAAGAAAGAGTAAAATTCATATAGTTTTCGTAGGTATTAAGACAGCCTTCAATACAGAGGATAGGGACATTTATATTAAAATCGTATTTAAAAGAATAAAATCAAATTACTCTAACTCAATGCGCTCTATCAGAAAGCATTGCGCCAAAGCACTTGGCAGCGTTTTTATGATACAAGATGGGGCTTTCTCTTTATTTTTTGCTAAAATTATTAGTTTTTGTAAAAAAATCAATTTTTGATTACAATAGGACATATATACCTCCTCTTAAGGATCTTTAATAGCTATTTAACTCTTTACAAGATTGTAATAATTCATCTCGATTTACTTCCATAGAGTTCGTGAAATTTCATTAACCTTTCAATTAATATACAGAAAATATAAAGATTCATCCGTATTCTTAAATAATCTCATAGATTTATAATCATTTATTTACCAATAATTTAATAAATATATTTATACGATGATAAAACGTGAAAAATATTTCTGAAGAATTTTTTAAAATACAATCTAGGTTTCTCCTGAAAACTTTACAGTGCTGTTCAATTCTAAAGCGATCTTAATTGTTCATTAATTGTAAATACGATAAAATTAAGGTTACTATTTCTTAGTAAAACTTAATTAATCAAGAAAGTTCAGAAGGTATCAACGACAATCATGACAATTTTTTTCATAAGAGTTAGCAAAGTTGTATTATGGACTGGTACCAAAAACCGCAAAAAATTAGAAAGGTTCTTTTACATCAGGATCTTTCCAAACATTAATGTACATTTTAACCGGGGTATTTCACCTGAATACGGAGGACATTTATAACTAATATAGGTAGCTAGGAGAGTTTCTGTAGCCGATGGAGATCCACAGCTCCACCAAAGTTTTTCCTATGTATTTTGGTGCCCTGAACACGAATTTCGAGGGTGGAAAGCTGGAAAATAGTTAGGAAAATCTCTAAAGTCAATTTTCTGGTTGTTAATTTTTCGCGGAAAAACATAATTTTTCGTGTTTTTCATCAAATATTAAGTCGAAAATATTCTTATCAATTTTGCCCTACATTGCACCATCTCTCTGTAAAAACATCATAAATATAAAAAAAACTCATTTTGCCATTTTTAATGATTTATTTTATTTTATTGCACCAATCATTGGTGACCAATATAATTAAGAATTTTTACATTTTAATTAGCTAAAATTATTCTTTAATCCACCAACTGTTGATAAAAAAAGAATGGTTTAGGCTGGTTGCGGTCTTCCTTTAATTTTTCACGAAGAATTGAACCGCTTATTCAGAGAGTACCGCGCAACGGTTCTCACATGAAAAAGTCAGGTCGGAAAATAGGGGAGATTGCTATAGTAACATTAAAGTCCACGGTTCCAAAAATTTTTTTTATATATTTTGTCACTGAACATTAATTTAAAGGGGGCGAAGTCGGAAAATGTCTAGGGAAATTTGTATTATATAATTTCCAAAAATTTGAAAAGTCTATTTTTTAAATAAAAAACATTTTGTCGCTTATTTCATACAATTATCATGCCAAAGTTATGAAAAAGAATAAGTTTTATAATTTTTTTAAATTTTTTATATTAGAATGAGAAAAAAAATCTGGTACATATATATATATATATTTATGTATACCTGTATGTGTGCGTGTGCGCGCATGTGAATTGACATAAGTTATCCCATGTATATGTATATACATATATTCATAAGCCCATGTGTGTGCGTGCATGCGCCTTGACAGGAACAGCCCTATATATATATATATATATATATATATATATATATATAATTATATATATATATATATATATAAAGAAAAATATATATATAAACTCAAGTACGTGTGTCATGCATGTAAATTGACATGAAACGTCCCGTGTATATAAGCCTGTGTGTATGTGCGCGCGTGTGAATTAACATTAAATAGCCCATGTATATGTGTACACAGATATACACACATATATATGTATGTGTATATATATATATATATTCATAAGCCCATGTGTGTGCATACATGCAAATTGACAGAAACGGTCCCATATATATAAATACAAATTTCAAATACATGTTTAGATGTGTTTGCGCGTTCGAGTTGACAAGATATGTCAAATATATGAAAACCGGTGCGTGCGTGTTGACATGATACGTCCCATATATGTAAACCTAAGGGTGCTCGGATAGGTGTGTTAGAGTTGTCATGAAATGTCCCATATATATAAACCTGTATAGGCGTGGGTAATAATTGAAGGCCCGGATGCAATAAGGGCATTTAGGCTCGGAGCACGCAAAACTGAAGTCACTTGGCAGTAAAAATTTCATTTTCTTCAAATAAATTTAAAAAAATTTGACGTTCCAAAACTCATCATGCCGCATCTTTTTTATATCAACAGTTTTTTTATAAAATTTTTATTTTTCAAGAAAAAAATTAAAAACAAGAAAATTTTTTACATTAAATTTCAATACTTTTTTAAACTTAAATCGTTGTAATTCGAGTAAATATTAACCGATTACGCTGAAATTTGAAATATATTTTCTAAATATCATAGCGAAACTTATGATAATTATAAAAAATGTTAATTCTCAAATTGTTAGTCGTAATTGTTTATTAATTAATACAAATTACAAATTGTGCGTTTATAATGTACTCGAGAAAAAAGTATCGAGGGAATTTTCAAGTACAAGAAACTTGTAGCGAGAAAGTTTTTGGTTTTTGTATAAAGGAGATTTGTGGAAAGTTTCAAATCGATTGATAAATAATTAAAAAAGATATAACAACATTTACAAGTAGCGCGCATGCGGTCGAGCGCTACAGTTTTCTTATAAGTTAGATTCTCAATGAATATTACGTCAACTGAATGACTCTTGGTAATATTATTTGGAAAAAGCAATAATACAAATATAACAATATGATATAAAAGTAAATAAACATATAAATAAACAAACAAATAAATAAATAAACAAAAGTCTGTAATGTAATTATTTAATAATTAAATAATTACATTACAGATTTTTGTTTAATACTGATTTTTTTAATGTTTCAAAGGATTTTTTTTTATTTTGTCTCTTAAGAGGAGGTCGAGTACATCTGTCCTTTTCTAATCAAAGAATTGATTTTTTCACAAAGATTAATAATTGTAGCAAAAAATAAGAAGAAAGCCTTATCTCGTATAATAAAAAGGAAGATTTTCTTTTATGAGGAAAAATTATTTTTATCGCTTCGTTTTTAAGAAAACCTTGAAAAACTGAATCGTCCATCCTAACCTTTATTTTTTAAGTTTTTCAAGGTTTTTTTCAAAACGAAACAATAAAAATAATTTTTCCTCATCAAAGAAAATCTTCCTTTTTATTATACGAGATGGGGCTATCTCCTTATTTTTTGCTACAATTATTAGTTTTTGCAAAAAAATAAATTCTTTGATTAGAAAAGGATAGAGATATACGACCTGCTCTTAAGAGCATGACGAAGCTGTCCACCTTCTAATTTCCAATCCTAACTTATGAATAAACGATGCGTTTAATCGAGTTTTTTTACTACAAAGAAAAAATTTGCAAGATTAAACTCTAGTGCGGACAACCAAAAAAATTCACCAAAATATTATACATACAAAGTTATAATAAAAACTTTCAATTTATCGTATTTTAAGGTTAGGTTTGTCGAGTTTGATATCTAATTTCCAATCAAAGCTCATAAAAAAATAACAAGTCCAAATGATTTTTTATTTTAACGAAAATTATTTTACTAATATAGCTTTAGTGCGGACAAGTCTTATATTTGTTTAATTTATGAATTTAAAAAGGTATTGATAAAATAAAAAAAGCAAAACTCAGTTGCTGCAGCTCTGACATGCCGTTAAAATCTTTTTTTCTTTCGCATTAGTAATATGAGTTTTCTAAAAACATAAAGTGTAATATTTTTAAACAATATAATGTTGGGATTTATATTTATAAAAGTAAACATATATGCGTGTGTACGTTCACTCTTCTTCTATATAAACATTATTATGAATTTTGTTCGTATATATATATATATATATATACGATTTAGGCAAGTGCTGTGGTCTTAACATATAGGAATATTTTGCTACCAGTCTTCTTTTGTTTAACGTTTAGACTTGTGAAATTGTACACCATGGGGAATAATGGAATCAAAAAACGGTCAAAAAAGAACAAGAAATGATACATCGTTCTTTTCCGACCGTTTTTTGATTCCATTATAAATATAAAATAATTTCATTCCTCGTGATGAACAATTTTACAAGTCCAATCGTTATACAAAAGAAGACTGGTAGCCAAATATTCCTAAAAGTGAACGTACATACGCATATATGTTTACTTTTATAAATATAAATCCCAACATTATATTGATTACAAATATGACATTTTGTATTTTAGAAAACTCATATTACTAATGCGAAAGAAAAAAGGTTTAACAGACAAAATAAAAAAGAAATCCTTTGAAACAATCAAAAAATCAGTATGAAACAAAAATCTGTAATGTAATTATTTAATTATTAAATAATTACATTACAGATTTTTGTTTATTTATTTATTTCTTTGTTTATTTATATGTTTATTTACTTTTAATAAATATCACATTGTTATATTTGTATTATTGCTTTTTCCAAATAATATTACCAAGAGTCATTCAGTTGACGTAATATTCATTGAGAATCTAACTTATAAGAAAACTGCAGCGCTCGACCGCATGCGCGCTACTTGTAAATGTTGTTATATCTTTTTTAATTATTTATCAATTGATTTAAAACTTTCCACAAATCTTCTTTATACAAAAACCAAAAACTTTCTCGTTACAAGTTTCTTGTACTTGTAAGTTCCCTCGATACTTTTTTCTCGAGTACATTATAAACGCACAATTTGTAATTTGTATTAATTAATAAACAATTACGACTAACAATTTGAGAATTAACATTTTTTATAATTATCATAAGTTTCGCTATGATATTTAGAAAATATATTTCAAATTTCAGCGTAATCGGTTAATATTTACTCGAATTACAACGATTCAAGTTTAAAAAAGTATTGAAATTTAATGTAAAAAATTTTCTTGTTTTTAATTTTTTTCTTGAAAAATAAAAATTTTATAAAAAAACTGTTAATATAAAAAAGATGCAGCGTGATGAGTTTTACAACGTCAAATTTTTTGAAATTTATTTAAAGAAAATGAAATTTTTACTACCAAGTGACTTCAGTTTTGCGTGCTCCAAGCGTAAATGCCCTTATTGCATCCGGGCCTTCAATTGATGTGAAAAATCCTATGTATATTAACGTGTGTTCATGCATGCAAATCGATATGAAACGTACCATATGTATGAACCTGTGTGTGTGCGTGCGTGCGTTCGAATTGACGTGGAAAATCCCATGTATATTAACGTACGTGTGCATGCATGCGAATCGACATGAAATGTCCAGTATATATAAACCTGTGTGTTTGTATGCGTTTGAATTGACATTAAAAATCCCATGTATATTAACGTGTATGTACTTTCCCATATATATATATATATATATATATATATATATATATATATATATATATATATATATAAACCTGTAAACGACATGAAATATCTCATATATATATATATATATATATATATATATATATATTTACCTGTATGTGCGTACGTTCCAATTGACGTGAAAAATCCAATATTTATTAAAGTTTGTATGCATACATGCGAATTGACATGAAATGTCCCATATATATGTAAACCTGTGTGTGTGTGTGCGTTCGAATTGACGTGAAAAATCCTATGTATATTAACGAGCGTGTGCATGCATGCGAATCGACATGAAATGTCCCATATATATATATATAAACCTAAGGTTACTCGGATGGGTGTGTGCGTGTTGTCATAAAATGTCCCACATGTATAAAAAAGCCTGTCATTATGAGTATGTACGAGTTGACATGAAATGTCCCATATATTATCCTGTGTGTGTGTGTGTGTGCGTGCGCATTGGCATGAAATGTCCCATATATCTAAACCTGTAAGTGCATGCGTTCCAATTGACGTGAAAAATCCCATGTTTATTAAAGTCTGTGTGCATGCATCCGAATATACATGAAATGTCTCATATATATAAACCTGTGTGTGTGCCTTCGAATTGACGTGGAAAATTGTATGTTTACTAACGTGCGTGTGCATGCATGCGAATTGACATGAAATGTCCCATATATATAAATCTAAGGGTACACGAATGGGTGTGTGCGTGTTGTCATGAAATGTACCACACATATAGAAAACCTGTACTTATGAGTACTGCTAACCGACATGAAATGTCCCATGTATGTATGTATGTATATATATATACATATATATAAACAAAAATATATACGGGTCGACGGGTGCAAGTTGACATGAAACGGACCATGTATATATATATATATATCTACTTGTCCGTATGTGTGCGTGTGGGTCGACATGAAATGTTGCATATATATGAGCCCAGGTGCGTATGTATGTGCGCGTCCACATATGTTTTTCCATATACATATATATGATAAAAATTCCTTAGTACGTTTAATTAAAAAGGAATTGTGGAATTTTTAATTAAAGCCCTCGAATTTACAAATCATAATCATAACTGACGCTATTTCAATTCACGATTACATTTTGATTTCTTAATTAAAATATATTTAATTAAGAATTCCTTTTGATTTTGGAATTAAAGCCCTTTCAATTCACGATTACATTTTGATTTCTTAATTGAAATTTATTTAATTAAGGATTCCTTTTGATTTTGGAATTAAAGCCCTTTCAATTCACGATTACATTTTGATTTCTTAATTGAAATTTATTTAATTAAGAATTCCTTTTGATTTTGTAATTAAAGCCCTTCCAATTCACGATTACATTTTGATTTCTTAATTGAAATTTATTTAATTAAGAATTTCTTTTGATTTTTTCATTAAAGCCTTTTCAATTCACGATTAGATTTTGATTCGTTAATTAAAATATTTTTAATTATTAATTCAAAAGGAATTGTTAATTAAATAAAACTTTAATTACAAATTCAAAAAGGGCTTGTGAATTAAAATTTATTTAAAGCTTAAAATGATTTAAATATTTGCAACCCTGCTCTAGAATTTGTTTTAAATATAATTATTGAAAATAACAATTATTTTATCAGATTGGATTCATTGTCAAAGTTACATTTCACTTTAAATAAATTTTACTTATATAATTTACATAATATTTTAAATAAATTATGAAGATGATAATCACATATTTAATATTATTTTTAACTACTAATAAAAAGTTTACATAATTATTATAATTAATAACTCATAACTGGCTGTATTATTTTATAAAATACAATTTTAACTTAAATAATTAGCTTTATGGTAAAACTTAATTTTATTAGTATTTAATTCCACGAGTTGATGTATATTGAATATATATATATATATATATATATATATATATATATATAATTATTATTAAATATATATATTCCTAACATAAATATATATATTGAATATAGAACATTAAGAGCAGGCTGAACTATCTGTCTTTGTCTAATAGAGTTTTTTATTGTTCGTCGAAACACCATCCGTTGTATCAAGAGAAAAATAGTAGCCCCCGATAATAGTACGACTTATGCTAGCACAGCCATGATTCCTCGAAAACGGCCGGAGTAACAAAATCGTTTCCGAACGGAAATATCAGCAATAAATTAGCAACAAAATATCTGTGGGTAAGTTTAGTACCACGCAGGCGCTAACTTAGTATAGGCGTCGCTTCAGCCGTTCCGAAGTAGAGAGAACGTTGCGAGTTCTCGAGCAAGCAAGTCGAGCTTAAGACCTCACTGTGATAGGGTCTACCTGTACGCTGTAGTAGCGGCCATTTGCAAATAATAAATTTAACTCAACCGTACACGGAAATGACAGATAACAGCTAGGCTATATTTGTCACATTAGTGATCAATGTGTGTCGAAAATTTTGAGTTTCCACATAGATGGACGATGTGTGCACGCCGAATTTCTATGTTTGCGCATTGTCTAACTACACTAAACTCATAGGAGGTTGTCACACTGATCATCTTTTATTTTTGCACTGCTTGTCAATGTGTAAACACAACGAAGATAGACGCTTATAGAAGCGTACTCTTAAATGGGAAATTTCTGCCAAAAATGAGTTACCCAGCTACTGAGGGCGCCACTAGATCCCATGTATTTTTATATCTATATATATCAAATTTTTTATATGTATAGATATACAAACAATGTTAAAGTGTTACCCAGCGTATCGGACGAAAAATTTAACCCAGAAGTACGCTTCTATAAGCGTCTATCTTCGTTGGTAAACATAGAAATTTTAAATCTGACATTTATGGAAAAAAAATAAATTAAAATGAAACTAAGGTTATGATCCTCGGTATCAATGAATATCTGAATTGGAAGATAATTGTGACTTTAATATATTAATTAGTGCTATTCTAATTATAAAATTTTTAATTTAGTCAAAAACATTATGATTAATAATTTTAACGTGAGAAATTATTGCTGTTAGCAATTCAATGTTGAAATCATTAAAAATTATGTGGGTGGAGTTCGATGTTTCGAAAATCTGTTATTTTTTTGAGCTTAAAAATTTCCAATATCACATTCTTATTATTTATATAAATTGAATAGAAATTTCGTTTTTAATTCATGTTAATCGAAATGAATTCATTCAAATAAATTATAATTAATATTTAGAACTGTAATAAGTATTCAGACAATAATATAATGATGAGGTTCTTTGAAATTTCTAATATAGTATTTCAATGTATTTTTTTTTAATACTTGTTGAAAATTTCATTAAAAACCCGAAATATTTCATCATTTTACGGTATTCTGTATACTTGTTACAATTCTAAAGCAATTATAATTTATACGAATAAATGCATGTCAATAACAAACATGAATTAAAAATTGACTTTCTATACAATTTAAATAAATATTATGAAAAAGCCATTTGAAATTTCAAAATTCTAAAAAAAGATAATGGACTTTCGAAACATTGAACCCTACGTATATTATTTTCAATGATTGAATTGCTGACAGCAATAATTTCTCATGTTAAAATTAATAATAATAATGTTTTTGATTAAATTAAAAATTTTATAATTAGAATAGCACTAATTAATATATTAAAGTCACAATTATCTTCCAATTCAAATATTTATTGATACCGAGGATCATAACCTTAGTTTTATTTTAATTTATTTTTTTTCCATACATATCAGATTCAAAATTTCTATGTTTACACATTGACAAGCAGTGCGAAAATAAAAGATGATCAGTGTGACAACCTTCTATGAGTTGAGTGTAGTTAGACAATGCACAAACATAGAAATTCGGCGTGCACACATCGCCCATCTTTGTGGAAACTCAAAATTTTCGACACACATTGATCACTAATGTGACAAATATAGCCTAGCTGTTATCTGTCATTTCCGTGTACGGTTGAGTTAAATTTATTATTTGCAAATGGCCGCTACTACAGCGTACAGGTAGACCCTATCACAGTGAGGTCTTAAGCTCGACTTGCTTGCTCGAGAACTCGCAACGTTCTCTCTACTTCGGAACGGCTGAAGCGACGCCTATACTAAGTTAGCGCCTGCGTGGTACTAAACTTACCCACAGATATTTTGTTGCTAATTTATTTCCGTGTATCTTTTGTTGCAGTTATTTCACCATTTCTTCTTGAATACGTTCCTAGTTTGTAGTCCAGGATTAACTATAACGACTATCTTGGCTTAACCAAGCCCCTTAATATATTTCAACTACATTGGTGACGCCTGTTAGGAAGTAAGGAAGTTCCACCATTTTCATCAAACCACGTTCCACGGCTTTCGGAAAAAAAGTTTTTCTCTACATTAATTCAAAGGCTCGACACCACGCTATTCCTTTTCAACGATTATTGGCCGCCAGGAGGTGGCCTTTTCCAAGCGCTTCGCATCATCGCATCGTTGTTTGACGGCATCTGCATCGTATATTGGATACATAGCATCTGCGTCGTAGCGTGACTTCGTTTATCGGCTGACGCAACATTTTTGGTCCACTGTGCAGCACGCCTATTAGCGTGTTTTCAATGGCTACAAAACAGCGATTTAGCAACGATCTAGCACACCTAAAACATCAACGTTTTTTTTCTTACGAGGAGAAAATTTAAAAAAAAAAAGAAATTTAAATAGATAAAAAGTAAAAATAATGAATTATGAAAATTGAACAACGGAGGAAGAAATTTAGATAAAAATTAAAAATAATAAAATATAAAATTGAACAAAAAAGATAAAACGTAAAAGGAAAGCGTGGTACAGCGGCCATTTTGTGACCGCAAATTTTTAAAGCATAACGATAGCGTCCGGAAACGGCACCGACGCTATTTTGTTTTTTCCAACGTTTCAATTAAAAAATTTTTTTCTCGAAAGTCATCGGGACGCGTTCAACGGCATCGTGCGAAGGAGCAAATTTTCGTATAATAAGTTTTATTTAACAGTTGTCTCATGAATTTAATTTATTTAAATTGCTTATTCAAATATCGAAATCTAGTTTATTATATTTAAAATTTAAAGATTTCCTACCTTTTAGATATTATTTTTGTTTGATAAATCTTTCTTTGTTTGAAATACTTGGAAAGAATGGTAATAAATTAGAGCGTATAAAGGATGTTTATTTGTAATTAACTTTAGTGTTACTTTAGTATCACGTATAAATCCTCTGTTATTCTTCTCTCGCTTTCAGGAATTGAAAACAAAATATACATCTAAAATTTTTTTTTTCTTTCTTTAATCAAATTCGTAAAATAATTAAATTAAATTTTCTCTTGTTCGTCATTTTTGGGCTCTCACCGGAAGAGCCATAGAGAGTTTACTTTATTTAAATTTAAATTAGAAAGTTTACATTATAATAAGTAATAGCGTATAGACGCTACAGTTAAGTCGCTCTCTCTTTGCTTTCCGATGAGGAGCACAGAAAATTCAAAGCGTAACCACGAGACAACACTCGTAAACGGAGTGAGATCATTGAGAGTAGTGCGTAATAGTGAAAATTATATAAATTCTCAACATATGTAAATAAATCTAAAGATCTCAGTCTTTTTACGTGACACATATGCGCGACCTGCCCGATTCGATTTTCATTAGCTCGATTAGTCTACAGGTCAGCTAGTCGTAATAATATTATTTTAGTTCATAAAGCGCGCGAATAGAGCCAGCAGACAACTGGACCTTTGTTTTTGAATGTGCAGTATGAGTGTATTTTTTTTAACGTGCGAAGTTTGTTCTTCTTAAGAGCTTGTGAGTGCTGGCGAATGCCATAGTTGGCCACGGAGACATTTTGGGTGCTATCCCTGTTAGAATCTGTAAGTTTACAGCTCATGACTCTGGGAGACCAGGCGTTCGCAAAGTAATTTTATGAATTTCTAGTCTTTTATGCACAGATTTTTATTAATGTTGATCAATTTTAGTCCACGACTCTGTTTCAACCCTTTGTGTGAGAGTGAGAGTGCACGTTTGAGTAGAAAGAATCATGGCGTGGCGTGCCAGACCATTCGTTAGTGTGGGTTCTGGACGCAGCCATGTCAATTTGAGCGTTGCGGTGCTTAGGTATGCGGAGAGTAGAACATTCGTCCCTTGCAAATACTCAATCTATGACTAGAAATAAGACTGTGTACAATATGACTCCTCCGAACGGTGCTGATAATTTCTATGATTCAGTCGAGGTAGATGAGGTAAAAAGTAACTTAGGTTTGAAGGGTCTAGCAACCGGCGACGTAAACGCAAACGCCAAGACCAAACCGCTCAAAGATAAAAATAAGAAACCGACCTTGAATGGTCGTTTAACGATGGTCAAGGAAACTCTAGCTAGCATTTCCGAGACACTCAAATTACTTACGCAGAGTAAGGGAGATATTAACACTCCTAGTACTGAGAGTAATAACAGTCAAACGATAGATGGAGCAACGTCTACTAGTAATACTCCTCAGAGTGTGTCTAATAGTAATAATACTATAACGGTAGATGCGCAAATACATGAACCACCTGTAATACTTAATAATATTCCTGCGTCTTTGGTTGACGCTTCAGCTTCATTGCAGAACAGATCTACCATCATTATTGGAGAAGGTTCGAACTTAGGTTCTGCGTTTAAAGTAAAATTCCAGCCTCTATGGAAAAAAGAGGTGATAATATGGTTTCCCGTGTTTGAATCATAAATGTCTAAAAAAGGCATAATATTAGACGAGGATAAATTTTGGAACCTCGTGCAGAACCTGGGTAAGGACGAAGTGCAACGACTGACACTCGTCATTAAAACCACAAAGCAGGAAGTTAAATATCATGCGTTTAAAGAAACAATCCTGAGAAAGTATTCTCAATCTCCAAAAAAACAGTTAGAGCAGCTATTGACGATCCAACAAATGTTTAAGGAAGACCCATCATTTTTCTTCCGTAAGTTATCAGACCTGGCAGGGGATAGTATTCCCAGGTCAACTATATTAAAGGTTTGGAAAGAAAAACTCCCAAACAAATTATGATTACACTTGGGTCCGAACTCACATACTTGTCTGAAAGCGTTCAAATAGATACAACTGATAAAACATGGAAAACCATGTTGAATAAAAAGGATACGGTAAACGCAGTTGCTACGCAAATATCCACCAGTTTAGATACAGCTTCAGATATTGAAGCAAAAGTTGAAGCACTGGAAAAAAAACACAAAGGCGCGGTAGTTTCAAAAATAAAATAAATGTAAAAAGTAAAGGTAGCAAAAGTAAAGTTCACGAGAAAAACCAGAGGAATAAGCCAATTAAATTGAGCAATTAAGACGAAATTTGCTAGTATCATTTTTTTATTACCGAAAAAAGTCATGCAATGCTTTGAATTCTGCGAGCAATATAGCAGTTTTAAATCCAGCAACCCTAGCAAAAATAAAGCACAGGGAAACGAATAGACTCCGCTGCGAAGGAGATATCAGTAGAAAGCTCTACATCGGTTCGCCTCCATGTGAAATATTTAAATAATAGTGAACTTTTCTTAATAGATACCGGCGCCGAGGTCTCTTTAGTCAGAGGATCTTGTAAACTAGATAAAACTCCTAATATTAAGTAATCTGCTGCAAATAACACCGTAATACAAACTTACGGCACTGAACTTCTTAAACTTGATCTTGGCATCTCCATAACTATAAACTGGAATTTTATTGTGGCTGATGTGCCGTACCCTATTATTAGAGGTGATGTACTTAAATATCACTATCTTTTGCCTGACTTAAATGAAAGGAAGCTTATAGACGGTACGACATTTAGATCAGTTGATCATGTACTCAATAAATACCCTAAGGTACTTGGAGTGGAACAAACTGAACCACTACAAAATCGTGGTGTAGAATACTATATTAAGACTACAGGCCCTCCCATTGCGCAAAAAGCAAGAATATTAGATCCTGACAAACTCGAAAAGCGGCGAAAGCTGAGTTTAAGTCATTGTGCGAAACGGGCGTGTGTGAACCTTCTAGTAGCCCGTGGACAAGTCCTATTCATATGGTGCCCAAAAAGGACGGTTCCTAAAGGATTTGTGGAGATTATAGGGCACTCAACCAGGTTACAGTACCAGACAGGTATCCAGTGCCCCACCTTCACGATTTTCTAACATTTTTAAGTTGGAAAACTATTTTTTCCTCTTTAGACCTCCAGAAAGCGTATTATCAAATACCAGTCGCAGAGGCATAAAACAGCCGTCATCACTCCTTTTGGTTTATTTGAGTACAAGGTCATGACTTTCGGCCTGCTTAATGCCGCGCAGACCTTTCAGCGCTACGTTAACCGAATTTCACGAGACCTGGACTGTGTTTTTGTTTATATTGATGACATACTCATTGCCTCATCTAACCAAAAAGAACATGAGATGCATTTAAATATCGTCCTAAAACGATTAGAAGAATCGAACTTACTACTTCATTTTGAAAAATGTGTCTTTGGGGTTAATAAATTAGAGTTTCTGGGACATCATATAAGTAGGGGTGGTTTTAAGCCTTCCCAGAGCAAAGTCCAGGCCATTATGAATTTCCCAAAGCCACAGAACATTGACCAACTCCGCAGATATATTGGAATAATTAACTTCTATAGACGTTGTATTCCTAACGCTGCTGAAACCTAAAGATTGTTAAATCAACACCTTAAAAATTGTAAAATAAAGGCCCTCAGTAGCTGAGTAACTCATTTTTGGCGGAAATTTCCCATTTAAGAGTACGCTTCTATAAGCGTCTATATTCGTTGCTGATACTAGAATCGTTGCCGATGCATCTGATTATGCAATAGGTGCTGTGTTAGAGCTGTTCATTGATGGCACGTGGAAGCCACTTGCGTTTTTCTCACGTAAGTTCTCGTCAGCACAATTGAATCATTCAACAGATGACCACGAACTCACGACTATTTTTGAGGTGGTTAAGTATTTTAATTATTTTGTCGAGACTCGACAATTTGATATACTTATCGACCACAAACCCTTGACGTATGCTAAGACACAGAGCTTGGAGAAAGCCAGTACCCGTAAAATTTGCCAATTAACATATACAGTACAATTTAATGCAAAAATTTTTTATATTGAACGGGAAAGCAATACGGTGGCTGACACGTTGTCACGAATTGAGAGTATAGCTTCAGTAGAGATTGTTTTTATATAATAAATTGACTTACGCTAGCACAGCCATGGTTTCTCGGAAACGGCTGGAGCAACAAAATCGTTTCTGGCGTAACAGATTAGCAACAAAATATGGTATAGATTAGATCGTTGCGTTTTAATGTCACTGTGCCAGCGTAATGGACGTCATCTCTCTAAATTATAAAAAGATTTCGCCACCGCCGCTGCCGCTACCGCTGTGTATAAGTATTCGATTTTTCCTTGATTAGCTGGGATCAAGCTAGAATCTAGCTAAAATTAAGCTAAAAGTTACCTAAAAATTAGCTTAAAGCAAGCTACATCGAATCAAAAATTAGCTAAATTTATGCAAATTTAGATAGAAATTAGCTAAAATTTAACTAAAAGTTGGCTAAAATTTATATTAATTTTAAACAATTTTAGGTAAATTTTGTTTTGATTTTAGCTGAATTTTAGATGCATTTTAGATCTATATATATATATATATATATATATATATATATATATATATATATATTATATTCTCTATTTATATTATATTCTCCCTATATTATTGAAAGTATATCGCCGCTGTCGTCGCTAGAAATGTGTCCCTCATTTTTGGATCTAGCTGGATTTAAGCTTGTGATTGACTAGGAAATAACTAAATTAAGTTAAATTCAAGCATTGAAATAGCTGAAAATTAGCTATATTTAGCTGAATTTAAGCTTGTAGTGAACTTGGTAATAGCTAATTTTAAGTTATGTATATAACGATATATCATAACATTAAGAAAACTTAACAAAAGTTTAAGATTAATAATAGGTGAAAAATAGGTAATGATATCTTTTTTGCAACTAGCTAATCATCCTGTAATTATCGTGTTTAATTATATAAATAATTATTAATTTTACGATTTTATTTAAAGTATGGGTTTGAAAATATTTTGAAATAATTAAATGGTTAAATTTAACTTTTGTTAAATCAAAATCGAATATTTAAATATAGTCTTTATAAATTTAATTTCATTTTTATTTAATTTTGTTAAAAAACACCGACATCACAGTTTTCCAAATTTTTTATTCTTAATCCAAAAATGTTTCAAATATCTATTTATTACTGCCTTTCCTTTTTACTAATAAAAAGCCTAATATAAAGAAATTTCGGGAAATTTTTCAATAAAGATGAAAAATTTAAGAAACTGCAATGTCGGTAGCTACGTACGAATCATATACCTTATTAAATCCCCTATGATGTTTTCGATTCTGAAAATTGTATTATTAATTTTGTTATAGAAACAATTAATATTAATATGTATATCTAAAGACAAAAAAATTTTATCCTGTTTACAATGAAACGTCAATGAAAAAAAATTTTTAAATAAAAAACATTAAAACATCGATAAAAAAAAACGAGAAAAAATAACGTTTAATTGATAGATCTATAGACTAATAGAAGTATTTTTTAATTCATTATGTTACAGTCAACGTAGGTATTCTTTTTATTTAACAATCTACGTATGAAAATAATAGTTATTTTTCCTGCAAACACATTTTTAGAAATTGGTGTAGACGTGTTACGTTACGACGTAACTTTTATTTAAAAATTTTTTATTCCAAAATCGGCAGTTATTAATCAATCAGATAATGTGACTTAGTAAACATATTGTAAAATTAAGTCATTTTTCAAGAAACAAAAGAAAGTGCAATGCGATTTACAAAATCAACAAAACAAGAACAATGCGAAGGCTACATGAACCAGATTTACGACATTAACCATATCATACAATAAGAGTCAAAATGCATAATAAGCAATACTCCATCGATTGACATCAATTTAAAATTCAAATTATATTAAAGATTAAGAAGCACTTTTTCAAAGAACTTCTACGAGCGCTTTTACCCGCACTTTTCGATGAGTACTTCCAAAGATACAATTATTACAACTATACTTCTCGCACTTTAAAACTATACAATTATTCACGCAATATATTAAATCACGCTATATTTAGTTTATTATAAAAGTATCAAATAAAATCTCTATAATTAAATTATTAAATCAAGTGTACTTATTTACTGTCTGCCCACATCAACTTGGCTGAATCATAGTAAGATTATTACAATTATATTTTTATATATTTCTTTCAAAATTTAAGTATATTTAATCGTGACAGCGATTAAGATCAATTAAAATTAGTGGAGTCTTTCTACCACTAGACAAACATTTGATAAAACTTTTATAAATCAATTAATAACTTTACTCTTTGTTTAATATTATAATAAAACATACACACTTAGCCCTCATAACACACGACATTTAATTATTAATTCTGTCCTGGTGTAAAGTCAGGACTTCACAGATGATTAGATTTATTAAAAGATCATTGAAGATTGACCTGAAGAAAACTTTTGAATAATTAAAATTATTTAGTATTTTAAATAAAAATTATTTGAAAAATTGCAAATTCTTGGATATTTTTTTAAAGTTATAAAAGCAAGCTGGGGGTCAGCGCGCTTGCACGCAGGGGGCTTACCCCGTAGTATACACACACCCACACATATATATATATATATACGAATTTATTAAATTTTGTATTTGTAACAGTAATAAAATAAATGTTTTGTTAAATTGCTTTTAAAAAATATCGGTTATTTCTAATGATTGCATTATTTACAATTATTTATAGTTATTCACAGATATTTACAGTTTTTACATTTAAAAACTGTTGAAGTTTTTACATTTAAAAACTGTTGGTTAAGTTAATTTACTTGTATTATATAGAACAGCAGGGTTAGTTTTTGATTAACAATTTATTATTTTTTTATTATCGTAATCGTCGTTGTAAATAAGGTGATTGAGTACAATAAAACCAAGGTACTCTCAAGCATAACTGAACGTGTTTAACCCGGTTACTTTCCTCTAACATTCACCTTCCGTTCCTCCAACTCCTGCTGAATCTTCCTAAAATCTTTCATGAACTAATCCACTAGAGGATTATTTAGATCATTCTAAGAAATATTTTGGGAAATATTTTTGGAAGATTTATGTAATATTCTGCTTTACGATTTCAACGTTTTTCGCAAACTTATAGCAAAATGTTTATGAAATCTTCCGCAAATCTTTCATGAAATATTCCAGTAGAAGATTACTTTAATCTTTCTGTGATATATACTGTAAAATATTTCTAAAAGATTTATGTAATATTCCGCTGAACGATTCTGCAGTTTTTTAGGTTCTTTCAGCGAAATGTTTATAAAATCTCCCTGAAATCTTTTATCGAATATTGCACCGCAAGATTACTTACATCTTTCTGTGAAATATTTCGTGAAATATTTTTGAAAGATACATGTAATATTTCGCTGTACGATTTTAAAGTTTTTCGTAATCTTCTAGCAAAATGTTCATGGAATCTTCCTAAAATCTTTTATGAAATATTCCATTGGAAGATTACTTAAATCTGTCTGTGAAATATTTCGTGGAATATTTCTGGAAGATTTATGTAATATTCCGCTGTACGATTTCAATGTTTTTCCGAATCTTCTAGCAAAATGTTTATGGAATCTTCTGGAAATCTTACATGAAATATTCCAGTAGGAGATTACTTTAATCTTTCAGTGACATATTCCGTAAAATATTTCTGATGAAGTATTCCACTGGAAGATTACTTAAATCCTTCTGTGAAATATTTAATGGAATATTTTCGGAAGAATGATGTTATTCCGCCTTACGATTTGAAGTTTTTTTGAATCTTTTAGAGAAATGTTTATGGAACCTTTCTGGAACCTTCCATAAAATATTTTACCGGAATATCTAATAAACATTACATGTAAGTATAGTATTGTTTAATTTTTCTTTACATTTATTTGGTTGTTTTTCTTTAATTTTAATATGAGCTGTTTTCTTACATGAAGCCTTATTTGCACGCATTTATTTTAATTCATCAGTATTCTTCTCTTTCTTGAATTTTAATTTCGTTATCTTTGTATTTTCTTAGTTTTTTATATCTATTTGGTTGTTTTTTTTTCATTCAAGTATAAGCTTTTTTTCGTAAAGCCTCATTCGCACGTATTTGTTTCAATTTATCAGTACTCTTTTTTTTCTTGAGTTGCAGTTTTCTTATCTTATTATTTCTAATTTCTCTTTATATTTATTTGGTTGTTCTTTTTTCATTTTCATATAAGCTTCTTTCTTACATGAAGATTTTCCCTTCTCATTAACACGTATTTGTTCTAATTTATCAATATTTTTATTTCAATTTCACTTTTATAATCTTATTAATATTTAATATTTTTAATTTTTACATGGACGATCTTCTTTTATTTTTACATAATTTTCTTTTACGTAAATATTACGAACATGCCTTAGTTATAATTTATCATTACTTTTTTTTCTACATTTTCATAATCATGTCTTTTTCTGAATTCTCTTTATATTAATTCGATTGTTCTGTTACGAATTTCGTATTAAATCCTGTTATTGATTAAGCTCCTTTGTCGTCTATTTCTTTTAATTCTTTTCTTTCTTCATTTAATTCAATCTCATCAGTCTTAATTTAAATATCGGTATAATTTATGTAGATATCATCGAAATCCATTAAATCATAATTTGGTTTAGAAAAAATTGTATCTGAAATGTCATTGTCAATTTCCATCTGGATCATTCCAAGATTGGAATTTTTCTGTTCACGATACCTTCCCATGATATTTTTGTTATACTAATAAATGCATTTGTCAGTTTTTTGCGAGAAGTTCAATCTTGGCGATCACGGTGCTTCGGAGTAAATTTAAATGAAAACTTAATGTCACTTTAAAATTCCTTTTGAGAATAATTTCTAGGCATATTATGAACATTAAGGCATCATTTTTAAAATCGGTTTACATTTCTGATTTGGAGAAAAATAGACAAGAATGAAAAAAATAATTCAAAACCAAACAGTTTTCATTTTATTTATAAAGAAATGTTCACAAGTGATCGGAACGTAGGTGTAATAGTAAAAATATAACAAAATTAAAGAATATTGGCCTTATATTATAAAGCTATTGGGCTTAAATATTGAAAATATAGTCGAACAATAATTCTAAAGCTACTTTTGTATAGATACATAGTATTCAAAGAATGTAAATATTTACATCGATGCCATCTTCTAATATATTCTTTAATTTGTTGAAGTTTATATCACATGTCAGATTTTAAGCCATTCAGTCGCAATTTGAAACTTGCTTAACTAATAAAAAAGAGGTCCGTACCTCTAGGAAACCGATTTGGCTGATACTGCAGGTTACGATTCTTTAATAAAAAAAAATGAACCCAGGTTCTTTCTTTTCGTCTAATAAACCCAGAGACTAACATAAAGCCATTTTTCAAAAACTTAGTAAGAAAAAGCGCTTATAAAAACTTAATTAACAAAAAAACTAACTCATAGAAAAATATAAAAAAGATGAATGAGAGTATAAGTTTCATTCTTTGATTTAAGTTTTATTGCATCAGAAAGTCTTGTTAGCCCAATCAATTTAGCTGAAAAATGGCTGATATTTATAAAAAAGTTTAACAGCAAACTAACTGCACAGTTATGTAAAGTAGGTTTGTGGAAGTAAAATATCCAAAATGGCCCCAACAGATGTTGCCCGTTTTTGTTTAAACAATGTTTAAACATTGAAAATTGCCATTTTTTTCCTTTAACTGCAAATATTTCTAGAGCCGTAAAAGCTATCATAATGGTCCAATGAGATGAAATGTAGGTTTTTAAAAGATCTTTAAAATGAATTTTTAATCATTGTGGTTGCATTTATAGTTCCCGAGAAAAATGCGAAAAACCACTAAAAATGCTTATAATTTCAAAAATTCATAACTTTTTAATTTTATGATTTAAGAGCTGGCCTTGTGGGAATAAATTGTTTTTAATATGCACAATAAGCATACACAAGCAGAATTTTGTAGGACTAATAGTTTTTTCATAATATCAATTACAAGTTATAAACAAATAATTTTTAATAGGCCATTCTATCTCACACGATCAACTTTTTGAAGTTTTTAACATCGGTTTTGAATGTTTAGATACCCCTCTACAAAATGTATATTTCAGATTTTTTATTAATTCTTTATAAAGACCTTAAAAATTGATTTAAACATTGAGTCTTGCGCTCGGACGCCTGAAATAAAGTTAGTAGTGGGGGAATCACAAGCCAAGGGGAAGTGTAAGTCGGGTAGCCTGTCTAACATGTTGCAGGCGCACAGCAGATATCCTGCTTGTTCGTACGGCATGCTTACTTTTTAAGATTATGAAACTTGTTTAAACATTGATAAATAGTTTAAAATTAATTAGTTAATTCAAATAATGATTTAGATTTTTTCTTTATTTGACGCAATTAACATCAATATATTTTAGTAGAATACATAATTTTTAATGAATTGAAATTTTTTCAGTTTAAAATGATATTTTTACTATTAATAATTATAAATAATGTGTAACCTCACTTATATTATATTTATAATATAAAGAATTTAAAGAGAATAAGTGAGAAAAAAGAATAAAATAAAAGATAATTAGCAATAATCTTATTTCCTCTTTAATTCAAATCATCGCGTTAAAAGTCTATCTCTATCTTATGCGTCGGCGCGATGTAGCAATTAGAAAGTATATCAGCGCGCGAGATGAATATTAATAAGAATGTATGTACGCGCTTAGATGTGCGCCGATCCACGCCTATAAAGTGGCGTACGTTAGCACACATCTAAGCGCGCCTGTAATAATATAATGTAAGATATTTAAATGTATCCCTTCTACTTAGTAGTAGGAGAGGATTGCGGACGCGGCGGCTTGATCGACACTTAAGCAGATCGAAGCCGAATCTTTGTACAGCACTCTTTGGCCAGCTTTCTTCTAATAAAGTTTAGCTAAAAATTATTAAGTTGTAATGTAGTGTCTTTATTTCCGATTATTCTGCAGGTCCGCGAGGAGCTGGATAACCACCAGCTCCGTACCGGTAGCAGTAATAACGGGATAATCACTTTTATTAAAATCAAAGTTTTATTGTAGTAAATAATTTAATTACACATTCATTTCTATTTCTTTTAGTGAAATTGTTAAAGTGTTTAAAGCCTGATAATTATTATCTATTTGAATAGTTGTGTATAGTGTGGTTAACTATTGTAATGCTTTAAATTTTAATAAGTTGAAATTGGCGAACAGGCTCCTATAAGACTATAAGTCTTTGAGTCTTCTGGCTTATAAGAGGCCCTTAATATAATTAAACAAAAAAGCTAAGAGACCCCGGACTAGATGTAGCATGACGCTACACTAAGAACGGGTCTAGCTTAAAATAACCTTTTTCTCTTATCCTCCCTGGTAGAAAAAAGCCTGGATTTACGGTGTCATTATGGTGTATTTTATGGTTTGCAACCATAATATGGCCACAAACCCAGTCTTATTTCGACGGAATATGGCCAGCTAATGGACTTGACAAGGCTACAAACCCAGTCTTATTTTGACGGAATATGGTCAGCTTATGGACTTGACAAGGAATACAAATTTATAATTTTGAAAAGATAATTAAAATTTTGGAATAATAATTAAGGAAATTATAATTTAGAATTATCAGAAAATGATTCATTTTAATAAATTATCATCATATATTATTCATTTTTATAAACTATTTATTTTTATAATTAACAATAACACATTAAAGTTTCATTTATAAAGTTATAGTTAATGGTCTGACATTATTTACAATTAATAACAATTACTTGTTAGTATATCACTCGAATAGACAAAGGTTATAATGAACAATACAAACTTTATAGGTTATGATTTATTTTAAAAATAAATTTAGTGTTAATATAAATGAATGAGATATTAGTATTATTTAATATTAATTGTAGTTACACTCATATAAAATATCAATTAATTAAGAACTTAAGGTATCAAGCCCAAATTCAAGCCTAAAATAAAAATTAAATTTAAATGTCATAATAATTTTTTATAATAATATTATTTAAAAAAAAGTTTTTTTATCTTAGATATATAAAATATAAGACTTTGGCCCATGAATAATTTTAAATAATCTCATGAAATGATTAAAATTCTTTCTTTTATTCGAACACTTGATTTTGGTGGTCACTGCAAGCTTCCTCAGCCAATTTTCAACAAATTGACTTCAAAATTTCCAGAGATCTTTAATTAATATGTATTCACAAAATAACACTTTTATTTAAAAGAAAAGAAAAAGAATTTAAAAGTTTGTCGAACAATTAACTGAGAAAGCTTACGACAACCACCAAATTGAAGAAATCACATTTTTGACTAATCAAAAGGATTTTAAGCATTGAATGAGATATTTTAAAATTATTCATAGACTTTGTAAATAAATTTAGAATATTCTGTCTATTATAATATCAATACAGATCCATGTAATGTAGGTTGTATTGTAATTTCACTTTAAAGGAGTTGGTGGCAAGTTTAATTTTTGGTCTAGCGACAACTAAAATATTTAATAATACACATGTTAGAATATTCTTTTTAAAATTATGGCACTCAAAGTTCTAAAATTTTGCAAATAATTTTAAAATGTCCTATTGTAACATAATGTCAATGCAAATCAATGTAATCTAGGTTGTATAATAAAACATAACATTGAATTCTATAGTTTAAAAAGAAGTATAGTCTGGTACGTATAATATGAAAGGACTCATCATAGACTAAATCAAATATAAAACTGCTCACCAACTTTTTAAATCAAAACAACAGTACAATATAAATTACATTCATATGAATTGATACCATGTTCGAGGAAGATATTTTAAAGCAAAATACAGAGTATCATAGCTTTAAGTACTATAGTTAAAAAAAAATCTAACAAGTACCACATGAAACATTTCATTTGATATGGACTAAAAATGAAACTGGCCATCAAGTTGTTTAAAGTGATATTATAATTTCGTTTTTACTTATTTGTTTTTAAAATTATAGCATTTACAATCATGAAATTTCGTAAATAACTTTAGAATGTTTTGTCTAGCATAATATCAATAAAAATCCATATATTGGGAATTGTATTGTAATTTCACTTTGAAAAAATTGGTGTTAAGTTTCATTTTTGGTTTAGTTACAAACAAAATATTTCATAATACACATATTCGTTTTGAAAGTCTGGTACTCAAAGTTCTAAAATTTTGCAAATAATTTTAAAGTGTCCTGCTATAACATAATGTTAATGCAAATCAATTAGTTTTATTATATAACATAATATTGAGTTTTTCAACTAACTAACAAAACTTAAGAACTACATTAGCGCGTCTATTTTTAAAGATTAGGGTTAGGTTAAGATGTCGAATATAAAGTCATATCAGAAAATTAGGTTATAATAAAAAAAATTCATTTGTAATTAAAATCTGAAGAATAGTGAATAAAAAATAATAGAGAAGAGTAGAGAAAGTTCACAATTAAAGTTAAACTTGTTATACTATAAATATAAGTTTATTATAGTAGTGCGCACAAATCATACATTAGAATAAGTCCATATTATGGCCAACTTATGGTGAAATTTGACAGTGTAATTACACCGTGCAAATATGGCCATATGTTGGTGGACACGCCATAATTTATGCTAAACTTTCTACCAGGGCTTTTCCTTGTATATGAGCACTTTGTGCTATCATTTTCAGATTTAGGATAGTGAGAGGTTACAAATGACTTTATAAATGAAATATAAGTTTGAAATAAATTTTAAATAGAAACATACTTGAACAATTCGTGTATATTTATATACAAAATAAATGCTCTACCAGCCTTCGTAAAATAAACAAACGAAGAGATACTTACATTATATCTGATATATCGTTTGAATTTCTTCTTTCGTTCTTCTTCACGTCTTCGTGAAACACATTAACATTTCTTAATTTTATCATCAAAAATATAAATTTTTCTTAATTGACAATTGATTAATTTAATATGAAAATTTAAAAAAGAGTTTACTGTAAAAAATAATAGTAATATATTTTTTACTAGAATAAGTTATTGTGTATAGTTATTGAGTTAATGGTATGTTTTATTATAAATATGAATAAAATAAAAACAATACGTGTGTACATTATTTATTTCTGCATGGTTCGTTGTGTACAAAATAGATTATAACTTTTCTTTTTGGTACATTAGTTAAAATTAACTCATAAACTTGATAAGTTCATTTTATATCATCTACGACGCGCTTAGTTATTAAAATTATTCAACTTAATCGGAAAATCTGTCCTTATGATATGTTTCCTATTGAAATTAATACAATTTAATAATTTATATAAAATTAATGGATAGATGTATAGATAGATATTTTTATTCTGTTAAAGAATATTTCAATGCGTGTAATATAATAAATCGCATGTTGTTTAGAATATAGAAATTAACATAATTATTGCACATTTAATCAATATTACAATTAAGTAACAAAAATTAATTGTAACTTACAAATAAATTAGTATGATCCACGCAGTAAAGTAATATCATACAGAAATAAAAGGACAGTCATAGCGGTCAGTTATAAATTGGAATAGAATAAAAAAAGAATTATATGAAAATAGAATAAACAAAAGCGACTTTTTTCAATGATATAAAAATAAAGTCAGTATAATAAAATCAAACACTCATTCACTAACCACACAGTCATCATTCATACAATAAATACAGGTACACCTTAAATCTATATATATATATATATATATATATATATATATATATATATATATATATATATATATAGAACGTATACAAGAATAAATTAACATTTAAACATAAAATATTAATGAAAGTCAAATTAATATATCAATGTGCGCACAAAAATAGTACAAAAACCAAAATATTTGATAATACATAATTATATATATTTATTTCAAACTTATACTTCATTTATAAAGTCATTATTTATAATTATTAATAGTAAAAATATCATTTTAAACTGAAAAAATTTCAATTCATTAAAAATTATGTATTCTACTAAAATATATTGATGTTAATTGCGTCAAATAAAGAAAAAATCTAAATCATTATTTGAATTAACTAATTAATTTTAAACTATTTATCAATGTTTAAACAAGTTTCATAATCTTAAAAAGTAAGCATGCCGTACGAACAAGCGGGATATCTGCTGTGCGCCTGCAACATGTTAGACAGGCTACCCGACTTACACTTCCCCTTGGCTTGTGATTCCCCCACTACTAACTTTATTTCAGGCGTCCGAGCGCAAGACTCAATGTTTAAATCAATTTTTAAGGTCTTTATAAAGAATTAATAAAAAATCTGAAATATACATTTTGTAGAGGGGTATCTAAACATTCAAAACCGATGTTAAAAACTTCAAAAAGTTGATCGTGTGAGATAGAATGGCCTATTAAAAATTATTTGTTTATAACTTGTAATTGATATTATGAAAAAACTATTAGTCCTACAAAATTCTGCTTGCGTATGCTTATTGTGCATATTAAAAACAATTTATTCCCACAAGGCCAGCTCTTAAATCATAAAATTAAAAAAGTTATGAATTTTTGAAATTATAAGCATTTTTAGTGGTTTTTCGCATTTTTCTCGGGAACTATAAATGCAACCACAATGATTAAAAATTCATTTTAAAGATCTTTTAAAAACCTACATTTCATCTCATTGGACCATTATGATAGCTTTTACGGCTCTAGAAATATTTGCAGTTAAAGGAAAAAAATGGCAATTTTCAATGTTTAAACATTGTTTAAACAAAAACGGGCAACATCTGTTGGGGCCATTTTGGATATTTTACTTCCACAAACCTACTTTACATAACTGTGCAGTTAGTTTGCTGTTAAACTTTTTTATAAATATCAGCCATTTTTCAGCTAAATTGATTGGGCTAACAAGACTTTCTGATGCAATAAAACTTAAATCAAAGAATGAAACTTATACTCTCATTCATCTTTTTTATATTTTTCTATGAGTTAGTTTTTTTGTTAATTAAGTTTTTATAAGCGCTTTTTCTTACTAAGTTTTTGAAAAATGGCTTTATGTTAGTCTCTGGGTTTATTAGACGAAAAGAAAGAACCTGGGTTCATTTTTTTTTATTAAAGAATCGTAACCTGCAGTATCAGCCAAATCGGTTTCCTAGAGGTACGGACCTCTTTTTATTAGTTAAGCAAGTTTCAAATTGCGACTGAATGGCTTAAAATCTGACATGTGATATAAACTTCAACAAATTAAAGAATATATTAGAAGATGGCATCGATGTAAATATTTACATTCTTTGAATACTATGTATCTATACAAAAGTAGCTTTAGAATTATTGTTCGACTATATTTTCAATATTTAAGCCCAATAGCTTTATAATATAAGGCCAATATTCTTTAATTTTGTTATATTTTTACTATTACACCTACGTTCCGATCACTTGTGAACATTTCTTTATAAATAAAATGAAAACTGTTTGGTTTTGAATTATTTTTTTCATTCTTGTCTATTTTTCTCCAAATCAGAAATGTAAACCGATTTTAAAAATGATGCCTTAATGTTCATAATATGCCTAGAAATTATTCTCAAAAGGAATTTTAAAGTGACATTAAGTTTTCATTTAAATTTACTCCGAAGCACCGTGATCGCCAAGATTGAACTTCTCGCAAAAAACTGACAAATGCATTTATTAGTATAACAAAAATATCATGGGAAGGTATCGTGAACAGAAAAATTCCAATCTTGGAATGATCCAGATGGAAATTGACAATGACATTTCAGATACAATTTTTTCTAAACCAAATTATGATTTAATGGATTTCGATGATATCTACATAAATTATACCGATATTTAAATTAAGACTGATGAGATTGAATTAAATGAAGAAAGAAAAGAATTAAAAGAAATAGACGACAAAGGAGCTTAATCAATAACAGGATTTAATACGAAATTCGTAACAGAACAATCGAATTAATATAAAGAGAATTCAGAAAAAGACATGATTATGAAAATGTAGAAAAAAAAGTAATGATAAATTATAACTAAGGCATGTTCGTAATATTTACGTAAAAGAAAATTATGTAAAAATAAAAGAAGATCGTCCATGTAAAAATTAAAAAATATTAAATATTAATAAGATTATAAAAGTGAAATTGAAATAAAAATATTGATAAATTAGAACAAATACGTGTTAATGAGAAGGGAAAATCTTCATGTAAGAAAGAAGCTTATATGAAAATGAAAAAAGAACAACCAAATAAATATAAAGAGAAATTAGAAATAATAAGATAAGAAAACTGCAACTCAAGAAAAAAAAGAGTACTGATAAATTGAAACAAATACGTGCGAATGAGGCTTTACGAAAAAAAGCTTATACTTGAATGAAAAAAAAACAACCAAATAGATATAAAAAACTAAGAAAATACAAAGATAACGAAATTAAAATTCAAGAAAGAGAAGAATACTGATGAATTAAAATAAATGCGTGCAAATAAGGCTTCATGTAAGAAAACAGCTCATATTAAAATTAAAGAAAAACAACCAAATAAATGTAAAGAAAAATTAAACAATACTATACTTACATGTAATGTTTATTAGATATTCCGGTAAAATATTTTATGGAAGGTTCCAGAAAGGTTCCATAAACATTTCTCTAAAAGATTCAAAAAACTTCAAATCGTAAGGCGGAATAACATCATTCTTCCGAAAATATTCCATTAAATATTTCACAGAAGGATTTAAGTAATCTTCCAGTGGAATACTTCATCAGAAATATTTTACGGAATATGTCACTGAAAGATTAAAGTAATCTCCTACTGGAATATTTCATGTAAGATTTCCAGAAGATTCCATAAACATTTTGCTAGAAGATTCGGAAAAACATTGAAATCGTACAGCGGAATATTACATAAATCTTCCAGAAATATTCCACGAAATATTTCACAGACAGATTTAAGTAATCTTCCAATGGAATATTTCATAAAAGATTTTAGGAAGATTCCATGAACATTTTGCTAGAAGATTACGAAAAACTTTAAAATCGTACAGCGAAATATTACATGTATCTTTCAAAAATATTTCACGAAATATTTCACAGAAAGATGTAAGTAATCTTGCGGTGCAATATTCGATAAAAGATTTCAGGGAGATTTTATAAACATTTCGCTGAAAGAACCTAAAAAACTGCAGAATCGTTCAGCGGAATATTACATAAATCTTTTAGAAATATTTTACAGTATATATCACAGAAAGATTAAAGTAATCTTCTACTGGAATATTTCATGAAAGATTTGCGGAAGATTTCATAAACATTTTGCTATAAGTTTGCGAAAAACGTTGAAATCGTAAAGCAGAATATTACATAAATCTTCC
Organism: Anastatus disparis; assembly: GCA_017163975.1. Taxonomy (NCBI): domain Eukaryota; kingdom Metazoa; phylum Arthropoda; class Insecta; order Hymenoptera; family Eupelmidae; genus Anastatus; species Anastatus disparis. The sequence continues at coordinate 821,096 of JAFFSR010000369.1, read as the reverse complement.
AAAAATATTTCCCAAAATATTTCTTAGAATGATCTAAATAATCCTCTAGTGGATTAGTTCATGAAAGATTTTAGGAAGATTCAGCAGGAGTTGGAGGAACGGAAGGTGAATGTTAGAGGAAAGTAACCGGGTTAAACACGTTCAGTTATGCTTGAGAGTACCTTGGTTTTATTGTACTCAATCACCTTATTTACAACGACGATTACGATAATAAAAAAATAATAAATTGTTAATCAAAAACTAACCCTGCTGTTCTATATAATACAAGTAAATTAACTTAACCAACAGTTTTTAAATGTAAAAACTTCAACAGTTTTTAAATGTAAAAACTGTAAATATCTGTGAATAACTATAAATAATTGTAAATAATGCAATCATTAGAAATAACCGATATTTTTTAAAAGCAATTTAACAAAACATTTATTTTATTACTGTTACAAATACAAAATTTAATAAATTCGTATATATATATATATGAAAAAAAAACAACCAAATAGATATAAAAAACTAAGAAAATACAAAGATAACGAAATTAAAATTCAAGAAAGAGAAGAATACTGATGAATTAAAATAAATGCGTGCAAATAAGGCTTCATGTAAGAAAACAGCTCATATTAAAATTAAAGAAAAACAACCAAATAAATGTAAAGAAAAATTAAACAATACTAGGATAACAAAAATAAAATTAAAGAAAAAAAAGGGTACTGATAAATTGGAAGAGCAAGAGAGGGCGAGAGACAGCAAGAGAGGGTGAGAGAGACATAGACATTCTTTATTCGGCTTTGGGTTATTGAGACCTCAATTGATGATTTTCATATAGAAAAGCATCATGGTAATAAGCGGCGAGAGGGGATATAGGAAAGACCCGAACGCGCGTTCGCGAGCGCGCAGCTACGCCCCTAATTTTGACAGCCAAGCGACTATTAAGTGTAACGCGTATACTTTCTAATGTATAATATCCCTACTCTGATGCGAAGCATCTTGCTTAACGAAGAGCTTGTGCTCCGCACTCGTGCTTCATCTCTTCAGAAATAAAGATTTAAACAAAATGTAATTGCCGAGTCAGTGCCTTTTCTTTGTGTTATTCGCTCACAAATGATGGTGAAGAAGTTTGCCGAAAGAGCAGCTTCCTAACTGTGAGTGAGCGAATAACACTTTACAAATAATTAAACCGTGATAGAATAATTATCGCAAGTGATTAATATAAAGTGAAAATCGTGGTGTATATTTTGTTCGTTTTACCACGTTTTAGTGAACTATTGTATCGTAAAAAAGGCATTAAAGCCTAGACTTAATTCTTGCAGAGGCGTGAGACTAGCAAAGCATAGCTTGTAGTTCTCTCGCTGTTGCAAGAAACAATTAAAAGCGCGTGAATTAGAGTAAAAGTCTCGCGCAGTTGATGATGCATGAGGTCCAGAAATCCACATGCCTTATTTCCTTTCTCCTTTTCTTTTCAGGAAGAACCATCCATTATTAATACATTTTGAGTAAGCTGGTGCATACGAACCCGAGCTTACAGAGCATGGCGTCACTGTGGTGCACGGTTTAGCTCAGCTTACTCGTTTATTAAACAAAAACCTCACCTATAAATGTGAGTACAATAAAAGTGTACGAATAAGAAATCCGTGTACGATTGAAAAGTGCGTTACACACTTGTTATCGTCTTTATAACAAGTTGTGACGTCACAGTATATACCCTATCTGGCACTATTAGGTAAAATACAATAACGTATAAAATTATTTATAAAATTATTCATAAATATTGGGCCCAAAAAAATATGAGGCCCAAAGAAAATAAAACTTGGAAAAATGTAGGGCCCAAAAAATATAAGACCCAGAAAAATATTGATATCAAGAAAATATAAAAATTAAAAGAACATTAGGCCCAAATAAATAAGAGGCAAAAATATCTGAGGCCAAAAGAAAATAGGATTCAGAAAAATGTAGGCCCCGAAAAATATAAGGCCCAGAAAAATATAGAGCCCAAAAAAATATAGGACCTAAAAGAATTTCAGGCCCAAAAAAATATAGAGCCCATGAAAATATAAGAATCAAAAAAATAATAGGCCCCAAAAAATAAGACCCAAAGGAAAATTAAGAAATTATAAAACTTTTAAGCAAAGGTATAAAAACCTTTTTCTACGAATAGTAAGTTTATACTAGCGTAAAGAAGTTCGAACTCGGCCAATACATGCATATTAAAGGAAAAATGTAAAACACTTACTGGAATACGCATCATTATCAATATTAATTTTTTTTAGTAATATTTTTTAAACCTGCTAGATAAGTGATATCATCTATACTAATTTAATAATAAGAGTTATCAATATTTTATCTTATAACATAATTGAAAAATAAGTATATAACTAACTTGTGCAAAATGTCTTGCCACTGTCCTTGTCCATGTTCTATTGCAGGATAATTTATAATTTGCAATCTTGTACGAATGCGCAACTCATTAATCATATCAGCTATATCAAAAACAAATGGAGTCTGACCAAAATTGGCATCTACTACTTCTCCTGGAGTTTGCAAACCAACAGTCGGGTAGAGATTTGGCTGAAAATATATGAAATTAAAATTTTTAGAAAAAGCACAAATTGATTGAAATTAATTTTTTTTTTAATGTAAGGCTGAAAAATAAGAATTCTCAGATACCGAACATGTAATATGTTTACTTTATTACCGTCCCACACAGCATGGAAAATTTATGGAAGCTTCTCGGAATATTGGCACAGAAGTTTTGAAATATTTTAGGAATTTTCCATGGAATATTCCTGTAATATTCGTATGTCCTTTATTCTTCTTATGATGGAATATTCCATGGAATATTGTTGGAAGATTTCAAGAATATTTCATTGAAAGATTTGGATCATCTTAAATCTTTCATAGGGAAACATTTCAGGAATCTTGCAGGAATATTTCATAAAATATTACGTTGGAAAATTCATGGAAGATTTCCGGAATATTGGAACGGAAGATTTGAACCATTTTATGAACCTTTCACAAATATACGAGAAAGATCTAAGGAATCTTTCATGAAATATTCCATAAAATATTTCCGAAAGATTTCAGAAATCTATCGTAAAATATTAATTCAAATAAATTTATAAATTATCATAAAATATTAATATTTATTTTTAAAATATTATTTTAAAATATTATTCCGTGGAATATTAATGGAAGATTCGCAGAATATTGGCACGGAAGATTTGGAATATTTTAGAAATCTTCCATGAAATATTCCTTTAATATTCGTATGTCTTTGATTCTTCTAACATTGGAATATTCTATGGAATATTCTTGAGAAATTTCAAGAATATTTCAATGGAAGGTTTGGGTAATCTCACATCTTTCATGAAATGTTGCTAAAGATATTTGGAAGATTTAGATGAAATATTCAGAGTTTCTTAACTACCACAAAATATTTCTGGAATGTTTCATGAAAGGTTGTGAAATGCTGTGAGGGGATAGTATATACAGGGTGGGCCAAAAGTATCGGAACGGCGAAATAACTCTGCGGGATTGTATTTTAGGAGAAAAAGCTTAAAACAAAAGGTAGAGGATATTTTTTTGTCTATTCGACGGTGATAATGACTATGACCTTGACCATAACCTTGAATGTCATTTCAAGGTCAAGTTAATTTCTTTAAATGGGAACCCATAATTTTCACCTCAGAAATGAAAAAAGCGGAAAATTTTACGTAAATACATATTCAGACGTAAAATTTTCCGCTCTTTTCATTTTTGGTGGAAATTATGGGTTCCCATTTAAAGAAATTAACTTGACCTTGAAATGACATTCAAGGTTATAGTCAAGGTCATGGTCATTATCACCGTCGAATAGACAAGAAAATATCCTCTATCTTTTGTTTTAAGCTTTTTCTCCTAAAATACAATCCCGCAGAGTTATTTCGCCATTCCGGTACTTTGGGCCCACCCTGTATATTATATAATAACACATTAAACTTATACAGCAATACATATACACATACATAAACATTTAGTTATAAAATCCCTACTGAAAAAAATGACATGAGATCTCACGATTGAAAATGAAACGAGATCTCATATGGGAACTCATATGAGATCTCACGTGCCGCAAAATTTTATTTTTCCTGATGCCCGATCTCACGTGAGATCTCATGTGAGATCACATGTGCAAAAAGATTAATTTTTCCCGATATCCGATCTCACATGAGATCTCATGTGCAGAAAACTTTGATTTTTTTCTACACTTATAGTTGTAATCAATGTCAACAAATCTAAAATCTAAATGTGGGTCTATAATTCAATTTATTTATACACTGCCGCCGAGACACTTTTCCCCCCCTTCGTCTATAATCGACTTATCTAAAAAGTTTTATAACTCTGGAAAAAATGGTCGTAGCCTAAAAATTCCAACGGGATTCGAAAGATTGTTCAAAATTCTTTCAAAAACTATTGGTTTGATATAAAAAAAACATTTTTTTCGTATCTCTTATCCTTGTTTAAAAAGAAATTTTTTTTAACTTTGACTTGACTTTGTAAAATAGTGTTCAATTTTAGTAGAAATCGTTACATTAATACAAAACCAAATAGATTTTAAAGCTCATATTTCGACGATAAAAATGCAATGTCGAACGTCTAGATTCGACCTTTTAAACCAGAGTTATAAGATTTTATATTTAAAAATAAGGTTTTTTTCGATATATGAATATCTCTGAATTTAAGAGGAATAGGAAAATTTGTCAGAGAGAAAAAATGTTCCTTTTCGGTCAAATAATAATAATATATAATAAAAAATTGATTTCAAAAAAAATTTTTTTTTATTGGAATGTAGTGAAATTTTGATATCTCTAAAATATTCAACAACAAAAAACCTTATTTTTAAATATAAAATCTTATAACTCTGGTTTAAAAGGTCGAATCTAGACGTTCGACATTGCATTTTCATCGTCGAAATATGAGCTTTAAAATCTATTTGGTTTTGTATTAATGTAACGATTTCTACTAAAATTGAACACTATTTTACAAAGTCAAGAGAAAGTTAAAAAAAATTTCTTTTTAAACAAGGATAAGAGATACAAAAAAATGGTTTTTTTATATCAAACCAATGATTTTTGAAAGAATTTTGAACAATCTTTCGAATTCCGTTGGAATTTTTAGGCTACGACCATTTTTTCCAGTGTTATAAAACTTTTTAGATAAGTCGATTTTAGACGAAGGGGGGCAAAAGTGTCTCGGCGGCAGTGTATATATTAATAAAATTACGATTAAATGATTCTACACTACATCTACAAAATAATCGTTATCTAAAGCATGCTATTATGGATTATGGTTTTATACTATATTTGAGCGTAATTATACTTGGCGATTGAATGATAAGAGAAACAAATTTTTTACGAAGATTTAGACGTTATTTACGAGTAATAGTTAAAATACTAGTCACTACATTTATACATATCGCCTTTTACACTCGAGAAGTCTATCACTTTTCTGTGAGATCTGGAGTGATGCCGTTCGTATGCAAAAGTTTGTACAGAATTTGTGTATTCACAAATTGAGATACTTATTTTATATCGCAGACAAAATCATGTATACGAGGCTTGGGGTCAGTTCACTGATTAATGACAGTTTTTCTAATCAATAGGTAGTGTCGTTGATGACACACGCTGCATCTGGTTTAGATTCACGGCATAACACGTCTTACCAATTGTTACACAATTTGCATGTCGCCGTAAAAACAGTTGCAGCTTTATTTATGTCTTAGAACATTATGACAAACTACCTTCAATGAACTGATAGTGACTTAGTACTTAATATCTCTTTTTTATGATACTGATAAATTACTTTTACTATAGCGTTTTATATATCATTTACTATAGCGTCTTACAGATTTGAATAATATAGCTTTTTCTAACTGAAGAATTATTGATTTTACTTTTATTTTAGAGTATTATCGCAATCTTATTGCTTGTTTTCCTAATTCAGTCGTGAATCTACCGTAATCTGAAAAATTTTTTAAGTCTTGCTCGAATATAATTTCAAACCATGATATATAATCATATTCATAGACTATTCACATAATTTTCATAATAAGAATTATATTTGTATGCAATGTAAGTCTCAACGTTAAAAGTTAGGTAATACACATATTTGCACTCACCAAAATAATTGAAGAAAATTTTAAAAATTAAAAAATCTTTTACTACAACTGTTTATTAAACTGTAAGAACGGTTACTTACTTTTTGCTTAAAATATGATGAATATTATAAAAAAAACATCTATTATACAATCATGTATGTATGAAAAATTTCGCTCAATAACAATTTTTTTTGAAAACAGTATAATTATTTTATTTATGATTAAATAACATTTTTACTTCTCGGTTGGTAACCACATTTGCTCCAGATTACTCTTGAAGATGAGGTTTAGACGTTTTTTCCTATCAAAAGTTACTAAATAAGTAATTCTATTTATTTTTGATACCAATATATATGAAAATTTTTCACTTGTAAATATCTATTAATTTTAACAAATGAGAAGCGAAAGCGCGCAAATTTGTCCAAATTCAAAGAATAAGCCCAAAAAAATAAATAAAAACAAAATATCATTTTTAGCTATTTTCGATCGGTAAAGTTAGTCGAAAGCTGATCCGAAGTGGAAAGTGACGCCATGAAATACAATGCATATTAAATGAAGTGGCTAAAATAAGGAAAACTAACCCCGGGCAAGATGCATTGGGTCTTGTTGCTCTACTAAAGAGTATAGCCTAATAAGCATGTAAAAATGGCCTTAACTCGGATTTCCCTGAAACTTTGCTTATTTTTTTTGTCTTGTCAAAAAACTAAAATCCTGAAAGTTTCAGATCCCTATGGTCACAATTGGCTTCATAACCTCAAAAAACGTGTTTTTCGGTTTTTTTGCTATAATTAGGTGAATTCTTAATGGATCTTCAAAATTCGAAATCAAGGTACAAGAGAACAATAAAACGCATATATTTAGCGACTATATGAAACCTTACGAGTTTCAAACATAACCTAAAAATAAATTTGAAAATTTCATAATGGCCAGTACATTAACGGTATGAATGCATACTTATTTTTGATTTTTAGAAACTTTACTTTTCATAAAATCTATCATTCATATTTTTTGCAGATTTTTGTAGGAATGGTGGAAAGTACCTATAATATCAAAAAACTGAAAATTTTATAGATTTATAGCATTTTAGAGGCTCTATTGCATTTTGATCATGAAAATAACACCAAATACACGTTCAGCGACGAAAAAATCTCCTAAATATCGATATTCAGTCGGATTTATATCATAAGCATCCATAAAATACGAAAATAAGCTTAACAAAATCGTTTTTTAACCAAAAAGAACATTTTGCGGAAGATTTATTAATAATTATGAATCTTTCATTGAAAATTTATAAATATCTATTAAATCTTTCATCAAATGTTTCAAGATACGTTTTAGAAATATTTCATTTCTAAAACGTTCTCTTTTGATTCAAAGAATTATTTTTTTATTCAAGGAAATATTTCTTTAAAAGAGTTAAATAATGATTTTAATTAAAATTTATTTTTTGTAATTATGTTTATAAATAATTGTTGTGAAATTTTTTTTTTACTGAAATGTACGTTTTTAATCAAAATAATAATTACTTTATTAAAATGAGAAAATTTTCAAAGTTTTTCAGTTATATTTTCTTCATTCTGACAATTATTTTTTCTCAATTCAGAATCCTCTTTGTAATGTAAAGAAATTTAATCAATTACACTGCTTTTTTGCACCAACAAACATTCTATTGTTGAAAAGAGATAGGTTTATCGAAGTCATGAACTAATTTGTTTAATTCAATCATGATGTTTTTGGATTAAAAAATTATTTGATGTAAGATATTTTTTTCATTTTTATATAAAAACTATTTTAAATAAATATTACATTTTTTCAATAAAAAAATATAGCATTGTTTTTAAGAAAGTTTTACTGACTTTTAACACTATTTTGGAAGTAACTAATTTTTTAAAGTTAATAAGATATTTTTCTAAATTCTAACATTTTTTTTCGAATATAATATTTTACCAAAGAATATTTAAAGGTTTTTTTTTTATTTTAAAAATTATTTCATGAATTTAAAAATAATTTTTTTTTGACTTAAAGAAATTTATTTCTTTGCACCGTATTTCTTCTATTGAAAAACACCTCCCTTAAAGTTAACCTTTTAAGGACGGGACTGGTCGATATATCGACCACCAATTTTATCAGGCACTCCACGTGATATATTTTTTCATTTTATGCACAAATATTGTTTAAAAAAAAAGTCGAATTTCAACGTCAAAATCCCCGTCCTTAAAAGGTTAAAAAAACTTTTTACGCTGTGTAGTTACAAATTTTGCGTGAAATTTCGTGATAAAAGGAACATTTTCACATATTAATTTGATATCATTTCTAAACAATGTCTAATAACTATTTTCATGCTGAAAAATAAGGCTTCCTTTTTTTTAACATTCTGCAGTTTAAAATGAAATTTCATTTCGTTAATATGAAAGGACAAAGATGAGCCATCTGCTCTAGGATAAATTTAGAACAAACGTGCCTGTTTTCTTTTAATATCTTACAAATAATACATGTTTTTGATTAACAATCATTGATTATTTTATTACTCACTAATGTCAAATTATTTTTTTCTTTTATACTATATTATTGAAAAAATCAATAATTTATAAAAATATTATATCTTTTTATTACTATTTAGTTTTTGAATAACACTAATTTAAAAATTCATTTCATGACACAATATATAATAAAATTGAGATTTAGATTAGAAAAGGACAAAAATAAATGACCTATTATAAAACAAAATTTTTAAGGGTTTGCTTTATCGATCAAATATAGTTTAAAAATAAATTTCGTTATTTTTTCATATGAATAAATATCAGAATCTTTTGTAATCCGTAGCGGAAATATAAAATGTTTAAAAATGTTTAAAACTGTTCAGACCTGTTTGAAACTGTTTATAAGTGCGAAATTCAGGACATTTAAAACAGTTATCAACAGTTTTAAACATTTTTCAACACTTTCAAAAAGTTTTGAAAAGTTCGAAATGATTTCAAAAGGTGTTTAATAGTTTTGAATTTTTTATGTTAAAAAGTTATAGATTATTTTAAATATTCAAAATATTTCAAAACAATTTTAAATGGCGGATTCCATTTCAAATCGAACAGTCAGTATACACTCAAGTCACCAATTACTGCGCTAATGGAGTATGTTATTCTACCCTAAAAATAAGGATATACGTATTTTTTTATTTTGCTGAAATATCAAAATTGCATCAGATATGCACTTTTGAAAATTGCATACAAAAACTAAATGTTAAAACTAAAAATGTTGAGAATAACTTTAGAGAGCTATCGTTTTACCAATTTCCAATGAATTTTGATAAACCTTTTTTTATTTTATTTCGTTTTGAGCCCTCTTCAACTCCGTGCAAGAAATTAAAAAAAAAACTAAGAAATGACTGAGATATGTGCATTTTACCAAAAAATGCACTTTTTATGCACATGCATTTTTCTCGAAAAGGCCATTTTTTTTTTGCTGAAATTTTTTTTGCTGATAGAGGACCAAAATACCTATCTAATAGTACTTGTTTGATCCCGGGTTTTTTGGTTTGGAGCGAGAAAAAAATTCACAAATTTTGTTGGTGAAAAATGCTTGTATATACGTTCGGAAGTCTTAAGCAGTCGACATTTAAATATTATCCTTCGTTTAGCATTATCCAGGAACAACGACGTGGACGTAGAAGGATTCTGTTCCCTTCGGGGTGCTTTTTTAGAGTGAGTTCCCCTTGCCTCTCACTGTTGGGATGCGTCAAAAAAATAATTATAGATAATTATTTTTTTTTATTTTTGCGCTTATTATTTTTAGTTTTAAATGTAGTCTCACGACGCTTGGCTTTTTTTTTCTTGTTTTTCACTTTATTTAGTGCATGTATAGCTGTCCTGCCAATAAATATATGTGATTTTAATTCCCCAAGTTTTTTAAACCACATATGACTTTTTTGAATTCCATTATATTTAGAAACCCCACTCCATTCAATATTTTTCTTTTTTCTAAATCTTTCAATCTCATTTATTGGTAGTAAAATGATTTTTATTGCATTGGTGTAACTTTGAACCCAATTTATATAATCGTCAGCATTTTGTATCGATTCTTCATGAACTCTTTTTAAGTTATGTGAAGTAGCATAATGCTTTAGAAGCCCACCTATTCCATCAATGGCTCCTTTCCCATGACCAGTCGCAGAAAATAACCATTTCATTTCATAAAACCAATGTTTGAATTCATGTAGTTGAAAACGATTTTTAAATTGGCTTGGAGCTCCATCTGATATGATAGTGACTTTAGTAACTAAATAATTCTTTTTCATAAGATCGATAATTTTATTTATTGCTACACTGAGAAAAATAGATTATAACTTTAGTTATAGATAGTAATAAAAATTACTATATTTTATAGGAGAGCTGGGACATTTCTGCATTATAACGATTTTTATTACATTTATAACAAATATTACTATAAATTTGATAAGGTTGGCAACAATCGTTTAAGAAATGAAACTATATCTTATTAGAAAAATTGTTATATTACATAGTAAAAATTATGCTATAGTAAAATTTGTTATGACAGAGTAAAAATATTTCATATCTTATGTTGGAATTAATGTTATAAAAATAATAAATTTTATTATGCATATAATAAATTTCATTATGCATATAATAAATTTTATTATGAATATAATAAATTTTACTATTTCAAATAGTAATGTCGAGTCGATGATCTGTAAATTTATTTCTAACCTCAAAATTTTCTACCAAATTGAAAGTATAGTTGGGTAACATATGTAGACGATTCGAAATTTTATAAGTAACATGTCGTAATGGCGCAGTCGGTAACGTTCACGCTTTTCAGTCTCGAGGTCCCGGGTTCGACTCCACTTCAGGTCCGTTTTTTTCTTAGGTAATTTATTTTTAAAAAATTGATATAATTAAAATTAATAAATAAATCTAAAATTAAATGAATTTAAAAATTTCAATTTCGGGTACAAAAAAAAAAAATAAATTTTTTTCTACATATCTGTTTTCATAAATTTTACTATGTAATATAGTAAAATTTGTTATAATGCAGAAATGTCCCACTCGTACTATATAATATAGTAATTTTGAATACAATCTATAGTTATATTTATTATAGGATTTCTCTCAGTGTAGTAGTGCATATGCAGTATCATGCTTTTTGTCGTCACTAACTATCGCAAAACTTTGTGTTATCTCTCCTTCGTAACAGACTGCAGTAAAAATAGAAATTTGGTTATTTACCCAATGATTTCCTTGAACCGCTTTATTATCTATTACAGACCAATTTTCTGCAAAGTCAACGTGGATGATTAACTTAGTAGGATCAGCTTTACCTTCTTCTTTTTCTTTTTTTATAGCTTCACGTTGAATATTTTTCATGTATATATGAGTACTTGCTTTCAATGCGCAGATTGAAAGTTTTTCTTTAAAAACTGTTAAGCTTATTGTTTGTTTAATAAGATTACCATTATCCCACAAAGCAAACGAAATTTCATCTTCACAATTTTGTTTCAGTTTTAACAATTCTAATGTGATACTCGCACCACCGGGACAATCTTTGCATTCTTGCAAGAAACATGAATCAGATGGTTCAGAACACAACATTGTGTTAGTCATTTCTGAACGAATTGAATCTAATTCGGAATTCTTATCGCCTCTAAAACGAATCAAACTTGTAAGAAACAGTTAAAAATTTTCGCAATGTACACAAAGACAAGCTTCCTTCACAGGGCTAGTTAAGACGAAACTTGGTCTTAGACTATAGAATTTCGATTTTCCTATTTGTAAGTTTGGATTTTCTTTTCTTAATTGACTATATGTTTCTTTTAAGCTTCGAGTAAGAAACCGTTTGACTTTTTTAGTTTTTGTGTTATTAATTTTAACAGTTACGACATCAGATTTATTTGGACTTTGTCTACTACAATTAAAATCATCATTTAAAAAATATTCCATAACGATATTTTTTGTGCTTTCATCAATAGGATGACCAGTATATAAATCTGGCTCCGAATAAACTCCTTTATTTTTTACGAGATTTCTTGATTTATTTATCATATACTCGCTTATATTTGGGAATAGTGAGCAAACTTTTATTTTGCTTAATTTTTAAGGTAGTAGAGTTAGAAGTTTTATTTTCTCCGAAATAGAAGAGCATTTTTCTAAAGCCAATTTAAAATTTTCTAAAAATTCATTCCAATAGTTTTCAGTGGAATTTTCGTCCGATTCTATTGATTCAACTGAAATGCCATACGCATCTTCTAATTTACTTCCAACAGTAGCAGAAAAAGCTGAAATTAAGGATTTTTTCTTTTTAGATACGTAATTTCCTCTAAAATTTTCAGGTATTGCAGTTTTTCTTTTTAAGGGTGAGATGCATTCAGGTAAAACTGAATTAATACTCTCGTTTAATTCCTCTATTCGTTCGGGTGTCTTCGGAATAAAATCATCATCTCTTACGCTAAAAAGTTCAGTGATTTCATTTTCAGATATAGACTCAAGATCACTTAAAATCATTTTTGATATGCGTTTATGGCAATTTTTACATACATTAGTAGATGGCAATATATTTAAATCTGGATGAAGCTGTGCCAAATTAATGGCTAAATCTTCCAACGGTCTAAAACGTGAATTACTGCTCATATAAACTACCTTTTTATGCATTTGAAAAAAATCGGGACATGAAATTCTTTTAGAAGAGTAAATTTCGGACATTGTTATTTCACAATTTTGTTGAATTTTTCACAAGCCCGAGAAGCACCTTTCAAAGCAGCCGTAAAAATAACTAGCTTCTATATAACAGTTCTAATATGCTGTTTTGGTTACGCGATGTATTTGTCCGCGAGTTAGCCTCCTATTGTTTGTACATCGAAACATACATAATATAGATATACACGAATAGAATTCTTTTTTTTCATGTTTAAATATTTATTTTTATATTACGAATTTACACACACACATATATATATATATATATATATATATATCACTATTGATGCTATATACATGCATACAAATGTAAACAAATGATGAGCCAAGCATACGACAGTGTTTGAATGCAGACTGCTTAAGACTTCCGAACGTATATACAAGCATTTTTCACCAACAAAATTTGTGAATTTTTTTCTCGCTCCAAACCAAAAAACCTGGATCAAACAAGTACTATTAGATAGGTATTTTGGTCCTCTATCAGCAAAAAAAATTTCAGCAAAAAAAAAATGGCCTTTTCGAGAAAAATGCATGTGCATAAAAAGTGCATTTTTTGGTAAAATGCATATATCTCAGTCATTTTTTAGTTTTTTTTTAAATTTCTTGCACGGAGTTGAAGAGGGCTCAAAACGAAATGAAATAAAAAAAGGTTTATCAAAATTCATTGGAAATTGGTAAAACGATAGCTCTCTAAAGTTATTCTCAACATTTTCAGTTTTAACATTTAGTTTTTGTATGCAATTTTCAAAAGTGCATATCTGATGCAATTTTGATATTTCAGCTAAATAAAAAAATACGTATACCCTTATTTTTAGGGTAGAATAACATACTCCATTAGCGCAGTAATTGGTGACTTGAGTGTATACTGACTGTTCGATTTGAAATGGAATCAGCCAAATCAATATGAACTATTTTTTATTAACTTGAACAGTTTCAAACGGTTTTAAACAGTTTTAAACACCTTTAAACAGTTTTAAACAGTATTAAAAAGTTTTAAAAGTTCGAAATGATTTCAAAGAGTGTTTCATAATTTTGTGTTTGTAAAAATTTTCTTATATATATTAAAATTTATATAATATATACGAGAAAATGTTCACTTTAATTTCAAATTATTCTGTATTGTTCAATACTGTTCAAAAATGTTTAAAACTGTTTATAATTGTTTTAAATATCCCAAATTTCACATTTATAAACTATTTTGAACAGTTTTAAACATTTTTAAACAGTTTTGAATAATTTTAAACTATTTAAAACAGTAATGCACATTTTATATTTCCACTAGGGATTGGAGATATCATCTTCTCCTCTATTTTATTGCCAGTGGGTCTCTTGATCGCTGTGGACTGAAACCCGTGATTTCATCTTACTTGTGTAATCTTTATTGTCCAGGAAGAATTTGTAATTGGTTTTTCCTGGTCTCCTAGTTCTATTTCACAGAGAAAAATTCAGAAAAACTTTTCTAAAATTTTCTCGGGGATTAAACTCCGGTCTACTCTTCGAGCATATACTACTGAAGGAAGCCTCCCAGCTAATAACTACGTTACAAGGCGAAGAGAGAAAAAGCTTCTATTTTGGTACGTGCTATCTCTCACTCACTTTCTTAGTGGGAAACAGAAGCAGCCAATCAAATCAGGCGAGAGAGAGACAGCACGTACCAAAATAGAGGCTTTCTCTCTCTTCGCCTTGTAACGATTTCTGCCATTTGGAGGCTTCCTCCAGTAGTATATGCTCGAAGGGTCTACTACAGCATGAGCCAAGAGCCTTAGTCCCTGCGCTACAACCGATTCTACTTATAGGTATGAACTTATTTTAAATAAATGATAATCGGAAGAGTATAAATATGTATAAATTTCAAGAACAAGCCGAGAAAAATCATTTCTACTGTACATATTGTATGAACTCTCATGTGAGATCTCATATGAAATCTCATATATATTCGATCTCATAGACGATTTCATGTGACATCTCATATGCAATCTTGTGTGCGATCTCACATGGGATCTCTTATATATTTTATTCAATTTAAAAAATTTGAAAAAGATATTTATTACTTTTTTATTTTTTTCAGCTTGTTCTTTAAATTTCAACAAATTTTGATATTAGCTATATTAATACCATTATTTTAGTTAAAATAAAAAAATCCGTCAGAGCTGTAATTTTTTTATAAACTTGAATCGCAAATCCTATATCAAAGTTGCCAAATTTAACCCCGAAATACTATAAATTGCTAATTTGGATATAACTTTTCAAGTATTTGGTAGATTTCTTTAGTTGTTCGCACTCAAGTTGAATCCTACTAATTTTGCTTTCTCATAGAGAAAGCATTGTATCGGTAAAAAAAATTTTTTTCTATTTTTTCATTAATTTGTACATATTTAGATTCAGGAAGTCGAAAAAAGTGGTTTCCAGAAAATGTCTGTATGTGTGTGTGTGTGTGTGTGAGTGTGTGCGTGTGTGTATGTATTCAGTACGCCAATAAGATCTCGAGAACTACTCGATGGATTAGCTTCAAATTTTGCATGCAATTTATTTTTTTATCTAACTGGGGGGGGGGGGGGGAAGCTATTGAAAATTGATCTTCTTTGCTCAGTTTTTTTTTAGAGCCATTTTAATAATTTAAAAAAAATTTTGATTTTTCATTTTTTTGATATTTTACGTAAACTACTCGAAGAATTTTTTTAAAAATTTGTATGATTATTATTTGCGACTGCTAAAAGAAGAAAAACTTTTACCAACTGATTTTCTTAGTGCACTTTTAATTTTAGAGCATTTTGAAAATTTTGAAAAAAAAATTTTTTTTTCATTTATTTTTTATTTTACGACAACCATTTGATAGATTTGCTTCTCAATTTGTATGCAAGTTATTCGCTATTGTCTTAAGAAAACAAGCTTTGGAACACTTATTTTCTTAGTGTAGTTTTAATTTTAAAGCATTTTGAAAATTTTGGAAAAAATCTCTATTTTCCATTTTTTTTCTATTACACAAAAACCATTTGATAGATTTGCTCGAGAATTTTTATGGAAATCATTTGCAATGGCCTAAATAAAACAAGCTTTGAAAAACTTATTTTCTCAGTGCAGTTTTAATTTTAGAGCATTTTGAAAATTTTGAATAAAATTTTTCTAATTTTTTTTATATTTTACGTAAACTCGATGAAAGAGCTTTAAATTATGTATGGGAATCATTCATGATTGTTAAAATAAAATGAACTTTTGAAAACTAATTTTCTTCAATTTTCTTAGCGCACATTTGATTTTAGAGCATTTTGAAAATTTTGAAAAAATTTTTTATTTTTAATTTCTTTTCTATTGCACAAAAATCACGCGATAAACTTGCTCAAAAATTTTTATGCAAATTATTCACTATTATCTGAATAAATCAAGCTTTGGAAAACTTATTTTCTTAGCGCAGTTTTAATTTTAGAGCATTTCGAAAATTTTGGAAAAAATGTTCATATTTCATTTTTTTTCTATTACACAAAAGCCATTCGATAAATTTGCTCAAAAATTTTCATACAAATTATTTGTTATTGCCTAATTGAAGCAAGCTTGGAAAAACTTATTTTCTTAGCGCAGTTTTAATTTTAGAGCATCATAAAATCACATTATGCAAATGGCAAAATTAAGAAAGAGTAAAATTCATATAGTTTTCGTAGGTATTAAGACAGCCTTCAATACAGAGGATAGAGACATTTATATTAAAATCGTATTTAAAAAAATAAAATCAAATTACTCTAACTCAATGTGCTCTATGAGAAAGCATTGCGCCAAAGCACTTGGCAGCGTTTTTTTATTGAAGTGAAACATAAACTGGGATCAGAAATATTATCAGAAGTGGGAAGAATCATCATGCCCTCAATTTATATATAATTACATTAATATTATAATTACGTATACGCACACTAGAACATCATCATATTCAATAAATTTAATAGAGCTATAAGACTTAATGTATCTTGCCCGGGGTTAGTAGTTTTAATTTTGGCCACTTCGTTTTTGCATGGTATATCTCATGGCGTCATTTTCCAATTAAGGATCAGCTTTCGACTAACTTTACCGATCAAAAATAGCTAAAAAAGAATTTTGACAAATGTACACACTTCCGTTTCTCATATGTTACAATGAATAGATATTTACAAGTGAAAGCAATTCTGATATGTATATTTATTGAAAATAAATTAAATTACTTTTTTAGCTACTTTCGATCAGTAAAAAATGCCTAAAACCTCGTCTAAAACTGACCATTAACATGTCAAATAATAAAATACTAAAATATGTGTATTATGTTACTTTTAACGTGTAGACTTACATTGCATACAAATATAATTCTCATTATGAAAATTATGTGAAAAGTCTATGAATATGATTGAATATCATGGTTTGAAATTATATTCGAGCAAGATTTAAAAAATTTTTCAGATTACGGTAGATTCACGACTAAATTAGGAAAACAAGCAATAAGATTGCGATAATACTCTAAAATAAAAGTAAAATCAATAATTCTTGAGTCAGAAAAACCCATATTATTTAAATCTGTAAGACGCTATTGTAAATGATATGTAAAAGTAATTTATCAGTATGATAAAAAAAAGAGATATTAAGTACTAAGTCACTATCAGTTCATTGAAGGTAGTTTGTCATAATGTTCAAAGACATAAATAAAGCTGCAACTGTTTTTACGGCGACATGCAAATTGTGTAACAATTGGTAAGACGTGTTATGCCGTAAATCTAAACCAGATGCAGCGTGCGTCATAGAACGAAACTACCTATTGATTAGAAAAACTGTCATTAATCAGTGAACTGACCCCGAGCCTCGTTTACATGATTTCGTCTGCAATATGAAATAAGTATCTAAATTTGTGTATACACAAATTTTGAACAAACCTGTGTATACGAACGGCATCGCTCCAGACCTCACTGAAAAGTGATGGACTTCTCGAGTGTAGAAGTCGATATGCATAATTGTAGTGACTAGTATCTTAACTATTACTTGTAAATAACGTCTAAATCTTCGTAAAAAATTTTTTTCTATTATTATTCAATCGCCAAGTATAATTATGCTCGAATATAGTTTAAAACCATAATCCATTGTACGCTTCTACCTTGTCTGCATCCTTATAATTCGCGTACTTTTAAATACTTTTTAATCTTCGGTAATATTAAATTGTTTCTACGTATAATTTACGTGCGTTTGTCAGAACAGCAATACACTAAGCGTTCATAATGGATACGCTTCGTTTCGCTCCGTTCTTATTTGTTTTGAGAGTGTTTATATCATCTATTCTCATTTATTAAGATAGTAATACAATGGCTCTTCTTCACCGTTACGCAAAGCTAAATTCATAAATTTTAAAAGATTTACTCGTTAAATGAGTTTGCAAGGAAGGCAAAACTTTACTTTTTATGAGAGTGGTGTAGCCAACTCGCATGCTATAAATTACGTATTGAGCTTGTGATTTTACACGTGTGACAATGCAATTTAATTTACGTGTAAGTGTATAGGTGTGAAGAACGAGCTAACCCGTACGCAGCCAAGGCGTCTTGCCCAGCTGTTTCGGGGCCTTATGCTCTCGATTAATACCTGAAAATTAAAAGGGAAATGATAGGAAAGGCATTAGGTAATAATCTTTATTGCCTCTCGATTTCCAATCTTCAAAAAACTTCACTTGCTTTTACACTGATTGAAGTAACGACAAAGTCCTAATAAAGTATTTTTTACCAATTAAATTTCAAAGGATTTACTAGTTATCAAAGTTTTATGATTTTAATTATTCCGATAAATATTTAATTCCGAGACACAATAAAGTTTAATCTTTGCAATAATGATAACGGGTACGTAGATCGATCGTTTGCCGATCTATTTCGCCGTCTTATTTTTACTATTGCAAGGAATAACACACTAGATAACGCGAGATTTAACTTTTCTAAATTTTATTTAAGAAGACTGGAATGAAAGTGATCTCTCCACATTTCTCGTTCGGCAAGATGGCTCGGTTTTTAGGCGCTAATACTCATCTCGCCGCTCTCCGCACCCATACCACATTTTGTCTCTCCCACCTCTCATAATCAAAGCCGGTGGGGACACTGTAATTACAATAGAGATTTATATATTACTTTATCGCGTTATCTATGTATACGTTGCTTTTCGCGTCATATGTAAGTATAAGTGCTTGAGGTGGGCATAGCCGTGCGTACTTATGAATGCGCGATCGGTTCTTTTTGGCCACCCCACCTCACCTGGTTACTTACATACGATTACTTACATGTATACGATCTTACACCATAATAGCATGCTTTAGATAACGATTGTTTTGTAGATGTAGTGTAGAATCATTTAATAGTAATTTTATTAATATATATAAATAAATTGAATTACAGACCAAAATTTAGATTTTAGATTTGTTGACATTGATTACAACTATAAGTGTAGAAAAAAATCAAATTTTTTTTGCATATGAGATCTCACGTGAGATCTCATGTGAGATCTCATATGAGATCGGGTATCGGGAGAAAAAATTTTTTTGCTTATGAGATCTCATGTGAGATCTCGTTTCATTTTCAATCGTGAGATCTCATGTCATTTTTTTCAGTAGAGATCGCATTTACATATTCGCTTCGACTGTACAGAACAAAGCACCGATACCCTTTCGCTTATATAGTAAGTAAGGTATCTTCCAATCGCTCGGGATAAAACTCCCATTTGACGAACATTCCCCTATCGGCGTCACTGGAAACCTCCCGTACGTTCCGCGCAACCTTCCAACAAAAACTTCATGGAATCATTCTAGAATCTTTCATTCAATATTCCACTGGAAGATTACTTAAATCTTTCTGTGAAATATTTAGTGGAATATGTATGGAAGATTTATGTAATATTCCGCTGTACGATTTCAAAGTTTTTCGGAATCTTCCAGCGAAATATTTATGAAATCTTCCTGAAATCTTTTATGAAATATTCCACCGGAAGGTTACTTAAATCTTCCAGTGAAATATTTCGTGGAATATTCCTGGAAGATTTATGTAATATTCCGCTGTACGATTTTAAAGTTTTTCGCAATCTTCCAGCGAAATATTTATGAGATCTTCCTGAAATCTTTTATGAAATATTCCACTGGAATATTTCATGAACATTCTATGTAATATTTCATGAAATATTCCAGAAAACTTCCGTGAATATTTCATGGAATATTTCAAAAAAGTTTTTAAACATTCCTTTGAAATATTCCATAAATATTCCTGGAAGCTTTCAATCGAAGATTCCAGTGAAAAATTTTGAGATATTCCGTGAAGACTTCCTAGAATCTGCATTAAAGGTTCCATTGAAATATTTCAGTGGAAGATTTCGAAATATTTCAGTAAAATCTTCCATGCTGTGTGGAGTATGATATAAGAAGTCATGTTTTTTGTTCAACTTAATTAGCGAGTTCTTGGTAAACATAAGTAAATTTTAAACCAAACTTGGATGCACCCTTTTTATTCTTAAGACGATCTGGGTCATATCATTTTCCGTAACATTAGTTTTCGTAATATTTCAAGACTATAAAGAAATACGAATGTTTACAAAAAGTAATATTTGTATAAAAAATGAAAAAGTTTGGTTTGCAAAGGAATTAATTGAATGCCAACCATAGCAAATTTTACGGGCTTAAATAGAAACTAATTCATATATCTTTTTTTTAAACCATTAGAAAAAAACACTCTAGTTACGGAAAAGAGATTTCGAAGAAACATTCTGCAAATGATCATTGTTGCAAAAAAACTTTGTTTTACCGTTTAATTGAACAGACCTCAGTTTTTGAGACATTAGGCCTTGAACTATTTATTTTTTTTTTTAATTTTCATACGTTTTTATCCGAAGATTTTATCATACTTAGGCCACCTCATTTTTAAGTGCAACAACTTACATATCCACGAGTGTAACGAAGAATTTCGCAAATATTTCACAAGGTTTAATATATTTGCAACACTTGAAATTAAAAAGAGAATGTAATGATATAGAGAATAATTTTAATTAAGAAAATAATAAAACTTCAGAAGTATAATATAAAACTCTGTTTAAGATTCTTGAAATAAAGAGATGATCTATTAATAGATATGGAATTTTTTTTTAAAGATTATAATGCTTTACTAAATGAAATAATAGCAATAATTTTAATACTATAAATTATTATTATTATACATGAAATTTAATAATATTAAGAGATTTACTTTTAATTTGCTTTATTTTGATTGCCGAGTATTTTTATGATTATTGTTTTAAACATAGAGCTGGCTTAGTATAAATTAAATATTTAATTTTGTATTAAATAAAAGATTAAAAAATTAGGCAAAAAATGTTAATTCTATTTCTTTGAGAAAAGTGATGAAATAATGAGAAACATAAACTGCGGTATCAACTATTTTTCATATATGCTTTGATGTAGTGTAGTAAATACTTTCGAAATGGCAGCGTTATTAGGTGGAGCTGACCCTTGACGCTCGGCGACTGGGCGGCACGCTGAGCAGATGTGCTCATTGTTGTGCTGCAAAGGCATCATAAACCAAATAGACGTCATAAAGGGGGTCGGCTACCTACCTGGGGAAGCCCCTAAGCAAAAATATGAGCTATAGTTTCGTTCGAAATCGTTACAACGAGACGTAGGTAGATAAATCATACAAAAGCCAGTGCACACGAAGCGTTCGCTTCAGTTAACTTTGTGCAGAGGTCTGAAGCACATCGTAGCTACAAAAAGTCAAAATGAGTGAGACAATTAGAAAGGCACGAAGGAAACCCCAGTGCGCAGATCTTCAAGTAGGAAGAGAAGTTTCCACGGGAATCGATACACGCTCGATCAGTCAACGGAGTATGCAAGTGCTACTGCCGAAAAATTGGTACGTAACGAAGACGATCAGATTATTACACAGGCCCACAAAATGAAAAAAAATGTCTGAACTTTTGACCGGACATACATATTCCCATGTATTTTTCGACGCTGAATCCGAATCTGTAATAAAAATATAGGGTTTTTCTACCTTTTCTCAGAGTTTGATTGAAAAAACCTCATTTTTTACGGTTTTTTTGCGGTTTTTCGAGTCTAGAAAAAACAAATCATGAGATACGGTTAATTGGACTTCAAAATCGAATTCTACGGGAAAAAATACACGGGAAACCATACCTTCAAATTTTTTTAACGCGATTCTAGTCCTCTGTATGGGGCTGAAAAGATGAGGAAATCGGTAAAAGTCGAAATTTTGCCTAAAATGGATTTAAACAATATTAAAATTTAATCATGCGTCTTTTGAAGAGTCGATAAACATTGGAAATACTATCCTGGGGTTTTTTCAGATTGCTGATCATGAATTTGAAGTCAGATTGTGTAAAAACTACTTCTAGAGGGCGGTGACAAGAACTGTATATGGTAAATTTATCGATTTTTTAAAAATTTTACGTCTGAAATACTAATTTTAGAGTCTTTCACAGCATTGACTGTAAATTCAAGATATTAACTTAGCCTATTGTGTACGTTAAACTTAACATTTTGTCTATGTTTGTCTCTCTCTCTCTCTCTCTCTCTCTCTTCCGATGTTTTTTTTAAATTGGCTTACGCTTACGTACACGTTTCTCTTCGAATGACCGATGTAGTGGATTTCTGACACGTTTTTGTCCTTTTTTCGCAGCTGTTTCTCTTTTTATCATCCAGCAGTAATCTGTTAACATGTTGATACCCCAGTTTCCTTGAATTCTACGTTCAAACTCCTTTAAATCTTGGTGAAATCGTTCACCATGCTCTTCACTAAAGTCTCCGTTATTTTCAGGAAACTGATCAACGTGTGAATCAAGAAAATGAAGTTTTAAGTTCATTAGACAACCCAATTTTTCAAAATTACGTACCATTCTTTTCACAATAGCTTTATAATTCGTGTCTTTGGCATTACCCAAAAATTTCGTCGATACCTCTTTAAAACTTAACCATGCTGCCTTTTCAACATCAGTCATGCTTTGTTCAAAGTTTTCGTCTCTAAATAAAGTTCGGATTTCAGGACCATCAAAAATACCTTCATTTAATTTAGCATCAGATTTATGGGGAAATACTTTGCTTATATATTGGAAGCATTGACCGTCCTTGTCCAAAGCTTTAACTAATTGTTTTATCAATCCAAGCTTTATATGCAGAGGCGGTATCAAAATTTTCGAAGGATTAACGAGTGGATCTTTTATAACATTCTGTTTTCCAGGTTCAAACGATTCTCTTGATGGCCAAATTTTCTTTTTATAGTGTTTTTCTTATCTCTGCTATCAAACATGCATAAATAACATGGGTACTTCGTAAATCCAGATTGTTGTCCAAGTATCATAGATAAAATCTTTAAATCGCCACATATTTGCCATTTATGTTCTCTATATTTTATTTTCGATAAAAGTAGTTCAAGATTGGAATACTCTTCTTTAAGTACTGTTGAATGTGCTAATGGTATAGGAGCATATTTATTTGTGATATTGAGGAGTACTTCTTTAAGGCTGCGCTTTGATGAATCAATGAATAGTCGCCAATTTTCAGGTTTGTATATGTTGGGTTTCAATTCATCAATAAGACCTTTCACGTCCGTGCAATAAACCATATTAGAATCATTCTTGAAATAATTTCTAAAGCGCTCTTCTCGATTACGATATGCACATACTTTAGTACCCTTTGTCAACATATTTCGTCTCTTAAACTCTGAAGCCATAAACTCTGATTGTTCCTTAGATAAACCACTCTTTCTAAATAAATCGTTCAGACTTTTTTGATCAAACTTTTCAACAGTTCGTTCTTCACCCTTAGGAATATACTCTTCATCACTATCCAGAGAATGTTCTTCAGGTGAACTTAGATCTTCTTCATTTGGTGTGTTTGTGTCAGAGACAATTTGATCTGTCAATTTTTTATTTATACTTATTCTGTTGTAAAACTGGGTACTGTTGTTTAGAAATGAATTCGGTTTTATTTTAAAGCTCCGTTCAGTTAATCACTGTTGTACACTGTCATTGATCTTAAAGCATTGTTTATAAACGAATGGGACTTATGATCTTTTTCCAAAGCTATATATATATATATATATATATATATATATATATATATATATATATATATATATATATATATATATATCAGTACTCTATAAGGGTACCTAAAAAAACCTGCTGCTGCGAAGTATTGGTCACGATGACAACTGCCCTGAAAATGGGATGTGTAGAATGATTCGGTGTACTCAATACTTTGCAGTAACGAACCCAGCGAAGGCGCGCTGTCCTGCAGGGGAGCACTAGGATGTGAGAATGATGCCGTAGTGTGTCCGACGACGAGTTGACATTGTCCTCGTCAAAGTCGGAAAGCTCTCATACTTAGGCCTGGGGAGGTATGAGAGTTATCACCCCTAGGACGGCGGACTCACCTGCGATCGGAACAGGATTCCTGGTGTGTGGGGTTTAATTCAACAATATGGCTAATTCAAATTTTCAACCTTTTTTAAACTGCGCTGGTACATCCAATAACAGTTTTAACCATATGTGTAATGGATCTCAAGATAATTTCTGTTATGTATGTTCAGAATATATTGGACAATGAAACAAAAGAAAAATCACAGATAATATTAATTTTATCTATCAAAAATGTTTTGATATTGAGATTTCTCAACAGGATAAAATTTGGGTTCCTCATTATATATGTGCTTCATGTTATGCCATGATGAATCGATACAACACCAGTCAGGCTAGGTCCAAATTAAAATTTACTATACCTACAAAGTGGAAGGAACCAAAAGATGAAAATGATTGCTATTTTTGTTTAACAAAGATACAAGGTTTAGACAAGATACAGAAAAAAGGAATAGTATATCCTAATACTTCTTGTATAGAATTTCCATCCAAGAATTTTATAGATATTTTTGAAAATAAAGATTCGAGAGATAGTTTTACAACAGGCTTAGGGAATCTAAATGTAGATGAAAACTCGACAGATGAAACAACTGAAAATCTGATTGCCGCAGACGGAAGCTCATCAAATGAAGAAGATCTAAGTTCACCTGAAGAACATTCTCTGGATAGTGATGAAGAGTATATTCCTAAGGGTGAAGAACGAACTGTTGAAAAGTTTGATCAAAAAAGTCTGAACGATTTATTTAGAGAGAGTGGTTTATCTAAGGAACAATCAGAGTTTATGGCTTCAGAGTTTAAGAGACGAAATATGTTGACAAAGGGTACTAAAGTATGTGCATATCGTAATCGAGAAGAGCGCTTTAGAAATTATTTCAAGAATGATTCTAATATGGTTTATTGCACGGACGTGAAAGGTCTTATTGATGAATTGAAACCCAACATATACAAACCTGAAAATTGGCGACTATTCATTGATTCATCAAAGCGCAGCCTTAAAGCAGTACTCCTCAATATCACAAATAAATATGCTCCTATACCATTAGCACATTCAACAGTACTTAAAGAAGAGTATTCCAATCTTGAACTACTTTTATCGAAAATAAAATATAGAGAACATAAATGGCAAATATGTGGCGATTTAAAGATTTTATCTATGATACTTGGACAACAATCTGGATTTACGAAATACCCATGTTATTTATGCATGTTTGATAGCAGAGATAGAGAAAAACACTATAAAAAGAAAATTTGGCCATCAAGAGAATCGTTTGAACCTGGAAAACAGAATGTTATAAAAGATCCACTCGTTAATTCTTCGAAAATTTTGATACCGCCTCTGCATATAAAGCTTGGATTGATAAAACAATTAGTTAAAGCTTTGGACAAGGACGGTCAATGCTTCCAATATATAAGCAAAGTATTTCCCCATAAATCTGATGCTAAATTAAATGAAGGTATTTTTGATGGTCCTGAAATCCGAACTTTATTTAGAGACGAAAACTTTGAACAAAGCATGACTGATGTTGAAAAGGCAGCATGGTTAAGTTTTAAAGAGGTATCGACGAAATTTTTGGGTAATGCCAAAGACACGAATTATAAAGCTATTGTGAAAAGAATGGTACGTAATTTTGAAAAATTGGGTTGTCTAATGAACTTAAAACTTCATTTTCTTGATTCACACGTTGATCAGTTTCCTGAAAATAACGGAGACTTTAGTGAAGAGCATGGTGAACGATTTCACCAAGATTTAAAGGAGTTTGAACGTAGAATTCAAGGAAACTGGGGTATCAACATGTTAACAGATTACTGCTGGATGATAAAAAGAGAAACAGCTGCGAAAAAAGGACAAAAACGTGTCAGAAATCCACTACATCGGTCATTCGAAGAGAAACGTGTACGTAAGCGTAAGCCAATTTAAAAAAACATCGGGAGAGAGAGAGAGAGAGAGAGAGAGACAAACATAGACAAAATGTTAAGTTTAACGTACACAATAGGCTAAGTTAATATCTTGAATTTACAGTCAATGCTGTGAAAGACTCTAAAATTAGTATTTCAGACGTAAAATTTTTAAAAAATCGATAAATTTACCATATACAGTTCTTGTCACCGCCCTCTAGAAGTAGTTTTTACACAATCTGACTTCAAATTCATGATCAGCAATCTGAAAAAACCCCAGGATAGTATTTCCAATGTTTATCGACTCTTCAAAAGACGCATGATTAAATTTTAATATTGTTTAAATCCATTTTAGGCAAAATTTCGACTTTTACCGATTTTCTCATCTTTTCAGCCCCATACAGAGGACTAGAATCGCGTTAAAAAAATTTGAAGGTATGGTTTCCCGTGTATTTTTTCCCGTAGAATTCGATTTTGAAGTCCAATTAACCGTATCTCATGATTTGTTTTTTCTAGACTCGAAAAACCGCAAAAAACCGTAAAAAATGAGGTTTTTTCAATCAAACTCTGAGAAAAGGTAGAAAAACCCTATATTTTTATTACAGATTCGGATTCAGCGTCGAAAAATACATGAGAATATGTATGTCCGGTCAAAAGTTCAGACATTTTTTTTCATTTTGTGGGCCTGTGTTATTAATAATACTCACGGCTACCATATCATCCAATTTTTCTCTGTCTTCACTGCAATTAGCAACATAGTAATTTGCAGGAATCGTAAAACAAGTATAAAGTTTAATGAAGCGAGTCCGGCAGGATTAGATTTTAAAATTGTTGTCTCGTGTCAGTGTGGTATTTTTTACATAGAATCTGGTCTGAAGAGTGGAAAAGCTCATGAAATTAATCGATGTATAGTGCTTGTGATGCGGCTTTTAGAAATTGAAAGAGAAGATCGAGTCTTTTTTGTGGTTTGATGGACATAACAAAAACTTTTTATGCGAATACCTTTGAAGGTTGTTTTCAAAATGTTTGGACAGCTGCACAGACGGTGTATAAATCTTCCATTAAAAATGCTGTGGAAGAAGAAAAATAAAAAACGTTGGACGCTTCTGAGGATGGTTCAACAGTTTCCGGAGATGGTACGTGAAAAAAATGTGGACGTACTTCGCGATACGGTGTGATGACTATCGCAGGAAAATATAGTAATAAAATCATCGATATGTCAGTGAAATCGACTTATTGTAAAGTGTGTTAGTACTATATGAAAAAAAAGAGAAAGATGAAGTAGCATATAAAGTATGGCTTTTAACTGATCAGAATTGCCAAAATAATTAAAATAGATAGGCTGCGAAAGAGATAGGTTGCGATGGATTGCAGCCGATTGACAACTTTATTCTTCGAGGACTCCACGTCGTAGCGTATAACTCGGCTCAGAGTCGATATTTTTGCGTGAAATTCTTTTTGATAACTCATTAAAAGTTTCTCAATATATCCTCTTAACCTAAAAATATTTGTCTGCTTGTTTTTTTTTGAGCCCTGGAAAATCACCTCCTTTTCACACTCAAGAAACTAGTTTAGCCTCTCAAAGCGGAATGATACCAGAGATTAAATACTCTAAAAATCATTACTGACAGAAAATGGGGAGCTGCACAAGAAATTCTAAAACTTACATATTTGGCCATAGTAAAAAGTAAACTAGACTACGGTAGCATAGTGTATGGCAGTGCTAAATTAAGAATTCTTAATCTTCTAGAGCCAATTAATAACCTAGGAGTTAGAATAATAACTGGCGCTTTTAAAAGCAGCTCTATTTAACCCATCGAATTAGAAATATCTTCTAATTACAGACAAACAATCTAAAATAATGAATTATAAATCAAAGGCAGAATCAATTTGGCATTCAAAAATATTAAGTCTACCCTGCCTAGTATCTTGCTCAGAATAAACCTAAGTTTTCCTGGCTGGCTTCCTGTAGATTATAACATAAACTTCGAAATGTGGAACAAGTTACAAGACACATATAACATATTCATCTCAAGCTACATAGTAGCTAAAATTAACTTTCACGAAAATTTCAAGCACTTACATACAAGTGTTTTTTCATCTAAAGACGCAAAAAGCACATCTGTGGTTTTATTGAGTAACCATACTGAATTAACCAGAGTTCCTGATTTCTTTTCCGTATTCACCACTCAAGCTCATTCTGTTGTCAATGCATTAGACCACATAGAAGGAAGTACCAAGTCTGAATTTATTGTTTTTTCCAATTTATATGATCTACTGAATAATATAAAAAGTTCTAACAACAATTCAAGCATAACAAATATCATTCAAGAATTTTGAATATTTTGAAAGAAAAAGTTTTTTGGTAATAAATTCCTAAAACGTAACCCAACTGAGTAATTTAAGTCTAAAATTAGTCAATAATTTCAAAAATATGGTTTTAACCCAACTTTGAAGCTTGTAGCTCTAAAAATATGTACTAAAGAAAACTAAAAAAAAATTCTGAGTGGTCCATAATATGGAAAAGAATCATTTTACCAATTTTTAATGAAACAAATTTTTTTGTCCTTTGATTTGACAGAGAATGGGCGATATATATATATATATATATTTAACACGTAAGAAAAGGAAAAGCGTAAATATCTAATTTCCTTTTTTGTTTAAGCAAATTAACGATGTTTTGTGCAATAAAGAGTGTTTTGGGGTTATGTGCCCATTGGCGTTTTGCCTTTTCCTAGGTGCGAACTACCAAGATTTACTTAGCGAAACAAGACATTATTAAATTATTAAAGTATTAAAGTAATAAAATGCCCATACGCAGTAACTTCCTTTTTTTTGTTTTTCCACGTGTTAGCAAAAATAATAAATGAAGTAAGTAAAATAAATTGTAAGATTGTGAAAAATATTATTTGTACTCTGTAAATGTTGTGAAATGTAAAATTCGAATAAGTGCAAAGCACGCCGAGGAAAGAGAAAGTTCGCGAAAAAAGATTCCAATTACAAAGTTCGTGAAAAAAATTTCAATTTAAAAGAAAATTATATTCGAAAATTCTAGAATTCGAATCAATTCGAAGTGACCATTCAAGGTTGTTAAAAAACTAAAAGCCGTTAAGACACGACCTTTTATGTTTTGAAAAGTATCGTAGCTAGTTGAATAACGTAAACAAGACGCATTTGGGCTCGAAGTTATCTCGTAAACAAAGTGGGAATATTATACTAGGAAAAAGAAATTAATTTTCTATTGTAATATTTGTATTGCGTTATTATTTGATTGTTATAAATATACAATTGTATATACGAACGTGTTTGTTAATTTATTTTGTGCACCGTTATTTATTTATTCAATCGTACATAATTTATGTAAATCGTGAGTAATTTATTTATTTGTATATAAATTCGTTATATAATTTTTGTATTTTTACGTTTCGTTTTGTTATTTATTAGACTCGTGTCAAGATTTATTTATTAAAGTATTGTTAAATTACTTATTTCTTCCAACCGTTCGTGTTGCAATTGTTTATTTAATTATTTACTGTTAGTATCAATAAGTTTTTTTTTATCGATCGAGTACTTTTGACAGACCAAATACAAATCGCATCGCGTATCTTGATTAATGCATGTCCATCTCATTTATTTAATTGATAAAGATCTCAAAATAAGTGTTAATATAAAAACCGAAAATAACAGCGCGCTTAAAATCACTGAAATTGCTAGAATAAATCAGGTTATAGACAATGATTTGGAGCATCATTTAATACCGAATTCTTATGATAAATTTAAAGAACAAGTCGATGTCAGAAGAGTAGGCTTCCAAAAAGTGCAAAGTAGGCCACTCTGAATAGTGGAGGGAATCTCGTAAAAAAATGTGACTAAAGCACATATAGAAAATAGGTACGAAGAATTTTTAAAAACTCAAAATACGATACGATGTGCCGCGAGAGAATGCATCAATAACGAGATAAAGATATAGAAGATAATAGAAGTTTGTTCGCGAAATTAGAGGAATGCGACAAATTAATAGAAAAAATGCATTATGAGATCAACGCGTTAAAAGCAAATATAGAAGTTCCTAACCTAGCCGCCCACCCCGACACCGGTCAAAGCGGTGTCGGGGTGGGCGTCTGGTGCCTTTCTCACTTTAAATGCTAATAAAACTAAAACAATCGTCTTTGGTGACAGTCATTTTGTAGATTCGTATTATGCTAGAGGGCCCAAGACGATTGATCTTGAGGGAGGCATTAGAATACCCTTCTCTGGCTCCGTGATGAGTCTTGGTGTTGTGCTTGATCCTAAAATTTCTTGGGAACCGCACATTGATATGATTACAAAAATGTTTAATAGAGTTTTATATGCCCTGCGGTTTTTCCGTCAAAACACCACGGAGACTCTGCGTAAACAGCTTATAACCGTCCTACCGTTCCCTTATCTTGATTATTGTTTAATGGTTCTGCTCGATGCTTCGCAAGGTTTGAGAAGACGAATACAGAGGTTACAAAATTCTTGTGTGAGATAGGTACTGGGTTCGAGAATAGGGGATCATGTCTCTCCTTATAGAGCCGCGTTGAGTTGGCTGCGCACTGATTCGGGGAGACAGTATTTCTTGGCAGTACTTATGTACAAAATCGTGCGCATGAATACTCCGGAGCATCTAGTGGGTCTAGAGAGTAATTAAGGACTCAGCAGTGCCCTTTATGCGTACTGAGACTGGCAGAAATTCCTTCAAAGTCCAAGGTACGCATTTTTGGAACTCCCTGTCTGCTGAAATTAAATATCTTCCAGCAGGTTCTTCATCCATCTCTCAGCAGGTTCAAGGCAGCAGTTAGGGGGTACTTACTTGATCACGATTGACATTTACTTTCTTCTTTTGCGTTAATTTATTATTTGATGTCCTATATATATACTTAAGGTGTGAATGTATTTATTGTACGAATGGTTGGTGAGTAAATGTCTTTTTATTTGATTTCATTGTATTGACTGCGTTTCATGCTATTGTGTACGCTTTTTATTATTTTATTTTATGTATTATGTATTTTTATTTTTCTTTTAAATTTTAATATTCTGACTGATAGATAACGAATGCCTGTTTTTAATTTATTGTATTATTGCGTGTATTTTTTTATAATCGTAATTATTCTTGTATTATCTGCGGTATATCTGTGATATCACTTTTTATTATGACGAGCAACCTGTCAAGTTTTAATAGTACGCCGCTAATAATATGCGAATGAGCACATACGCTACAATCCGTCTGCAATCAGATCTAGGGTTTAAATATAAACGACTTCATTAGACATTTATTGTGTCAGACATGCCATATGCAATTTCAGACGGAGATATGCTGAAACAGTACCATTTGCAACCAGATTGTACAAGAAGAAGGTGGATGGTGAGACGTAAGAGTTCAGGAAGGGATTGAAGTATCTTGTGATGACATTCGGGTTCAGAAATACCGCTTGAGCCTTCCAGAGGTACGTCCATTTCGCTGTGGAAGATTCAGACTTTGCATGTGCGTTCATGGATGATATTCTCGTAGCATCTTCATTACTTAAGGAACACAAGGAACATTTAGAGGCTGTATTTGAAAGGCTCGCTAAATTTTACTGACGTCTGAACGTAGGCAAATGGAGGTTTGGCGTGTTTCAGTTGATATTCCTTGGACACCAGATAAACAGAGAGAAGTTATAGCAGGATAAGGCAAAACCAGGGACTAAGGATAACATGCACAGGTACCTTGGTATGATTAACTTTTATAGAAAATATGTACGACATGCAGCCGAAACGCAACGTCATTTAAATGCACTAATCAGTGATACTAGAAATAAGGATAAACGTCCTGTAGTATAGACAAAAAAAGCAGAGAACGCATTTAAGCAAATGAAAAAGGAGTTGGCAGAAGTCGCTTACTTAGTGTTCCTAGCGATGGGTGCATCATTAGAACAGTAAGTAAACGACTCACGGCAACCATTAGCATTTTTTCTTCAAAATTTACGCTTGCGCAAAGAAATTATTGTGTTCTAGATAATTATCAGAAATTTATAAAGCATTAGAGTACTTTAAATTCAAAGTAGGAAGTTTTCGTATATAGCAGAGTTCAACATGCAGATATGCTATGTACCTGGCCAAAATAAAGCGCCGTAGCAGATTTTTTTATCAAGGATAAATGACGTAAGGTTTCCTACACTCTTCTCTTTAGAGAAATTGGCGAAAAAACAGCTTAAAGACAAAGAATTCGAAAGCGATTTTGAAAAACTTAGTCATCCTCTTAAATTAATTAGATTGCAATGATGAGACGGAAAAACCTTATTATACGGTAAGTAAATGAATCAGGTTTTCCGCCAATATGTTCTTAAGAAACTATAGTAGGATGTTATCAATCTCTTCCACAATCAAAACTCACAATCACGGAGCAAAGTAACAGACGTCTATTACGCTGGCACAGCGACATTAAAACGCAACGATCTAATCTAAACCATATTTTGTTGCTAATTTGTTTCTAATTTGTTACGCCAGAAACGATTTTGTTGCTCCAGCCGTTTCCGAGAAACCATAGCTGTGCTAGCGTAAGTCTTGCGCTTGCACGACCATTGCAGTAACTTTTTTTCTAATTAAGATATTTTAACGATTCGAACGGGATATTATGTTGCTAATTTGTTGCTGAAAGATCTGCCGTCCAAAGTAAGAAAACCTTAACTCCAATGGGATTCCAATGTAGTTAACCACTTTTACACTTTGGACGGCAGAGATGGTATATCGCTGGATTTCAAAATATTAATATTTGACTGAATAACTAACACCATACCTTGAAAAACTTTGTTAATTAACTAAATTAAAGAGTGGAATAAAAATTAGTAAAGAATATTTTGTTGCTAATTTGTTACGCCAGAAACGATTTTGTTGCTCCAGCCGTTTCCGAGAAACCATGGCTATGCTAGCGTAAGTCTTACGCTGGCACGACCACTGCAGTAACTTTTTTTCTAATTAAGATATTTTAACGATTCGAACGGGATATTTAGTTTCTGATATTTTGTTGCTGAAAGGTGGTATATCGCTGGATTATTAAATATTGGTATTTGACTGAGTAACCAACACCATAACTTGAAAAAATTTGATAATTCACTAAATTAAAGGATGGAATAAAAATTAAGAGGCGGTCGTATCATTCTGTCCTTGTCTAATCTAAATTTTCGTTATTATAAATAAATAAAATATTTTCATAGAAAAGTAAGATAACCGCCCAATAGAGCAAAAGACAAGCAAACGATTCTTTTCCATGAAAAAATATGAAAGTTTGATTATTTTTCGAGTGAAGTCTGAAACGAAAAAACAGTCAAATCAACTCAATCAAGTTCGATTGTTTTTCCGTTTCAGACTTCACTCGAAAAATAATCAAACTTTCATATTTTTTCATGGAAAAGAATCGTTTGCTTGTCTTTTGCTCTATTGGGCGATTGTCTTACTTTTCTATGAAAATATTTTATTTATTTATAATAAGGAAAATTTAGATTAGACAAGGACAGAATGATACGGCCTCCTCTTAATAAAGGAAATCACTCTAAATGGGCCAGCATAAGGTCTATCCAGGGTAGGCTTAATTGCCTTTACTCTCATGAATACATGCGAGCATTTATCTAGGTCTTTAAAAAGGAATGTTTCGATGAAATTATTATGATTAGTTGGAACAGGTTTCAACTCTCTCATGTATGTTATAAATTCGTCCAAAAATGTGGACTTACAAGGTTCTCGGTCTGATAAAGCGAAGAATTCCCCTGTAACTCGCAGATCGGTACCATATACGAAATCAGGCGTAGGTATTTCTACGCACGCACGTCCTTAGGCCTGTTAAGAGTGAGTTGACCCAGTTTCCTTTTTGAGCGTGGAATCTGAGAGCTGCTTTTAGGGCTCTATGTCATCTTTCCACCAGACCGTTAGTTTGCGGGTGGTAAGCGGTTGTTCTTATTTTTATACAACCCAGAAACTAAAGCAAGCATTTAAATAGCTCAGATTCAAACTGTGCTCTTTGTTCTGTGGTAATAACCTCTGGTGCTCCAAATCTGGACAACCAATTATCTATAAACGCTCTAGCTATTGTTGCAGTAGTGGTGTCTTTAACTGGAATAGCCTCCGGCCATCTTGTGTACCTGTCCATCATAGTGAGCAGATACTTATTTCCATCACAACTTGGTAATGGTCTAACAAGATCTATGTGTATATGAGAAAATCTCTCATCAAGTACGGTAAAATGTTCAGGCAAGAACTTATTATGGCGGGACGCTTTACATTGCTGGCATTTTGAACTTTCTTTGCACCATTTTGTGATAACACGGTGCATATTTGGCCAGACAAATTTCTGCCTAATTAACCTATCAGTTATTCTCGCACCAGGATGCGAATTCTGATGGAACAGCGTAAAAATTTTCTTTCTTAACGCCTGTGGCAGATATGGTATAATAGTTTGACCAAAAACGTCACAATAAATAGGTATATCATGTATTTTTATATCTATATATATATCAAATTTTTCATATGTATAGATATACAAATAATGTTAAAGTGTTACCCAGCGTTTCGGACGAAAAATTTAACCCAGAAGTATCCTTCTATAAGCATCTATCTTCTTTGGTATCAGCATCGTCGCGAGGATAAGCTGAATGGGTAACATTAGCCGAATTCTTCTTGCTTTGCTCAGATGCTTCCTCACTTTCAACACCCCAGATAACAGGACGTTTATTCTTCTTTTTACAATTTTTAACGTGTTGATTTGACAATCTTTAGGTATCAGTAGCGTTAGGAATACAACGTCTTTAGAAGTTAATCATTCCGAAATATCTGCGGAGTTGGTCAATGTTCTGCGGCTTTGGAAAATCTATAATGGCCTCGACTTTGCTCTGGGAAGGCTTAAAACCACCCCACTTATATGGTGTCCCAGAAACTCTAATTCATTAACCCCAAAGACACATTTTTCAAAATTAAGTAGTAAGTGCGATTCTTCTAAATGTTTCAGGACGATATTAAAATGCATCTCATGTTCTTCTTGGTTAGATGAGGCGATGAGTATGTCATCAATATAAACAAAAACACAGTCCAGGTCTCGTGAAATTCGGTTAACGTTGCGCTGAAAGGTCTGCGCGGCATTACGCAGGCCGAAAGTCATGACCTTGTATTCAAATAAACCGAAAGGTGTGATAACGGCTGTTTTATGCCTATAAAACTCTGCGACTGGTATTTGATAATACGCTTTCTGGAGGTCTAAAGAGGAAAAAAATAGTTTTCCAACTTAAATTGTTAGAAAATCGTGAAGGTGGGGCACTGGGTACCTGTCTGGTACTGTAACCTGGTTAAGTGCCCTATAATCTCCACAAATCCTCTAGGAACCGTCCTTTTTAGGCACCATATAAATAGGACTTGTCCACGGGCTACTAGAAGGTTGACACACGCCCGTTTCGCACAATGACTTAAACTCAGCTTTCGCCGCTTGGAGTTTGTCAGGACCCAATATTCTTGCTTTTTGCGCAATGAGAGGGCCTGTAGTCTTAATATAGTGTTCTACACCACAATTTTGTAGTGGTGCAGTTTGTTCCACTCCAAGTACCTTAGGGTATTTATTAAGTACATGAGAGTAATTAATATTTAGTCTTATAAAAGACACTTTATAATAACTAATTTCCTTCTCTATAGCATCAACTGATCCAAATGTTGTACCGTCTATAAGCTTCCTTTCATTTAAGTCAGGCAAAAGATGGTGATATTTCAGTACATCACCTCTAATAATAGGGTACGGCACATCAGCCACAATAAAATTCCAGTTTATAGTTATGGAGATGCCAAGATCAAGTTTGAGAAGTTCAGTGCCGTAAGTTTGTATTACGGTGTTATTTGCAGCATATTACTTAATATTAGAAGTTTTATCTAGTTTACAAGATCCTCTAGGGACTAAAGAGACCTCGGCGCCGGTATCTATTAAGAAAAGTTCACTATTATTTAAATATTTCACATGGAGGCGAACCGATGTAGAGCTTTCCACTGATACCTCCTTTGCAGCGGAGTCTAGTTTCCCTGTGCTTTATTTTTGCTAGGGTTGCTGGATTTAAAACTGCTATATTGCTTGCAGAATTCAAAGCATTGCATGGCTTTTTTTTGTAATAAAAATGATACGAGCAAATTTCGTCTTAATTGCTCAATTTAAATGGCTTATTCCTCTGGTTTTTCTCGTGAACTTCACTTTTGCTACCTTTACTTTTTACATTTATTTTATTTTTGAAACTACCGTGCCTTTGTGTTCTTTTTTCCAGTGCTTTAACTTTTGCTTTAATATCTGAAGCTGTGTCTAAACTAGTGGATGCTTGCGTAGTAACTGCGTTGACCGTATCCTTTTAATTTAACATGGTTTTCCATGTTTTATCAGCTGTATCTATTCGAACGCTTTCAGACAAGTATGTGCGTTCGGACCCATGTGTAATAATAATTTGTTTGAGAGTTTTTCTTTCCGAACCTTTAATATAGTTGACCTGGGAATACTATCCCCTGCCAGGTCTAATAACTTATGGAAGAAAAATGATGGGCCTTCCTTTAACATTTGTTGGATTGTCAATAGCTGCTCTAACTTTTTTACAGGAGATTGAGAATACTTTTTCAGGATCGCTTCTTTTAACGCATGCTATTTAACTCCCTGCTCTGCGGTTTTAATGACGAGTGTCAGTCGTTGCACTTCGTCTTTACCCAGGTTCTGCACGAGGTTCCAAAATTTATCCTCGTCTAATATTATGCCTTTCTTAGACATATGGTTTTCAAACACGGAAAACCATATTTCCACCTCTTCTTTCCATAGAGGCTGGCTTTTTACTTAAAACGCAGAACCCAAGTTCGAACCTTCTCCAATAATGATGGTAGGTCTATGCTGCAATGAAGCTGAAGCGTCAACCGAAGACGCAGGAATATTATTAAGTATTACAGGTGGTACATGTATTTGCGCATCTACCGTTATGATATTATTACTATTAGACACACTCTGAGGAGTATTACTAGTAGACGTTGCTTCATCTATCGTTTGACTGTTATTACTCTCAGTACTAGGACTGTTAATGTCTGCCTTACTCTGCGTAAGCAATTTGAGTGTCTCAGAAATGCTAGCTAGAGTTTCCTTGACCACCGTTAAACGACCATTCAAGGTCGGTTTCTTAATTTTATCTTTGAGCGGTTTGGTTTGGGCGTTTGCGTTTACGTCGCAGGTTGCTAGACCCTGCAAACCTAAGTTACTTTCTACCTCATCAACCTCGACTGAATCATAGAAATTATCAGCACTATTGTACACAGTCTTATTTCTAGTCATAGACTGAGTATTTGCAAGGGACGAATGTTATATTCTCCGCATACTTTAGCAACGCAACGCTCAAATTGACATATCTGCGTCCAGAACCCACACTAACAAATGGTCTGGCACGCCACGTCATAATTCTCTCTACTCGAACGTGCACTCTCACCCTTACACAAAGGGTTGAAACAGAGTTGTGGACTAAAATTAATCAATATAAATAAAAATCTGTGCATAAAAGACTAGAAATTCATAAAATTACTTTGCGAACGCCTGGTCTCCCAGAGCCATGAGCTGTCAACTCAGAGATTCTAACAGGAATAGCACCCAAAATGTCTCCGTGGCCAACTATGACATACGCCAGCACTCACGAGCTCTTAAGAAGAACAAACGTCGCACGTAAAAAAAAAAACACTCATACTGCACATGTAGAAACAAAGGTCCAGTTGTCTGCTGGTTCTATTCACGCGCTTTATGAATTAAAATAATATAATTACGACTAGCTGACCTGTAGATTAAACTAGCAAATAAAAATCGAGTCGGGTCGGTCGCGCATATGTGTCATGTGAAAAGACTGAGATCTTTAGATTTATTTAAATATGTTGAGAATTTATATAATGTTCACTATTACGAACTACTCTCAATGATCTCACTCCGTTCACAAGTGTTGTCTCGTGGTTACGCTTTAAATTTTTTGTGCTCCTTATCAGAGAGCAAAGAGAGAGCGACTTAACTGTAGCGTCTATACGCTATTACTTATTATAATGTAAACCTTTTAATTTAAATAAAGTCAACTCTCTATGGCTCTTCCGGTGAGAAACCGAAAATGACGAACAAGAGAAAATTGAATTGAATTTATTTACGAATTTGATTAAAGAAAGAAAAGAAAAATTTTAAATGTATATTTTGTTTTCAATTGCTGACTGGAAAGCGAGAAAAGAATAACAGAGGACTTATACATGATACTAAAGTAACACTGAAGTTAATTACAAATAAACATTCAATTGAAAGGTTTTATTCAAATTCGAATTTTTGTATTCACATTAGTTTTCAATTCATCAGTGTTCATTTCTTAATTGTATCGCATATTATTTGTTCATTGAAAATGACCAAATAATATATTTTAGTATTTAAAAAATTCACCTTTTCAAAATTCAAATTCAAAATTCAAAATTCAATATTCAAAGTAAATATATTTATTTAAAGTTTCAGCATTTTTTTTTTAAACTTTAAATCGTCATAACTTTGGTTCTAATTGATCAAAATATTCGATCCCGGGTTTATTTTAAAGATTATTGTTGATATTTTTGATATATTAATAAATAAGAGCATAAAAATAGTTGTAAGAACATGTAAAGTTGGAAAAATAGTACGATTCGCCATGGTATCAATGTTTTAAAATCGAGAATATGAAAAAAACGTATAAAAATCTGTTTAAAAAAATAAGGCAAAGTCGCATATTCTCACCTCCCCTTAAAGTTAGTATTTCTTATGTATGAAATCATATAAAAATTTCAAAAAAAAAATATAGTTTTTGAGAAAATCGTGTTTAAAAAAAATCGCTTTTTTCGGTTCTTAGTAAATAACTCAGTGAGATCAAATTGTATTACAAAAATCGAGATTGCATTTGAAACGAGACAGAATTCCGCACATTTTCGTCAAAAGAACGCCTAAAAAAGTTAAAAATGGACGGAGCTATAGTCATTTAAAAGTAGAGGTTCATTTTCAATTTCTGATTTTTCGTTTTTACATCCAACACTAAAATTGCTGTAGTAAAAAAAAAAAAATTTTTGAGCGGTCTACGAGGTAAATTTTATCTTCATATACATAATAGAAGGTATTTTTATTACTTAGAAGAAAAAAAAATACGATCAGTGACGGCTTGCATGAATCTGAATGGAATCAGCCAATTAATAAAATCTTTGAAAATATCCATCTTCATATGTACATATATATATATATATATATATATATATATATATATATATATATGTATATATATATATATATATCGCCCATTCTCTGTGAAATTAGTGGACAAAAATTTTTTTCGCTAAAAATTTGTAAAATGCTTCTTTTTTGTATTCTGGACCACTCAGAATTTTTTTAGATATTTTTAGGGACTAGTTTCAGAGCTACAAAGCTTCAAAGTTGGGCTAAAATCATATTTTTGACATTTTTGACTATTTTCAGGCTTAAACCACTCATTTGGGTTGCATTTAAGGAATACATTACTGAGAAACTTTTTTCTTTAATGTATTCTAGATTTTCAGAAAAAAGTTATTCCAATGTGCTAGTGTACCTATCAGCTGAGCTAAAACTATTTAAATCATTGAAATACAAGTTTTGGGTTTTCGAACCA
Source organism: Anastatus disparis (assembly GCA_017163975.1). Lineage (NCBI taxonomy): Eukaryota > Metazoa > Arthropoda > Insecta > Hymenoptera > Eupelmidae > Anastatus > Anastatus disparis. The sequence goes on along the minus strand of JAFFSR010000369.1, from coordinate 781,302 downwards.
AGATATCTGGTCAGGGAAGATCATCGGAGTAGGTTATACATGTACAAATATACCTTAAAAATTTCAGAGTGGTGCGGCTTCTTGTTTTTTTTCTAAACAATGCAAATCCAACTAAAAATCATGAAAAATGTGATTTCTAGCTACAGTTACTTATTTAAATGTCAACTTGCACTTATCTGTTGCAGATATCCCTTTGTAAGCATTTATAGAAATAGTTGTAAACTTAACAAATATTTAAAAATATGGAAAAATATCTTCTGAAAGGTTCAGAGTGGACCAAACCTTTGATATATACCTATAACTTTTTCCTAAGATGTATCAGTTACACGATCAAAAACTAAAAATGCAGTTCTACCTATATGTCAGAACTTTTTGTGTTAATTCATGAGAATCTTGTTGATTATTAGGTAATTCAAGTCCAACTGATTTCATCCACTGTGATATTGATTTCAAAATTGCACTATACTGATCTTCAACGAACTGACCAAGAGAGGCTACAAGCTTTGGGTCTCAGATCCTGCTGGAACTTTATGATAAGTTTTGGTTTGATATAACTAAAAGAAAGCTATAGCCTCAGAGTCTAACGCTGAGTAGTTTCCAAGTTAAAGCACATCACTTATGATTTTTACATTATTTGTTGGCAAATTTTTGTAAAAAATTTGCCAACAGAATTATCATGTAAAAATCATGTAAGTTATCATATAAATCATTGTGTCATATTTGTAAAGTTATTTAATAATTTGTCTAGAAAGTAAACTGTCAGGTAATTCGACAATTTTATTAAACTTTCTTGTTTAAAAATTTTGCATGAAATTGAATCTGTTCTTTTATTAATAAATTATGTTAATTTCAGGTATAAAAAGAATAGCAAGAAAATAAATTACATTTAAAGACTTTTTAGTATCAAAGTGAAGAATTTTTGTTCAAGGATTTGTTGAAAATTTTAAAAAATATGAAATAAGTCATCTGCTCTAACTTGGAAACTAAAACTTATCATAAAGTTCCAGCCAGATCTGAGACCCAAAGCTCGTAGCCCCTTCTGGTGAGATACAAAGAGACACGAGTTCAGTTATATATCACTGAAAATAAGAAAAATTAAATTAAATAATAATATATATCAATCTCTATTATATGTTGATTGTAAATATTTATTCAAATTAATTCCAAGTTTCTATACACAATTACATTTAATTATTGCTATCATATCATGAGATTCAATGACAAATTGTCTGAAAATGTAAATTATGATAATCAATTTTCATAGAATTTTGTTTGTTACTAATATAAAAATAATAAAACACATTTAAAAAATATAACAAGGATTAGTATTAATGATTTTCTGAAACTAAACTTAATAATATACATCAGTATAGATACTTTTAAAATATAAATTCCATTCAATGAGATTCGTTAAGATTAAAGTATCTATACTGATGTATATTATTAAGTTAAGTTTCAGAAAATCATTCATTTTAATCCTTGTTATATTTTTTAATTGTGTTTTATTATTTTTATATTAGTAACAAACAAAATTCTATGAAAATTGATTATCATAATTTACATTTTCAGACAATTTGTCATTGAATCTCATGATATGATAGCAATAATTAAATGTAATTGTGTATAGAAACTTGGAATTAATTTGAATAAATATTTACAATCAACATATAATAGAGATTGATATATATTATTATTTAATTTAATTTTTCTTATTGTCAGTGATATATAACTGAACTCGTGTCTCTTTGTATCTCACCAGAAGGGGCTACGAGCTTTGGGTCTCAGATCTGGCTGGAACTTTATGATAAGTTTTAGTTTCCAAGTTAGAGCAGATGACTTATTTCATATTTTTTAAAATTTTCAACAAATCCTTGAACAAAAATTCTTCACTTTGATACTAAAAAGTCTTTAAATGTAATGTATTTTCTTGCTATTCTTTTTATACCTGAAATTAACATAATTTATTAATAAAAGAACAGATTTAATTTCATGCAAAATTTTTAAACAAGAAAGTTTAATAAAATTGTCGAGTTACCTGACAGTTTACTTTCTAGACAAATTATTAAATAACTTTACAAATATGACACAATGATTTATATGATAACTTACATGATTTTTACATGATAATTCTGTTGGCAAATTTTTTACAAAAATTAGTAAGAAAATTATTTAAACAAAGAATAAAATATAGAAGAATGGGGTACTTAAAACTAGACATAGAGCATGGTACGACCCAAACATGCTGGGGGCGACTTATCCGAGACTCGTTTTTAGTCTAAATATCAGTTGAGGAAACCAAAAGAAGGATTTGACCTTAGGATAACCTTGAAATGACCTTTACAGGGACTTTTCTCTATGAGATCCAAACTTATCTCGACGTTGAATTTCCTGTTCATTCAGAATCAGAAGTAAAAAAAATTATATTATTCGACTTGATGTGTTTGACCTCTGTTTGACCTTAACCGAAACATGCTGAAATCGTATGGAGATGAGGATCGTAAACGGCGATCTCAAGAATCTAAGAGCTTACTGATTCAAGATCCATTTTGAGCCGAAATAATAGCCAAGCGATTCAAAATAAGGATAGCAAAAAATAACCTTCAAAATGTGGTTTGACCTTGACTATGATACCATATTTCTATGTAAAATTTTGTGCTCTGTTCATTTTTAGTGAGAAAAAAACGAAAAATTCAAAACTGAGCAAGTTATCGTGAAATTTCGAAAAAATTTTTATGAACTTCCCAAGTTTTGGCCACCATATAGGAGCCATCATGTTGAATTTTCGAAATCGCCACTCTGCATCTGAAACTAGATGATAAAAGGAAGATTTTAAGAGGTGGTTGGGTCTATTTCGCCGCTACATATAGGGTGGCGCTGCGATCAGGTAAGAGAAATCTATTAAATATTTTTTTAAATATTTACAATTTTCTCAGACGCCAATATACTTTTAATATTGTCATTTCCTCTAGCCATACATATGTAGAATAATTATTAATACTCATCTTGTTTTAAAAGTCTAAAATATTGTTATGAAGCGAAAAATGCAGCGCGGGGTAGAGCCGACGTAAACATTAGTATACATCATTCTTTAGTATTGCTCTCTCTGTCGCGCTAAAGGAAGGTGCACACATGTTTACATCGGTCCTACGTTGCATCGCATTTTTCACTTTGTAACAATATTTTAGACTTTTCAAACAAGATAAGTATTAATAATTATTCTACATATATATAGCTAGAGGAAATGATAACATTTAAGAGGACGTTGGATCTTTCTATCCTTTTCCAATCGAAAAATGTAGGATATTGGAAAAAGTAGTAATTATTAGTAGAAATTAAGAGTTGTCCGCAACTTGTACAGTAAAAAACAATATTTTTTCTTATGAGGACAAATTAATTTTGATACTTTGTTTTCAAGAAAAGTTTGACATACTTAAACATCATAATCTCTAGCTTAACTTATGATTTTTAAGTATGTCAAACTTTTCTTGAAAACAAAGCATCAAAATTAATTTGTCCTCATAAGAAAAAATATTGCTTTTTACTGTACAAGTTGCGGACAACTCTTAATTTCTATCGATAATCACTAGTTTTTCCAAAACCCTACAATTTTTAAGTAAAAAAGGATAGAGGGATCCAGCACCCTCTTAAAGTATATTGTCGTCTCAGAAAATTGTTCTCTCCCCTGACCGCAGCGCCACCCTATATGTAGCGGCGAAATAGACCCGACCGCCTCTTAAGCCGTCATACAATTTTTTTAGTCCACTACAATTTTGGAGAAGGGGGGTACCGATTCACTATATATATATATACTAGGGGGGTACCCCCCTGCTCGCTCCGCTCACCAACCCCCTATTTGTTATTTAGGTTACATTATCTTTATTTTTTTATTTTTATTAACTGTAAAAAATATAATTATTAAAATATATTAAGTTATACTCAAAAATATATTTAAATATTTATTACAAACCTATTTTTGTTTTCCTTATTTATATGATGTTATATAATAAAAGTTTTTATTGTTTATATAGAACCAATTTTCATAAATACTAATATCTTATGAATGTCCGTAGCATTAATAAATTTTTGTTTTTTTACCTAAATTATTAAATTTATAAAGTTTGTATTATAAATATATTTCTATATTTTCCACACCACCTAGTATTTTTAAATACCGAGGTATATATGTAGGTGCGTTTTTTTTAAGTGGTTTCCCCAGGAGGCCTATTTCCACTCACATTTTAAAAAAATGTTTTTTTTTAATAAATAAATAAAAAAAATAATTTTTTTATTTATATATAAAAAATAAAAAATAACATCTTTTAAATATGTTCGCTGAAATATAAAATATTAAAAATAATATGTATATTAAATTTAATATATTTAAATATACAAAAAAATATTACTTATACTTACTATTAAACAGTATTTAGAAATTCAAAAATTTTTTTAATTCATAAATTTAGAATATTAAAAAAATTTTACCTATTTTTATTATGACTGAAAATTTTGAAAAAAGAAATTTAAAAAATTTTTATGTATTATCCTTTTTTTGTCAGTATACTTATAATTTTTTTCATCTTTTTGTTCTAATTTTTGTGAATATTGTAAAATTATTCAATATAATTATTTATAAAATTTTATATAATTTTTTACTTACTTTTATAAATAAAAAATAATATTTCTGGAAAATACTTCTTGGGATTTTTATATGTCATATTAATTATATATACATAATTCATACATATATTTTGTATAAAAATAAATTATTTTTTAGCATGTAAATTTTTGTTTCCTATTAGATTTCGTACTAAAATTTTTCTTACAATAAATACATAATTCCTTTTTTTGTACGTGAGTTCTTTCATGTCTTCTAATATTTTTAATTTTAATAAATAAGCAACATGTTCTACAACTTATATTTTTAATATGAATTCTATTTATATGTATTTTTAAAAATTCAGATGTAGAATAAGAATTTTTGCAAAACGGGCATTGAAATACATCCATTTTTCCTATTAATATTAAGTTTAAACATTAATTTTCATTAAATAATAATTTTATAAAAAACTTGGGAAACATTTTAATTATATTTTATATACGGGGATTTATAATTTTATTTAAGTTTAATTTTATTCTGTTTCTATTATATTTAAAAAAAAATAAAATATAATATGCATAACACATTTAATAATTTACATCAATGGCTTTTTAGGGGTCCACCTTTGCTTTATTTGACATTTTCATTGATTGCAATTTTCTAATGTGAAAGAGAGAGAAAGAGAAAGAGTCTACTAACTCTTTACTTAGCTGCTTACCCAACACTGAAGTGGCTTTTACTGATCGCTTGCTCTACGCACGCACTAATATTCACAGTGAAAAATTTGTTAGCTTTTGTCGACAAAAATCGCATCATGAGTAGCGCGGCTCTCGAAATAGCTACCACTCCGATATTTTCGACTAATTACTTTCTGACAGCTATGCAGAAACTGTTTTAGCTTTCAATTTAATTTAAAACAAGTTTTACAAAAGAAAAAATCTTTAATTTTAGTGAAATAAAAATAAAATACCCTTCAAGTGAATCAAATTTACACAACAAAATGAAATTAGATAATCAATTAATCGTTAAAATTAAATGAAATGAATTAATAAAGATGGTAAGAATTTAAATAAATTATTTATTGAAAATTTCCGTCCAAACAATGTTATCTATTTTTGATGTATCATCTAAATTATTTTGAATATAAATATTATTAAAAGTTTTACATCTTGACAAAGCAACGTACAATTGACCATGTAAAAACAATGGTCTTCTTATAAATAAGCCTACATTATCGAAACTTTGACCTTGTGGTTTATTTATAGTTATTGCAAATGCTAATATAATTGGAAATTGTTTTCTGTAAAGAATAAATGGTGATGAAGAATTATTTACTGTATTTAAAGTAATTTTTGGAATAAAAACTTTATTTCTACTTTTATCGCCTGTTATTATTTCAGCTTCAATATTATGTTTATATAAATTTATAATTTTCAATCGTGTACCATTACATAATCCTTCCGATATACTTGAATTTCTTAACAACATTACTATAGCATTAAGAGGCGGTCGGAACCAAATCGGTGACTTGCGGTATATATCAAGTCAGCATTTTTCGCTTTACGATAATATTTTGTATATTTTTATGGCTTAAACTATTTCAAATTATTCTTTATATACATGACTAGAGGAAATGACTATATTTTTACCATATGAATAAGTAAATAAATTATTATAAGTATTTATTACAAATATCAAACTGACTTGACATATACCGCATGCAAAAAACTGTCGTGTCGATTGTTAGGTGGCATTTTTCGCTTTATAACAATATTTTGAATATTTTTGTGGCTTTAACTATTTTAAATTATTCTTTATATACATGACTGGAGGAAATGACTATATTTTTACCATATTAATAAATGAATAAATTATTATAAGCATTTATTACAAGTACTGAACTAAGTCACCGATTTGGTTCCGACCGCCTCTTAACTTTTAAATTAATTTATGAGGTGGTAAACCTTCTTTAATTTTATTTAAAAATTCTATTTGGTAATTCAAATAAATGTTATCATCAGTTTGATCAACACCTTTATGCGTAGCGTAATCAATACTATAATATGTTTCAGTTTTTCCATTTAATAAATTTAATACTTTTTTATTTAAATTATCAATATCTTCATTATGAGGAGCTAATATAATTTTTTTTTTGCAACAATTTTTATTAATATTTGAATAAATTTTAAAACAAATATCGTGAGTTTGTAATTTGTTTGGAATTATGAAAGGGTTTATTTTGCCATCACCAATTTGTGATAGAAATGAAGCAAATTTTTTATTTTTAGATCGAATATTTTTTTGTTTATTTTAATATACTAAAAAATTGCCATAAATATGAACTTTTTATTGTTTCTTCTATAATTAAATTTTTATTTCCATGTTTAACAACTGGTAAAATTTGTCGAAAATCACCACCTAAAATAATTAATTTTCCACCAAAAAGAAAATTACTATTACAAACATCTTTTAATGTATTATTAACTATTTCTAATGCTTTCTTGGAATCATTGATGCTTCATCCCATATTATTATATCAGCTTCTCTTAATTTTTTTTTATCTGATTGTAATTCTAAAAATGCATTTTTAATTGTATTTAAATTTAAAGGTGATCTAAGAGTCTTATGACTTGTCATTCCTTTAGGTAATAAAGTAGATGCAATACCAGTCCAAGCCATAGATAAAATTTTTTTATTAATTGATATAAAATAAAATATTAAAGTCTTATATAAAAAAGTTTTTCCTGTTCCTCCAGGACCATTGATAAAATATATTTTTTTATTATCTTTTTCAGTTAAAATTTCAAAAATTAATTTTTGTTCATCGTTTAATTTATTATACATTAATTAAAAATTTTTTTTTTGCTTTCTATTTCATCATGATGATTATTGTTTAAAGTAATTGAATTTATTTTTGGTTCAGGTAAACCAAAATCTTTACAAGATATATATTCATTAATAAAAATATTATTGAGTTCAAATAAAGCATTATTTTCTTTATTTTCATTAAAATCTTCAACAAAATAATTAGTAGTGGAGGTTGGCGGGCTTGTGCACAGGGGGCTTGCGGCATTTCCATTTTACCATGTTTGATGTCATTTATTCTTTTAAGCAATAATTGTACATTTTATAAAATTTATCATAAAAATTATTAACTTAATATGTTTGTTCTATATATTTAAAGTAAAAGCAGTAGGTGCAAACAATAAAAATTAGCACAGACTTTCTCCGTCTCACTCTTATACTCACACATCAAGCATAAAAATCTACGTTGTGCTATGCGACTCACAACGAAGATGGATATATGCGTATACTATATCATAGTATACGAGTAATTTTTTATCCTCATTACAAGTGGTACACTTGATTCATTAGATACCCATTATAAAATAATTCAAAGTAATAATCAAAATATTAAAAAACATTGATCTAATTTAAAATATAAAAATTATAATGTTAAAAGAACATTTTGAATTTAAAATAATTTCAATGAATTAATATGTTTTACAGTTTTACTTAGTAGTGGAGGTTGGCGCGCTTACGCACAGCAGGCTTGCGAAATTTTCATTTTACTATGTTTGATGTCATTTATTCTTTTAAACAATAATTGTATAAAATTTTATAAAATTTATCATAAAAATTATTAACTTAATATGTTTGTTCTATATATTTAAAGTAAAAGCAGTAGGTGCAAACAATAAAAATTAGCAAGAAGCTTTTTAAATGATGGAATTTGAATGAAATTAAGGATCAAAGAGAATGAGTTAAGGAGCAGCTAAGGAAGAGGAACAAAAACGTAAAATAACACAAAAAAAAGGTAAAATTTGAGGATTTACCTGAGGAGGAGCAAAAATGACCTAAAATAACGTAAAAATAACGGAAAAAAGTGATGGATTTTTTGAAGAAGAGAAAAGGAAGAGAAAATGAAGGCATGAGGAAACTCAAAAGAAGAGAAAAAGAAGAGGGAAGGAAGGGAAAAGAAAAAGAAAAGGAACAAATAACGTAAAATAACGTAAAAAATAAGAGGAAAGAAAAGAGGATCAAAATTAAGTAAGAGGATGAGGAAAAAAAAAAGAAGAAGAGGACCTTGGTCGTAGAAAATTTCCTTACAACTATATAATATATATATATATATATATATATATATATATATATATATATATATATATATATATATATATATATATAGGGATGTTTCACGTCAACTCACCTAACAAAAAAATAGAATTCGTCGAACATCTGTGAAAATGTTCTATTTGATACCCAAAACATACAAAAAAAATTTTAGAGGTCCAGGTCAAAGGGGTCAGGATTTAAACGTGACGGAATTTTTCGAGTATTCCAAATTTTTTGCTAAATAAATATTTTAATGAATTTTTTACTCAAATACTATCAATTTTTCGTTAAAACTTAATAGAATACTTTTTCTTGGAAATTAGATGTAGAATTCACCTAAATTTCTGCAAATTATAATATACTGATTTTTATGCTTACTTGATCGATTTAAACATACTATTTAGTATATCTAAAAATCGAGTAAGTTAAATTGGCTTTTTAAAGTCTTATTTTTTTTGTTTTTTTATGAGGAAAAAATATACGAAGCCTCCAGTTGGGCAGCCTTCTCAAAGTTACTTAATTGTGCAAAAATGTCTGAAAAAATCGTTATTTTGGATCAATGATGAGATTCGTGATTTTTTTTTTGAAAAAGTATTGATTTCTGGGACAAATGTATGAAAATGTTGTGAAAAAGTGTGAGTTTGTCGCTTGGGCGAAGGAAAGACGCCGAATTCGCACAAGAGACATAAATTTTTGTCGCACCCGTGGTGCATATAAAATTTTTGAACCTAACGGGAGCGAAAAAGCACCTTTGATGGAACGTGCTGTTTTGTGCCTGGAGAGTTAAAAAATATGTTACGGTTTTTATTATTGAAAAAAGGTGATGGATTTTGTGTATGAACATCGAATCTCCAATTTGTAAGTTTGGCACTTTACTGTTTGTCCAATCATGTACTTTTCTAACTGACCTTTTATTAAAATTAAACGACTAAGACCCTTGTAATGTAAAATATTATTTGATTTTTCAAAATTAATTGTTTATAAATAGAGATGAATAAGTGGTTAGAATACTATTAGCTGTCTTTAAATAAAACAATCAATATATTTACAAAAATACATCTATTTTCATTATTTTACTATTCAGTTCTCTATTTCTTTATTAACTGTTTTTTATCAGAAGTAGCTAATACATTTTATCGATTTTCATCAATAAATTGCAGTAAGTATTGTTTTCGATCTTCATCTTGAGATTGAGTATTGACATACTCTTCAGCCAAATAAACTGTCCTTTCTGCACAATCATTCACCACAGCTAGGTTTTTTAATTTTTCATAACACTCTATGAACGAAGGATCATTCTCTTATAAATTACAATCAGTTTTCAAAAACTCATCGTTTGAATTAAAACTTTTAAAAAAATTTTGATTGTTTGTAAAATAATCCAGAGTTTTATCATATGGCTGATTCCATTCAGATTTATGCAGGCCGTCACTGATCGAATTTTTTTTTTCTTCTAAGTAATAAAAATACCTTCTATTATGTATATAAAGATAAAATTTACCTCGTAGAACGCTCAAAAAAATTTTTTTTTACTACAGCAATTCTAGTGTTGGATGTAAAAACGAAAATTCAAAAATTGAAAATGAACCTCTACTTTTAAATGACTATAGCTCCGTCAATTTTTAACCTTTTTGAGCGTTCTTTTAACGAAAGTGTGCGGAATTTCGTCTTGTTTTAAATACAATCTCGATTTTTGTAATACAATTTGATCTCACTGAGTTATTTACGAAAAACCGAAAAAAAGCGATTTTTTTCTAACACGATTTTCTCAAAAACTATATATATATTTTTTTTTTTTAATTTTTATTTGATTTTATACATAAAAAATACTAACTTTTAGGGTAGGTGAGAATATGCGATTTCGCCTTATTTTTTTTTAACACATTTTTAAACGTTTTTTTATATTTTCGATTTTAAAACATTGATACCATGGCGCATTGTACTATTTTTCCAACTTTACGTGTTCTTACAACTATTTTTATGCTTTTATTTATTAATATATCAAAAATATCAACAATAATCTTTAAAATAAACCCCGGATCGAATATTTTGATCAATTAGAACCAAAGTTATGACGATTTAAAGTTTAAAAAAAAATGCTGAAACTTTAAATAAATATGATATTTACATTGAGGAAACGCAATTTTCGTTAAAGATTAAAATCTGAAGATATACATTTTTTAATTAAAAAAAAAAGTTATTTTGATGAAATAATATATAACCATTTATCCTCTTTTTATGGTACATTATTATAATAAAAATTTTTTTTGTTGAAGAAGATAATTTTTTTATCAGTTTGAATTTCGCGCCTAGAATTTGAATTTATTTTGTAGGGAGTTGACGCATGTCACTACTAGGTGGCGATGATTCGTTCTTTGCATTCTCATCAACGACTTGACGCGTTTAAAAATATAAGAAAAGGAAGATAAAAAATAAAGTTGTTTAAGAAAAATTATTTTTTTCGATCTGTCATTGAACAGAATATCAATAATGGCATCACTGATTGTTAAAATGAAGTGCAAGGATTTAAAAGAAAGGCACAAAAAAGTTGTTTATGATTACTCCAAAAGTCCGCTTAGAGAATTAGGTGATCTAACGGAGTCTTTGAAGCGCTTGTATCCAAATACTTCTTTCTCTAGAGAAGATAAAGTATGCCCTTCGTGTTACAAAATATTATTAGATGAAGTGAAAAATGCGCCTATTTCATCGACTTCAAGCAGTCAACAATCTTCGGAAGATTTTATTCATAGTGAGGCTGTGGTAGAAAAGCTCAACGAGACTTCAAGTAATTTGAAATTAAACATTTCACCAATTACAATGCCTCAAAGTATCAATATCAAGATGCGAGAATCTTATGCTCTCCGAAAAAGAAAACAAATGAACGATGCATTTGATTCACAAATAGCAAATAAAATGATGAAAGTCTACGATATAACGGATTTGCCCGCATTGAATGAAAATAATGAATGTAAAACAAATGATAAATGGCTTGAGAATATTAAAATTGCATTAGATAATTGTTCAAATTTTCTTGAGAAAGTAGGATTGTTAAGTATTATACCAAGTGATATTTCCAAAGATTATTTATTATCAGTTTTACCAAATGTAACTATTTATATGATTGATCAAGCACGATCATTGGTAAATAATAAAAAAATTTAAAAGCAGTCTGAGAACTATTGTGGCCATTCTTTGGATAGTGAAATTGTAATGAAAGTAAAGGATTATCATCTGAACGATGATTTTAATTGTTCTCGTCAAAGTGCGAATAAAAGCGACACAGTATCTATCAAAGAAAATGGTATAACAACTAAAAAAGTCAAACGCTTTCTTACGCGAAGTATAAAAGAAATATATCAATTATTTAAAGACGAAAATCCTGAAATGAAAACAAAAATTGGTAAATCAACATTCTACGCTTTAAGACCGAAGTGGGTTATACCGCATCCACCTACCGATTCGTGACTTTGCGTTTACTGCGAGAATCTTAAACTTATGTTAGATGCTTTGAATAATTATAAAAAAGAGAATAAACAAGACATTGCAGATTTGGAATTGAAAATATGTTCTTCACTTTTTTGTTCAAAAGATGATATGAAATGTGTACTAAGAGAATGTAAAGAATGTCCCATTGGAGATTCTATTGATTTACAAGTAATTTCTTTGACAGAAGAAGATTTATATAAAGAAATAATTTATGGTGTTTGGGAAAAATCAAATTTACTGAATAAAACTAGCACAATTGAAAATTTCTTAATAGAGTTAAGAGAGCGCGCTCTCACTGTAAGAGCTCATAAATTGGTCAAAGAAATTCAACGTATACCAATTAAAGAGGTTAAACTTTTAGCGAAAAATAATGACTTCCAATTAGTTATTCATGTCGATTTTGCAGAAAATTGGACAGTTCTGCTTCAAAATTAAATTTAAAGCTATCATTGGAGTAAAAACCAAATATCAATATTTACGTCGGTATGCTATTTTGGAAATGATAAAACAGTCAGTTATGTCACCGTCTCTGACGATATTAAACATGATTCGTCTCATTCCCTAATGGCTATAAATTTAATCATCGATAACTTAAAACAAAAACATATTGCGCAAGATCTTGATGAAATTATAACCATTTCCGATGGAGCTGCCAGTCATTTTAAAAATAGATATCAATTCTATGAGCTTCAAAACTCAAAAGTAAACAGAAAATGGCTTTTTTCTGCAACAGGTCATGGTAAAGGTTTGTGACGGTATTGGTGGTTTAGTTAAACATTATGCTACCACGCATAGTCTGTCCAAGAAGAGTGCAGATTTTATTAGAAACGCTGAAAATTTCGCCACTCATGTATCAAAATATACTCCGTCCATTAACATTCTTGTTATCCGCAAGGATGAGTTAGAAGTTTTTCGACTGACAAAAAAAATGGAATGGTTAGGAAATGCAAAAGAAATTAAAGGTATTCAAAAGATTCACTGTTGGAAAAGTGAACGAAACCAAATCTACACTGCCAAAACTTCGAGACATGAGTGGCAAGAAGTAAATTGAAAGGTTTTATTCAAATTCGGATTTTTTTATTCACATTAGTTCTCAATTCATTAGTGTTCTTTCTTAATTGTATCGCATATTATTTGTTCATTGAAAATGACCAAACAATATATTTTAGTATTTAAAAAACTCACCTTTTCAAAATTCAAATTCAAAATTCAAAATTCAAATTCAAAATTCAAAATTCAAAGTAAATATATTTATTTAAAGTTTCAGCATTTTTTTTTAAACTTTAAATCGTCATAACTTTGGTTCTAATTGATCAAAATATTCGATCCGGGGTTTATTTTAAAGATTATTGTTAATATTTTTGATATACTAATAAATAAAAGCATAAAAATAGTTGTAAGAACACGTAAAGTTGGAAAAATAGTACAATGCGCCATAGTATCAATGTTTTAAAATCGAAAATATAAAAAAAACGTTTAAAAATGTGTTAAAAAAAAATAAGGCGAAATCGCATATTCTCACCTACCCTAAAAGTTAGTATTTTTTATGTATAAAATCAAATAAAAATTAAAAAAAAAAAAAAAATGTATAGCTTTTGAGAAAATCGTGTTTGAAAAAAATCGCTTTTTTCGGTTTTTCGTAAATAACTCAGCGAGATCAAATTGTATTACAAAAATCGAGATTGCATTTAAAACTAGACAAAATTCCGCACACTTTCGTTAAAAGAACGCTCAAAAAGGTTAAAAATTGACGGAGCTATAGTCATTTAAAAGTAGAGGTTCATTTTCAATTTTTGAATTTTCGTTTTTACATCCAACACTAGAATTGCTGTAGTAGAAAAAAAAAATTTTTTGAGCGTTCTACGAGGTAAATTTTATCTTTATATACATAATAGAAGGTATTTTTATTACTTAGAAGAAAAAAAAAATTCGATCAGTGACGGCCTGCATGAATCTGAATGGAATCAGCCATATAGTGCCCTAATACCTTCATTAGAAGGATCAAATTTTAGTATACTATCACCTTCATCATTTGGAGAGTTAACTTGAAATGATTTAACTATTTTTTCTTTAATGGTGATTTCAACTTCAGTATCGAAAAGAGAAAGAACACTAAGTTCTGGTAACAAATACCATAAGTTGTTTCTCAATTTGTATAAAGTAGCGTCTGATATCTCTTCATCAATAACTTTGTAATCAATTAATGATTTTATTAATATTGAATCATTGTTTGGAGCGAAAATAGCTAAAGGAACAGTATACGATGGAGTAACATATGTAAATACAATAAATTTACATAGAGAAAACAATTTTTCTCTGTCTACCTTTTTCAACTTAAAAGATTTTCTAAATAAATACATTTTTATTGAATATATAGCTTTGGCCATCCAGCGGGCATGGTGAATCACACCTGGCTTTTTAAATTTTATTTCTTCTCCAACAGCTAAGAAAATTAAACACAGCTCTAGAAGTTCCTTGTAATCATTTCTAGGCTGCTTTTCTTTTAAAAATCTGTTTATATACTTAATAAGATTCGGAATTTTATTTTCGAAAGATACCTCTAGTCCAGCTAATCTAATTTCATAAGATTTGAGATCAAAGTGAGACCACTCCTCTTGAAACCTTTTGAACATTGGTACATTTGGACCACTAATGCCAGGAAATTTCTTTTCAAATGGTGCTCTTAATGTGAGCTCAAGAATATGATGACGGCATGCTAAATAGACTAACCAGGAGAGTGTCTGAGTTGCGGGTCACAGATCTTGATGAAACTTTGGGATAAGTATTAAGGTACCAAAATATGAGTAAAGCTTCAGCGATACAGTCTAATGCTTCGAAAAACTGAAGTTATGGTCGATTATAGTCTTATTTTCAGAAAAATATGAAAAAAGAACTCCTAATTGAAGTATAAATAATTCTGTCTAGAAATGTCTTTAATAAATTCACAATAACTAAAATGAAAGCAGAGAAAGCAGGCTTTAATTTGCTGGTTTCCGAATTAAATAATAATTAGAACTAAAGTTATGCTTGTTTAAAATTAAGCA
The DNA here is from genome assembly GCA_017163975.1 of Anastatus disparis. NCBI lineage: Eukaryota > Metazoa > Arthropoda > Insecta > Hymenoptera > Eupelmidae > Anastatus > Anastatus disparis. The sequence continues at coordinate 766,059 of JAFFSR010000369.1, read as the reverse complement.
TCAAAAGAGTACTAAAAATCACCATCCTTCAAAATTTAGACTATTTTTTGGTACTTTCTTACTGCTCAACTTTAAACAAGCATAACTTTAGTTCTAATTATTATTTTTCAATTCGGAAACTAGCAAATTAAAGCTTGCTTTCTCTGCTTTCATTTTAGTTATTGTAGATTTATTAAAGACATTTCTAGACAGAATCATTTATACTTCAATTAGGAGTTCTTTTTTCATATTTTTCTGAAAATAAGACTATAATTGTCCATAACTTCACTTTTTCGAAGCGTTAGACCGTACCGCTGTGGCTTTACTCATATTTTGGTACCTAAATACTTATCCCGAAGTTTCATCAAGATCTGTGACCCGCAACTCAGACACTCTCCTGGTAAGTCTTTTTCCATCAACTGTTCTAATATAACAGCTGCACCACCTTTGTATCCTAAATTTGCATTTGTAGTATCACAGCACAGTGCATTGGTTAATTCTATTAATCCCCAATCTTTTAATAATGCATAGATCGCTGAAGCTATTGTACTCGCGTTTTTGTCTTTTAACACTGGTACGTTTATAATTTTTGTGAATTCATCACTGGATACCTAAATTGGAAATCGATCCATCTTCTTACAAGTTATATTATCCGGAATAAGTTTACTGTCCCAATGGACAATTAAGTAAGTTACTGGAATATTTTAAATAAATTATTGCTTCATTTTTTCACATTTGATCTTCCTTATTTCAGCCCTTGCTTTACCGACGGATTTATGATTAAGGATCAAAGTGTTAAGGTCAATATTTAATGCGTTAGCGATAAGGCTAGTCAAAAAAACAGCATCCCTATCAGAAACTTGAGCTTTATCAAAAGCTGCCACAATCTCTGGAGTCATGATATTTATAGACCATTTTGACACTCATAGTTTTTTCCTTTAACAATATAAATTTTCCCCGAACTTTGCGAGCTGAAATGTGACACTTCACTGGATATTAATTGTTGTATTGCAGATAATGGTTGGGCTGTCGGACCTAAATATATACATGATTTATTTTATAAAAAGCACTTTTACTCTTGAAAATTGTAGCGTTAATTATATTAATTAAATTTTTAATACTTTGAATGTGAAAAGATAGTATCACTACTGAGAAATCACCTGATTTCTCATGCCCAAATCTAATGTGATGGTTTTATTCATTTTTTAGGTATTGCAAATCATTTACGATCGATTAGAGACTATTTTTCAAAATTTTGGACTTATAAATTTTTTTTTAATTTGGACTTATAAAATTTAGACTATTTTTCAAAAAAATTTGTAAGTCCAAAATTTTCGAAAATAGTCCTCAATCAACTGAAAATGGTTTGCAACATCTAAAAAACGGATAAAATTGTCACATTAGATTTTGTCATGAGAAATCACCTGATTTCTCACCTGAGATTTTTCAATAGGGATGCTACTCAATGATTAAATTATTTCATTATTTTAAATACATTTCATTGATTCGATAAAATTTTTTTCTCAGTGTATTAATAACTGGAAATAACTGTTATAAACTGTTGATGAATGTTGAAAAATTTGAGAATTTAGATGTAAGGTATTGTTGTTCACAGTTGCTAACAATTATTAATGTTTATTAATATTATTAACAATCATTAATAGCTATTAACAGTTAATAGGCGGCAAGCCCCCTACGCGCAAGCGCGCCAACCCTCAGCCTGCTTTTATAACTTTAAAAATTTCCAAGAATTTGCAATTTTTTAAATCAGTTTTGCTAATAACTATAAGGAAATGCTAATAAATGTTATAAATAGTTTAATTTGAGACAGAAGTAGTGGTTATTTGCAGTTATTAACAGTTATCAACATTTATAAGCACAAAAATTTTCACGCTTTTTAAAAAATTTTTAAATTTTTTATATATAAGCACAAAATTGTTAATAGCTGTAAATAATAGCAAGAAATTGCAAATAACTGTAAATAAATGGAATGGGGTTGAAATCTTTTTAATTTAATTCAACAAAAATTTGATCATTTTTCAACAAAAATGATTATCATAATGATTCTATACTATCATTACAATTAATGTTAACACTACTATTATTATTATTATTTACTTTTTCTACAACGTATTCAAGCTTATTTTTAATTTCTTTTCTTTATACATTTTTAATGTTAGATTATTAATAAACTTACATTATTATTAAAAAAAGAATTCTTTTTATAATACAAAAATATTCATTTTCATGTATATACATTTCTTATATAAGAAAATGTCAATACTATATATTATTTAATGTTCTAAACAAATTTCAGAATAGACGTAATCGTGTCTTTTGTTTATATATATATATATATATATATATATATATATATATATATATATATATATTCATATTAATTATGACATTTTTTATAAATAATTTCAAAGATTTGCTTTGAAAACATTTCTAAAGAAGAAAAGAAAATTTAAATCATAAAAAAAATGGTTGCCGGCAGACTAAGGATTTATAATTTCGATTTATAATAATCTAATTGATTACTTCTGCTGGATGTACCAAGACGTGCAAACTTTTTATGCTCAAGGAACGCAAGAGCTCTCCGAAGGTTAAGTATGAGGTTTTGAATATATAAGAAGCCTGAAAAGTGACGTCCATTATACATTGATATAAGTGAGCGAAAATTTTGATGTGTTTTTATGAAATCTCTATCATTCACACGTAAATTTCATGTGAATCAATTGAGAGTTCCATCCATACAAAATATAAATCAAAAGATTTCGTTCAAGAAGATTTTCTCCGTTGAGTTTCAGTTCTTAAATGACTCTCATCATACTATTTTTTGATTGTTAAGAATATGTTTTATTTTAAAATGTTAGGCATCGTGTCTAATTTTATATTCTAGAATTATTCATAAATATTTGAATAAAAAATAAAATTTTATGTTTATAAATAACGTAATGTACTCTTAGTCCCAACTAAGACAATAATCGTCATATCATCTATTACTAAATATATCCGAATACCCGGGATTGAAATCAACCTCGTTTGGAAAGAAAACTCTTACGATCACTTAGGTCTTTACAGAGCGAGTGGCTACCACTCCCTTCCCTTCAATAACTATTCTTTCTGCATAATATGTTCCCCTCTAATTAAAAATTTGATTCATATTTTAAAAAATTTTTGATAAGAAATAACTTTTTGCCTATTTTTAAAATACTAAGCACATGCTTATCGGCACCATATTTGTTGACTATATATATTGGTCACATCCCCATGTTGAATCCCAATAGAGAAGTGTCATTTGAATTTTGGTTGAAGAAAGGTGTCATTTTATTTATATTTGAAAAAGGATGTCATTTCATTTTGGGTTAAAAAGAGGCTTGTGTTTCTCAATTTATATATTTAATTAATTAATTTAATTTATTATAATTTTGTAATTAATTAATTTCTTTTGGGGTCTACTACATGTTTAAATAAAATAAAATTTTTTGACATAGCACTTTTCTTTATTTTAAAATGAAACGAAAGCTTCTTTTTAATCCAAAACGAAATGACACCTTTCTTCAACCAAAATTGAAATGACACCTCTCTACAACCAAAAATGAAATGACACCTTCCCGCGACCGTTGATACGATTTGAGGATAGTTTTTAAATTATAGTTTTCTTTTTTGATTTATTAGTCATAGTGTTTAATTTTCTTTTTATTTATAGTTTTGGAATGTTAAATCGAAAAAAGTTAATATCATTAATATTTCAATTCAATAATATAGTACGATCGAAATAAAAGTCATGAATCAGTACTCATTATAAATTAGACTTTTATGTTATAATAGGTACAATTATACAGTGTGTGCTAAGACTAATAGTGTTTCACAATTCGTTTGTATTTTTCAATTTAGCACAGATTTTGCACATTATAAAAATTAATCTTTTAAGTAACGGCTAAGCAAAATTCAAGCGTGAATTCAAGTTATATTACAGTTATAAATAATGTACTTTCTTGTCTATCATTTATCTAACCTTTCACCTTTAGATCACCGATTTTGCTCAAATTTTGAGAAATGTTTTTAGATGTTGAAATATGAATAAAGCCAAAATTTTAGACCCCAATTCTTCATATTTTCCTAGAAAATACGAATATAATAATAATATGAAATAAACTCAGCAAAAAATTAAAATTTTAGCTAAAATTAATATAAATTAGCTAAAATCCTCAATAATCTAGTTAAACTTAACTAGAATATTAAAGTTTTAGTTAAAATTCTCAATAAATTTACGATAAATTATGCAAAAATTATCAGTAAAAAGAAGGATTTAAGTTAAGAAGTCGAGAGATTGACAGCGGCAGCGGCGAAAATCTTTTTTAACAGTTATTATCTGTTAATAATTATAATTAATAAATAAACAAAATTTGAATAATTTTAGTATAAAACATTAAACAAAAGTTATATCTATTTTAGGATACGTAAATAAATATATATAAATGTATGCATTTAGGTGAAAATTACACTTACATTAAAAATAGTCAAACAGCTATATAAAGGGGCACATGTACTAGGATAGGCTTAAACTTTTGTTTTTACCGTATTTATTATGCCCTGAAAATTTGAGAATGATCGAAAGTATGCATTTTTTTTACAGCTCAAGAAACATACGTAGAAAAAAAAAGTATCATTTTTCACGTACAAAATTATATAACGTGAAGTGCAATTTTCCAATCAATACCAAAATTTAATTACATATTCTACTTTAAAAAACAAGTAATTTAACCCCTTATTGAAGCGTGTACCAACCGCGAAACTTGTATTATAGACTTTTGAATTGTTAAAAATCGAGTGACCAAAATGAAAAAGTTTTTGAAAATTGCCCATATATGATATGAATATTTACTTCAAAATATATAATACTCATAAAAATAATTTTTCAATACGTATGCATTACAACAACAATTTATTGAAACACATGACATTATTTTGGTTACGAGTGGATTTTGAGGATATCTATATAGACTAGACAATAGCCACCAAAATTATAAAATGATTTATTAACTCCTCTCGTGTAGATGGCACTAATATTGGATTTTGGAAATGTTGGGAAAACTTGCTTTAAAAAACTTATTATTACCGTCTGCCTTTTATTTTATAATAAAGTTTGAATAAAAATAACCGTCCGCTAACCTCAAGGCAGACACTTCTCACGCGTACTAAGTATCGATGTAGATTTTTCAAATTATTAAGAAATGAATCAACTCGAAATGATTTATTACCGTCTGCTAAAGAAGAATTATGTTTTTTTTTAGCTAAATCAATGCTAAAAAAATTATTGGCAGACATTTTGCTGTAATATAAAATTATATGTATATTTTTAAATAAGTTAACGTTTTAAGGTAATCACAAATAATTTATTACCGTCTGCCATTTAAAATTCAAGTTTTTTGTGGTCAACATAAAATAAAAAAATTAAAGATAAACATTTCTTTATAACAAATGTCATTGGCAGACGCCAATAAAAGTGTCATGGAAAAATGTGAGGGTGACTTATCTATTACCGCCTGCTATTGACTTTATTTTTAAAATTACATCAACTGCTATCTATTTTCACATTTTGCAGAAATTTTCAACATGTTATAATGAAAAAAAAAACTTACTTTGTGAAATTTTTCGATGACTATTAATCATTTATTACCGTCTGCTGTTTTCTTTATCAATACATGGCAGATGTTTTCAATGTGTAATAATGCTAAAGAAAGTGATTGTCTGGTAAAAGGTTTCTTATAACAGTTATTAATGTTTGTTCTGTTTATTATTTTAAGGGTGGAATTTTAATTTAATATTAAGTATACAGTACCGCTCAATAATTCGATAGCACCCCATTGAAATGGCCAATTTTCTGCAAAAAACAGCAAAAATCCACAACTTGAAAGCTTTATAACTTTACGGAAAATCATTGTAGAAAATTTAAAAAAAAAATGCAAATCTGCACTGCACTAAAAGGGAAAGTGACTTTATCCGGAAGAACAAAATGATAGTGGAGAGGTTCGAAAAACAGCAAAGAGCCTCACAACTATGAGAGAAACAGGAAACACCGGACGAAAGGAAGCCCGATGTTTTTCCCGCTAAGAGTAAAGCAAAGAAGCTGCAACGGCCCAAAGCTGTAACCTCGTCGCCGAAACCTGTGACATCCAATGGTCACGTGCCCCCTTTCAGGGAGCAAAAGACCAAAAGGTTGCGATTAGACGAAAAAGAAGAGATAGCGGCGAAAAGGGCAAAACCTTCTACGAGCTTCATGTCACCCGAGGAGTTTCAGATAGCCGACATAGATCGATCAGATCCCGACGGTAAAATGAGCTCTGAAGGCTGGCTGGAGGTAGAGAAAAGGGTGCTGCTAGCGATTGCAGAAAGAGCCGAAGGCGGAAGCGACGAAGAGGTAAGCTTCGACGGAGCCAGCTGGCAGAGGGGTGTCAAGGTCGTTGGTTGCAGCAACAGGAAATCATTAGACTTCCTAAAGCAAGTGATCAGCGGCTGCGGCGAACTCTGACAGGGGGCGAAGTTAGAGTGGTGCCTAGGCCTGACCTCCTGCTCAGCGAGTTGTATCGATCTGGGTCCCTCCTTCAGTGCTGAAGGAAGATGAGACCGTGCTTAAAATTATAAATAGGCAGAATAAGGGGCTCAACACACAAAGCTGGAGAGTTATTTCTTCAGTGGCGAGTAAAAATGCAACGGCAAGGACTACGTCATTGCTATTGACCAAGGGTCCTTTAACAACATTATGTTCACGAAGGGAATCATCAAGTTCGGACTAGGCACGCTGAAGGTAAGGCTTTCCATCTCCAAGGACAAAAATGGAGAAACCGGGTCTGCAAGTGGTGCAAATTAACTTGCACCACTGTGAAGCAGCCTCGGAAGACTTGATGCTGTTGCTGAATGAGGACAACATTGACGTTGCCCTAGTCCAGGAACTATGGATCGTAAGAAACAAAATCCAAGAACTGGGACAAAAAGGATATGACCTATCAGATGGCAGGTAGGAAAAGAGCCTGCATTTTAGCAAAAAGAGCACTAAAACTCAGATTGTTAACTCAATACAGCAACAACGATATGACTACGGTGTTAATGGAACAGAAGGACAGACCAGCGCTGACCATCACCTCCATATATATGCCGTACAAGGACAAAGAGCCACCATCCCTCCTCTTTCGACAGAAGGTGAAAGACACCACAGCGAAGGGTAGGCAAATGGTGATAGGAGCTGATGCCAATGGCCACCATAATCAGTGGGGGAGCAGCAACAACAACGAGAGAGGTGAGTCAATTTTGGATTTTATACTAACCACTAACATAATTTGCAATAGAGGTAATGTTCTCATATTTGTAAATAGGATTAGGGGGAAGTGATAGATCTAACCTTGACCACAAATTCAGAGCAATATAGGGTAGAAAATTGGAGAGTTTCCCTGAAAAATTCCTTTTCAGACCATAGGATAATCCTTTTTAATATATATCGCGATCCTTCAAAGGTTAGGGACTTTAGGAACCCCAAAAAGACTGACTGGGCGCGTTTCTCGAAACTGGTGGAGGAGGAAACCCAGACATGGAGCACTTTTCGTGTCTCGCCAAATCCTACTATCGGTGAAATCGAGGAAAGCGTGGAGATCCTAGAAAATGCACTGCATGGAGCATACTTGAGGTCGTGTCCCATCAGGAAGAGCCACATAAAAACCAAACCCTGGTGGAATGCGGAACTAAGGCTGCTGAGAACGACCTCGAGAAAACTCTATGCAATAGCTAGAAAAGATAATACAAACGAGAACTGGGAAAAGTACAAAACCAGCTTTAATGAATGCAAGAAGAAAATCAGAGAAGCAAAATGGGACTCCTTTGAAAGGTTTAGCCAATCCGTCAAGGATGTAAATGAGTCAGCCAGGTTCATAAAGGCGTTCGCAAAGGACCCGATGATCATAAAGAGCGTCAGGAAACCGGATGACTCATGGACCAAGACCAGTAAGGAGACCCGAGACTTCTTAATGAATGTCCATTTCCCGGAAAATCGGGAAGCAGAAGAAACGGAAGAACCCCCAATCCAAGATGAAATGGAAATAGGGGAAAAAAGAGAATTGGTAAAAGAGATTGTGTCAAGGGAAAGAGTAGCGTGGGCAGTGAGCACATTTGGTCCTTATAAATCAGTATGGCCGGATGAGGTTATGCCGATTATGCTGCAGAAGTCTCTAGACACAATTGTAGAACTATTGATAAAGGTTTTCTCAGAAAGTTTACTACTGCGATATAAACCAAGAAAATGGAAAGAGGTAAAAGTAGTCTTCATACCCAAAGCAGGAAAATCTAGCCACACACTACCTAAAGACTTCAGACCTATTAGCCTCTCATCCTTCTTATTAAAGACATTGGAGAGGTTAGTAGATCAACACATAAAGGAGACCACGGAAGTGGAAAAGAACTGCACGGCACAACATATTTAAAAGACAAATCAGTGTATAGTGCATTGCATGAAGTAGTAAGGACAATAGAAAATCGGAGTGGACCGTATAACTATCAACTGGATCATGGTAACGTTGGAAAGCAGAATCATAAATTCGGAATTAGGCAACGGAACTACCACAAGAAAAAGCACAAGAGGAACACTACAGGGAAAAGTTTTATCTCCCCTTCTGTGGTTAGTGGTAATAAATAAAACCCTCAAAAGACTCGAGGAAAAAAGAATAAAAGTGGCAGCCTATGCTGACGACATGGTGGTACTGATTACGAGCAAAAATGCGACTGTGATCGGTGATATCATGGAGTCAGCCCTAGTAGGAATAACTAAGTCAGCAAAACAAAACGAATTGGGAGTAAATCCTAATAAAACGGAACTGATTCTGTTCACGAGAAGATACAAAACTCCAGAGATAAAACTGCCAAAACTTGGGGGCACACACTCGTGCTGTCCAAAGAAGCAAAATATCTGGGAGTTGTCCTTGACTCGAAGCTGCGCTGGAAGCGGAAAATCAAAGAAAGAATCAAAAAAAGAATAAATGCATACTACACATGCAGAAAAATGTTCGGTAAGAGATGGGGTCTGCAACCGAAGATAACGCAATGGATGTATAATGTGATTGCTAGATCAATAGTCACTTACGGAGCACTGGTGTGGTGGTGCGCCATGAACAAAGAAATAAATAAAAAGAGCCTAAACAAAGTACAGCAAGTGGCTACCTTAGGCACAAATGGGGCAGTGAGGAATACACCACAAGCACCCATGGAGATAATGCTCAATCTAAAACCGCTAAATCTAGTTATTAAAGGAATCGCCTTAAAAGGAGTCATCAGATTAAGAAACTCAAATCTATGGAAGCAGGATAATGACTGTGTACACACAGGCATAAAAAAAGAAATGTTAAAAATGGACAAAGGTGCGGGTGCATTGTTAACACAGTTAACGGACCACATGTTACCCAAGCTGGAGTTCAAGAAACAACTTGATATATGGATACCGTCGAAAATAGAATGGGACGACGGTAAAGTAATGAGAAGTAATAAATGGGCTGTTTTTACAGACGGCTCCAAATCATTAAGCGGCACAGGAGCAGGAATCTACTCAATGGAACTAGAAGTCGAGGAGTCGTACAGACTCAAAAATGACTGCAGTATCCTACAAGCAGGAGTCCTGGCTATCGAAAAAGTAGCCCGGCTTATCCAGAGTAAAGGAGGCTCCAGCAGAGCCACAATTTACACGGATAGTCAAGCTGCCTTAAAAACATTAACGTCCAAGGTCACCAGATCAAAGGCTGTGATGAGCTGCCAGGAGGATCTGTCATGGATCCGTGAGAGCGGAGTCAGACTCTGCTGGGTTCCCGGACACAGTGGTGTGGAAAGTAACCAAAAGGCGGACGAGCTGGCAAAGCTGGGAGCGGATAGAGACAGTGCGGAAGCGTGCAGGGAACCACAGCCACCGATCGAAGTGATTAAGACAGCTATTGATAAAATACTACAAGAGAGGCACAATAAGGACTGGAACAACCGCAGTGATTGCAGAATAGCCAGGAAATTGTGGCCGGAAATTGATGAAAAGAAAACAAAGGAGCTTTCAAGCTACAAAAGAACCTCAGTCAGCATGATCGCAGGAATAATAACAGGTCACTGTGCTTCTGAGTCAATATTTTCCTTGTGATTATAATCAGGATCATAGGCTGTACAAGTCATGCTAGCATATTCACATTCACTTATTGTTGTCTTTTCGCTAAATGATTGACTCAGTTTCAATTCTGGCTCAATCGGTTCTAAAGCTGGAGATTGGACAAGTATTTCAAAATTTTCTAGAATGAAAATATCTTTATCTGCAATAAAATGTAATTATGAAAAGAAAAAATGGATTAACAATTAGATTTTGACAAATTATAAGTACAACATTTACCTATTACGTTTTTACTTCCAATCGAAATCATCTAAGTTTGTATATGTTCTACTGGTTTAGCGAGGAACTCTTTTTTCACTTGATCACTCATTGAGCTTAATAATTTCATAGAATCTTCTTGGGAAATGTCAAATACATCACGCATTTTCATTAAAAAATCATTGACTTTTCTACTTTGTTTGTCTTGAAATTTTCTAATTTCTGCATTAAAGTCGTAAATTTTTCTTAGTTTTTCACGACAATGGTCGAATCGTTTTGCTTTTATTAATGATTTTTCCCATACATTTATCACTTCCTTTATTACGACTTTAATAGCATTGACTACATTGAGTTCATCATTTTTAATTTTGTACTATAGCCTTTTCATAACACCTAGGTTAGATGCTGAATAATTTTCATTAAAATTTGAAATTAGATTTTCTTTAATAATCGATAGTTTTAAATTCTATTTATCTCTAATAAAAACTATTAATTCTTTTAAAAAATCTAATAAATATATAAAAGAATTGATAAAGCTAAAAATTAATATTTTTAACAAGAACAAAATAAAAAATTGTATGCATCTAAAAAGTACTTAGTACTTACTAGTTATTAAATTACTAATTTATTTATTTATTTATTACCAGAAAACAATTTACAAAGGTAAATCCTACAAAGGTAAATAATATTACCTGTTCGTAGGTCCAGTACAGATACATACTAAACTTACTAAATAAAAATACATAAAAAAACTTACATACTAACAGTAGTATGAACATCTGTTACTCCTGCACTTAGATATATTATCTCCCAGAAGTATACACTATGACATATATACACGAAAAACATTTACATATAATATTTAAATTTGTTTAACGTGAGTTTCAAATATTTTTTCTTTTTTTTCGTATAACATCATTAAAATTCTAATTTATACTCAATATAGTGAAAATAAAAGTAGTCCAGAATTAGTAAACTTACAAAATTATTATAAAATTTTAAAATTTTCTAAAAAAAAATTTTTTTTATTTAATTTAATCCAATTTTTTAAGTTATTTTTAACAACAATACTCTTAAAATTAAGATTTCTGATTTCAATTGGTAAGGAATTAAACAATTTAATTGCAACGATGTAACTATTTTTCTTACCTATAGTCTTATTTATTTTTGTCAATTTTAGACATTTACGTCTAGTGTTACTTTTCAATGTATTAAATTTATTTTTCAATTCTTGATAATGATAATGCAGAGACTCGAAATTAAAACTCTGGATCATATTAAGTGGACAGTTATTTTTAACAAAAGTGTTTTTATTTATTATTCTCAAAATTCTATTTTGTAAATTTTGCAATAGACGCATATTATTATTATATGCGCCTCCCCAAGCTATTATTCCATATGTAAATACACTGTGTACTAAAGAGTATTACATCATCATCAAAATTTCAGTTTTCATTATCCTAGCCAATTTTGAGAAAGCAAAAATAAAATATTTAGTTCTATTTATTATATTTTCAATATATTTATCCCATTTCATGTTAAAATAAAAAATTATACCAAGATATTTGCAACTTTCAACCTTAGTCAAAATTTTATCACAAATCTTTATTTCAACGGTGTCAGGGACACTGTCTGTATAACAACCAAAGGTCATATATACAGTCTTGTATTTAAAGAAAGATTATTCAAAGCTAAGTAATTATATACTTCATTCAGATAATCATTCATACTATATTGCATTTCTCTCCAAGATTCTCCTATTGATACTATCACAGTGTCATCTGCATAGGCTACAACCTCACCTACAGGCAGTACACTGAATAAATCATTCACGTATAGAACAAACAATAAAGACCCCAGAATAGTTCCCTGGGGAACTCCAATAGTTATATCACCAAATTGACTGAATCAATCTTTTATTTTGACTCTTTGCTGTCTATTCATCAAATAATTAGTCATTAAATCCAGAGCCTTTCCTCGTATTCCATACCTATTTAATTTCTCTAGTAAAATTTCACGGTCTTCTGTATCAAAAGCTTTTGCCAAATCGAGGAAAGTAACAATTATCTTTTTACCTTTATCCAAGTTATTGTATATAATGTTTGAAATGTACTCAAGAGCATCCTTTGTTCCCTTTCCTTTAACAAAACCATATTGCTGATTATTTATTATTTTATATTTATCAATGAATTCATATATTGTATCATGAATTATTCTTTCAAAAATTTTAGCTACGTTTGATATCAATGAAATAGGTCTATAATTTGCAACAACTTTTTTATCACCTGACTTATAGACAGCTACTACATTAGCTTTTTTGGCCAAACAGCCTATTCTATTGATACATTAAAAATATATGCCATAGGCTCGGAAATATATTCAGCCATTACCTTCAAAGTTTTCGCATTTATATTATCAACTCCCCCTGCCTTATTTTTTAAGTTGTTCATTATTCTCATAACCTCTATTTCATTAGTAGCTTTAATAAAGATAGAGTTATCATTCATAGTAGGTAAACTCAGATTTCTATTCCTAGGTCTATTAATACTATTTCTTAAATCTAAAACAACCTTTTTCTAATACTTATTCATATAATTTGCTTTATCTTCCTCATTTTCCATTTTTATATTGTTTTCATTCAATAAACTGGGTATATTATCTCTTTGTTTACTCTTTTTATTCAGTTTATTACTTATATACAGTGGGGTCCAATAAAAAAGAGCCACCCTTGAAAAAAAAGTACTAAATTAAAAATCTTGTATCTCAACAAATAAGGGTCGTACAGAACTCTACGACCACTCATTTTAAACACCTTGACTATTTTCATGTTTAATTTTGGCATCTTTAATTACCTTATTTAACAGTTTAACGTATTTATCATATTCAACTTTAAGTAAATTATTTCCTATATTTCTCTTCCATATTTTATATAGTTCCTCTTTAGTTCCACACAAAACAATAATTCCTTTAGTTATCCATACCTTTCTAGGTTGGTTTTTTTATTACTTTTGTTTTTAATTACTTTTGCTGCCATATTCATACATATTTCAATCTCACTAATCAAAGTGTCAACAGACATATTTGGATCATTACCATTTTTCAAAATATTCCAATTTTTTACCCTTGTTATTTCTTTTAGCTTACTATAATTTATTTGAATATAATTTTCATTATGCTCTTCCATTTTTAGATTTTCATCAAAATTAACAAATAATGGATAGTGATCTGTAAAAGTTTGTGTAACCTTAAACGATTTAATAATCATACACTCAAAGAAATTTCGTTTTTGGATATCTCAATATTTAGAATCTATTGATTTCATGAAAGAAACAACATTTCATAACTCTACATTTCGTATTATTTTAATTCGTACAAGCGTATAAAATAAACTCTAAGAATCCTCGAATACATGCAAAACGAAACTGAACTTGATCTTACTCGAAATTCGTAAATATGGAATTCGATGAGTCCTCGCAATAGCGCAAGCGCACGGCCGAGCTACCTCAACTCGGCTCTGGGCGTCTGAGACTCCGTGAGCCGAGATTCTCGATTTCTGCAATACCTTTAAATAAGAGACTCCGACGCTAGTGAATCAATTTAACACAATGTATTGAAAAGTCTTTATCCCTTAAGTTATCGACATCTCCAAAGGCGAAATAGATAGTAGAATCAGTTCTCATATAGAAGTTATCTATATAAGTTCCATTTGAATCATTAATAGACGGTCTAGTTGTCCCTGTAAAACACGGAAAATATCCACTTTCTAAGAAATTATTTAGAAATTCCATACTGAAATTATTTTGATTTAATATATCAATGTTAAAATCCCCTACAACGCAATGATTTTTGATATTTCTCTTTTCACGCAGATACTTGTTTACATACAATACAAATTCAGAAACAGGTATATCATGTGAACTATAAATTGCAGATATTTCAAATTTTTCGTTATTACTTAGTATCAATTTTGTATTTGAAAAACTTAGTCCACCCATTACCACAATACTAGTTGTATGAATAATACTTTCCTTGATATAAACTACCACTCCATCAGACTTATTTATTCTACTATTATTATAATATATTTTGTAACCTGAGATCTGGAAAAATTTAAAATAATACAGATTCCAGGTTTCCATGCAAACAATCACAATAGGTTTAATTTTCAGACCCTCAATAAGAACCTCAAGTCTAGTAATATTTGCATTTGAACTTCTAACATTAATATTCAAAATTAAATTTTTATAGCTAAGATTATCATTGAGCGTCCGAAAATCCTTTACAGTACTTTCATTTGGTATCAATTCATCACAATACATTTCATTCTCCTTTTTTAATTTTGTTTGAGTTTTTTAGTTTATTTATTTAGCTTAATTCTGTTTACCCTGCGTAGATGAACTTCTTCCATTTTCTGTGTTCTTTTCCGTAAACGTTTCAGCTGCTTTACCCGTTGTTGACTTCTTTTCTTGATAGTTTTCTATCTTATCAACATACATGGATATGTTAGTTTGCTTCGGATAATTAGTCATTTCTATGGACTTTTTTATTTTTCTTTTAAACAATATATAAGCACTGCTATCATTTGTCAATGAAAAGTTAATTGAATATCAACTTTTCATTGAAAACAGTATGTATGTTTATTAAATCTAAAAAATTTTTTCCATACGTAAACTTACATATATTTAAGTAATGTAATATTACTTATGCAAAGATCATTCTATCCTTGTTTTTCTTATAAAAGTAGAGTAAGATAGAATGATGTTTGATATATGTAAACTGAGTACCGAGTGTTGAGAGTTGAATATAAATTCGAGCATACTCGGTCGTTGATACAGGTCGGAAAACTCCGCTGGTGGGGGTGAGTCTCTTGATGTCCAAAAGTATAGTTTCAAAATCTACAAATTCATAGTGCGCTGCTATCGTATTAAGTATTTCAAACTTTCAACATCTCAATATTTTCACAATTTTTCCAATTTTCGAGAGGTGCAAATTATTAAGATATAATTTTTGTACGGTACAAATTAAAATAAAGCTACCCACACAGCATGAAATATTGCAGTGAAACTTTCACTGAAATATTGTGCTGAAATATTGTCAGAAGATTGCAGCAATCTTGTCTTAACATTGCTAAGAGGTTTCATGAAATATTTCAGTGTGATATTGCTGCAAACTTGCTACAAGGTTACAGAAAATAATTCAAGCAATATTGCAAGGAACCTTTCATGAAAGGTTGCAGCGAGGTTTCTGCAAGGTTTTATAAAACATTTCATGAAATATTGCAAGAAACCTTTCATAAAAGGTTCCAGCGAGGTTTCTGCAAGATTTTAGAAACAATTCATGAAATATTGCAAGAAAACTTTCATGACATGTTTCAGCGAGGTTTCCAGCAAGATTTAGAAAACATTTCATAGAATATTGCAAGAAACCTTTCATGAAAGGTTACAGCGAGGTTTCTGAAAGATTTTAGGAATATTTCATGAAATATTGCAAGAAACCTTTTATAAAAGGTTGCATAGAGGTTTCCAGCAAAATTTAGAAAACATTTTATAAAATATTGCAAGGAACCTTTCATGAAAGGTTGCAGCAAGATTTCTGCAAGATTTTAGAAATATTTCATGAAATTCCGCAAGGAACCTTTCATGAAAGGTTGCAGCGAGGTTTCTGTAAGATTTTAGAAACGATTCATAAAATATTGCAAGAAAACTTTCATGACATGTTTCAGCGAGGTTTCCAGCAAGATTTAGAAAACATTTCATGGAATATTGCAAAGAACCTTTCATGAAAGATTGCAGCGAGGTTTCTACAAAATTTTAGAAATATTTCATGAAATATTGCAAGAAAACTTTCACGAAAGGTTGCAGCGAGGTTTCTGCAAGATTTTAGAAACATTTCATGAAATATTGGACGAAAACTTTCACGACATGTTTCAGCGAGGTTTTCAGCAAAATTTAGAAAACATTTCATGGAATATTGCAAAGAACCTTTCATGGAAGGTTGCAGCAAGTTTTCTGCAAGATTTTAGAAATATTTCATGAAATATTGCAAGAAACCTTTCATGAAAGGTTGCAGCGCGGTTTCTGTAAGGCTTTAAAAACATTTCATGAAATATTGCAAGAAAACTTTTATTACATGTTTCAGCGGGATTTTCAGCAAGATTTAAACAACATTTTGATGGAATATTGCATCAAACTTTCTATGAAAAATTGCAGCGAGCTGTCTGCAAGATTTTAGAAACATTTCATGAAATATTGCAAGAAACCTTTCATGAAAGATTGCAGCAAGGTTCCTGCAAGATTTTAGAAACATTTTATAAAATATTGCAAGAAACCTTTCATGAAAGGTTTCAGTGAGGTTCCTAGCAAGATTTGGGGAACATTTTACGAAATATCGCAAGTGACCTTTGATGAAAGGTTACAGCAAGGTTCGTGCAAGATTTTAGAAACATTTTACGAAATATTGCAAGATATCTTTTATGAAAGGTTTCAACGAGGTTTCCAGCAAAATTTGATGAATATTTCATGAAATATTACGAGGTATCTTTTGTTAAAAGTTGCAGTAAGATTTCTGCAAGGTTTTTGACAAGATTTCTAAGATATCACAAAAAATATTGCTATATACATTTCGCCAATGGTTATTACCATATTTTTGGCAATCTTTATAAAATATTCCAGAAAAGCGTTTCACAAAAAATATCAGCAAAGTTTCATGAATAATTTCAAAATGAAATTGCAGCAAACCTTTCATAAACAGTTTCAGCAATAATTTCGCAAGTTTTTATAAAAGATTCTAAGAGCAGTCCAGATTCGATGTTCTTGCCTTATATTTGGTTTCCTGTTATTTACTCAAGTATTTATTGCTGTAGCTGTATTGTAAACGGTAAGTTGAGCGCAATAAGTATGCTATTATTATAAATATTTATGCGTAGGGTAAAAAAATCCATCGAATTGTTATTGAAAAAAGTAAAGAACGCATGAATATTAGAAACAAAACCTTTTATTTCAATATTCTCTACTTTTCTCATAAACGATGCTGAAGAATTTTTTCTTCTTGTGCACAAATATTGATAATAATACTATTGCGCTCAACTAGTAATTTATAGATAGAACGATTGATACTTAAGCAAATAAGAAAAACTTTATCACACAAGGATAGAAAATCCTGCCTACTATTAAATATTACTGCAGCAAGCTTTTGGCAAGATTTAACGGCATGTCGGAGCTGCAGCAATCGAGTTTTGCTTTTTTTATTTTATCGATATCATTTTAAATTCTTAAATTAAACAAATATAATGACTTGTCCGCACTAAAGTTATATTAGTACAATAATTTTTGTGAAAATAAAAAATCATTTGGATTTGTTATTTTTTTATGAGCTTGGATTGGAAATTAGATATCAAACTCGACAAACCTAACCTTAAAATACGATATATTGAAAGTTTTTATTATAACTTTGTATGTATAATATTTTGGTGGTTTTCTTGAGTTGTCCGCACTAGAGTTTAATCTTACAAATTTTTTCTTTATAGCAAAAAAACTCAATTAAACGCATCGTTTATTCATAAGTTAAGATTGGAAATATTATTAGAAGACGGACAGCTTCGTCATGCTCTTAAGAAATATTTTACAAAATATTGCAGGAAACCATACGGAAAGGTATGAGCGTTGTTCGCGGCAAAATTTGGGAAAAATTTCATGAAATATTACGAGAAACCTTTCATGAAAGATTGCTGCAAGGTTTCTTGAAATGTTTTTAGAAATATTTCAACCGGGTTCTAGCGCGGACATATAAATGTTGCTGCAATATTTCATAAAAGGTTGCTACGAGGTTTTCTGCAAGGTTACGGCGAGGTTTTCTGAAAAATTGCTGTGTGGTTGCTTAAAATGTTTTTGCTATTTTTCCCGCAAGATTCCTGTGAGGTTTCTTGAA
Source organism: Anastatus disparis (assembly GCA_017163975.1). NCBI lineage: Eukaryota > Metazoa > Arthropoda > Insecta > Hymenoptera > Eupelmidae > Anastatus > Anastatus disparis. The sequence goes on along the minus strand of JAFFSR010000369.1, from coordinate 747,764 downwards.
ATGTTTCTGTTACATTTCCTGAAAGATTGCTGCGAGGTTTCCTGCAAGGTTGCGGCGAGGTGTTCTAAAAGATTGCTGCAAGGTTTCTTGAAATGTTTCTGTTACATTTCCTGAAATATTGCTGTGAGGTTTTCATGAAAGGTTGCTGCGAGGTTTTCTGAAAGATTGCTGCGAGGTTTTTAGAAATATTTCAACCGGGTTCTAGCGTGGACATATAAATGTTGCTGCAATCTTTCATGAAAGGTTGCTGCGAAGTTTCGAAACTTTCATGAAACCTTGCAGCAACCTTGCAGCAATCTTTCATGCTGTGTGGGTAAGTACGTAAGAATTATTACGGAAATGAATTACTCCAATGAGAGATCGTTCCTTTAAAACTTCCGAAGTAAGGAAATTGAAAAAAGTCTAAAAGAGTCCAGGTACCCTGTTCACAGATTTTATTATCTAATTTTCTTCACAACTTCAAACCACCATATCTGGGCGAATAAAACACCTAAAAACTTTTCTATAAAATGTCTTCAACTTCTACTGTCTTTAAATTCTATAAAGGTCTTCAACTCTTCTTTTTCATAACACAAATTATTTTAATTTGCAATGCTGAATACCTATTGATAAATACAAAAAACCGCAAAAATAAGTACATTTTTGTGAATTTTTAGCAAATTTAAGAGATAAATAGTCGACAAAAAATGTTTTGCTTTTCAAAATCACTACAAGGGACACTGTTCTTACTCACAAAGATGATCTATGTGTATTTCAACGTTCTAAAAAATTTTTCTAAGAAAGGAAAACAATAGGAATATAAGAAATATAAAAATAATGCTATTAAAAAGCGTTTTTTAACAATTGAAACGGGGTTTTCTCCTTCGAAATCGAGTTTCTATGGTGCATTCGTAGTTTTTGGGTATATCAAGCAGATGTCAGAGACGGGAGACAGTATTCAAGCAGTTTGAAAAATAAGTGCCACCCTAATATATATATATATATATATATATATATATATATATATATATATATTTTTATGAATGAGGTATTATGCAGACAAAATCATAGATGAATCGTGACTTATGCAGACATTAGCGTACTTATGCTGACGTCCGCATAATGCCACCCGTTTTTCATTTATTTATTGATACTTGTGCTGACAATTCCATACAGTAGATTTTTCTTGAGTTGAGTTACGAAAAAATTCTACAAAACAAAAACGCGCCCACCAATCAAATTTCGAGAACAAATGTGCCCACCAATCAAAGTTTTAATAAATTCGTATTTAACATATGCGTAAGTAACAAAGGAAGGGATAACATAGGAGACTGCCACACACCCGCGACGTGTGCAGGACACTAAACAAAGGCTGTACTGTATGAGTCAGCATAATGCCGCGTACATACGTTTATATATATATATATATATATATATATATATATATATATATATATAAGGGTGCCCCTTATTTCCCAAAGTATGAAAATCGGTCATGATACTTTCTAGATTTCTAGTATTTCATTCAAAACTTCAGAAAAAACTTTGATGATAGGAAAAAAATAGAGTTAGATAGTGCTGCCACTCGTAAAAAGGTTTTCTGAGGGATGATTTTTTAAGCATATTCTATTTTTGTATAATCCCAAGGGACTTTGATAAATTATTATATCTGAAGCGAAAAAAAGTGTTATTAACTTCTTGGAAACCCTTTTAGTTGAGATATAAATGCAAAGTGCTGGTAATTTAATAGAAAAAACAAAATCTTTTCGATTTTAGCTGTTTTTAGAGTCATAAGTAATCTAACAACCTTGTTAACGCAACAGATAATGACCTCAAGACCTTTAATTTGATGGGTGACAGAAGTCTCAGCGCCTAAGGATCATGAGTTATAGCCATTTTAACGTTAACTACTATCATATTTGATATAAAATTCCATATCATAATTGAAAAATGAGTTGATCATTATTAAGCTTTAACTTACCGTAATTTTGTTGTAAAATTTAGTGTTTTCAGGAATACGCATCAATCTTGCCGGGGGCAGACTGATGCATATAATTAGAAGAACAATCGCATTACAAAATACACATGCGAATATAAATAGATGAAGTACCATTAAATTTTTTATTTTAACACATTATACGTTTATTTACTATTATACACATTATTTAATATTATTTACATTATACGTTTATTTATCTCATATGAAATCACTAAATTTATTAAATGTAATTTTGTTTATGTATAGCCAACCTTATTTTTCAGTCTCGGAACCTGAGAGTGTTAAAAACTAAGGTAAAAACTACGCTTTTACAGCAGCTTATAAGGGCCATTTAGCGCGTAAGTTGTGAAGTAAAATTTCTTTATTTAATTTAAGAGTGTGTCTAGGCAGCAAGCAAGCTTACGCTAACTCTAGCGTACGCTAATCTCTGTTTATGAACTCTCTTAGTGTACGCTACATTAGCGTACGCTAGATTTAGCGCACGCTACATTAGCGTACGCTAGATTCAGCGCACGCTATATTAGCATACGCTAGATTAGCACACGCTACATTAGCGTACGGTAGATTTAGCGCTGTATTAGCGTACGCTAGATTTGATATACACAAAATATTATCAAGAAAATAATCTATCTATTTATCGTACGCAAAGCTCGGAAAACTTTTACGTTTACCAATAAAATATTTCTTTAGCTTCACGTACGAAAAAAGATTGTTAAACGCATGCGAAAGGGACTATTAGTGTACCACAGTAAAAAATAATTTAAAACCAATAACCCAAAGATCTAAGTACCCCATAAAGGAGTATTTGAGTTTTTAGGTTATTCGTCTTAAACTTATCTAATTATAATTTTTATTTTTCAGTAGTTAAATTAAAAAACCAACAACCTAAAGACCCAAATACTCCTCTATGGGGTACTTGGATCTTCGAGTTATTGGTTTTGTATTATTCAAACTTTTTTTAAATTATTTCTTTGGTTCAATTTAAAACCAATAACCCAGATATCCAAGTATCTCTTAGAAGGATATTTGTCTTTGGATTATTGGTTTTAAATTCAACTAAAGAAATAATTTTGAAAATAATTTGTATAATTTAAAGAGTCCGTCTACGCGGTGTATCATCGCGCACGAAAAGTGAGGTTCGCGTACGCGAAAGCCTCCCCACCATAGAGCCACATTACCCCTCATTTTTTGTGCGCGAAAAATTAAAATATTTTTCGCACAAATGAAATTAAAAAAATTTTTATAGCACCAATTTATTTTTTTAGTTAAATTTAAAACCAAATTATTTCTTTAACAAATTTAAAACCAATAACCCTAAGACACAAATACCCGTCTAGGAAGTACTTGGGTCTTTGGGTTATTGGTTTTAAATTTAACTAAAGAAATAATTTGGTGTTAAATTTAAAACCAATAACCCAAATACCCAAATACTCATTAGATGGGTATTTGTGTCTTTGGGTTATTGGTTTTGAATTAATTAAAAAAATATAATGCTAAAGTATAAAATGTTATTTTCGCACGCGAAAAAAGTAGAAAATTTTATGTCTGCGTGCGAAAGAGGTTTTCATTTTTCGCGTACGATAAATGAGGGGTAATGTGGTCACATGGTGGGGACACGTTCACGTACGCAAACCTCACTTTTCGTGCGCGATGATACTCCGCGTAGATAGACTCTAATTTAAAACCAACAACCTGAAGACCCAAATACTCCGAGAGGGATATTTGGGTCTTTAGGTTATTGGTTTTACATTCAACTGAACAAAAAATAAAAAAAATAATTAGAATATATAAAAATCAATAACCTAAAGACACAAATACCCCACTATGAAGTACTTAGGTCTTTGGGTTATCGGTTTTAAATTATTGAAATGATTTTTTTAATTATTCCTTTAGTTAAATTAAAATTCAACAACCCAAAAATCCAAGTATCCTTCAAAGGGGTATTTGTGTTTTTAGGTTATTGGTTTCATGTTTAACTAAAGAAATAATTTGAAAAATAATTTTAAAAGATATTTTAAAATTTTTTCGTGTGCGAAAGTGCGTGGAAACAAAGTTTTGGAACTTGGAACCGATAATTTCGTTTGCGAACTGACACATTCATTAACATGCGAATTTGGTGACACGCTGATAAACTCTTTCGCGTGCGACTGTGGTACACTAATAATCCCTTTCGCATGCGTTGAACAATTTTTTTTCGTACGCGAAGCTAAAGTAATATTTTATCGGTAAACGTAAAAGTTTTCCGAGCTTTGCGTACGATAAATAGATAGATTATTTTCTTGATAATATTTTGTATATATCAAATCTAGCGTACGCTTGCTTGCCGCCTAGACACACTCTTAATTTAATTGTTGTCTAATTATTAATTTCAGGATTATATGGAAAACAAATTTAGTACAAAATTAATGATAAAAGCATATCGTAAGTATAATTGTTGAAATTTAATTTATTAATCTGATGATTCGTTAGTCGTTGTAAGAATCCAATCTGTAAAGGATCATATAGTATTGAAAATGGGCGTACCCTTTTCAAAAATCTGAGCGCGCATAGAATGTGCCGTGCGAGTTGTGAATACCCTTGTAATTCATATTAATAAATAAAATTTTAACAATTTTAGTTACAATGTACACTCTTAAATCAAAAGAGTAAAAATTGGTAATAAAAAGTAAAAAAGTATAGTTTTTTCTTCATAAAAGAGTAAATTGAAGATTTTACCTCTTGTAGAAGTAAATTTGATGACTTTATAATTTATAAAGAGAAACTTAAGGTGTTTACTCTTTTTATAATAATAAAAACGTATATTCTTTACTTTATAAAAATCAAATGACTTTAAAAGGTATGATGCTTTTTTTTTCATAAAGATTAGAAACTATGTTATTTACTTTACGAAGAATAAAAGATTATGTTGCGTTTTCTAAAGAGTAATTTGATGAATTTCCTCTTTTGCTAATAGATAAAGGGCACATTTATAACTTTGTAAAGTAATAGTATAAAATAATACTTTGATAGTTAAGAGGAGGTCACGTATCTCTGTCCTTTTCTAATCAAAGAAATAAGTTTTTTACAAAAACTAATAACTTTAGCAAAAAATGAAGAGAAAGCCGCATCTCGTCTCAAAAAAAGCAATATTTTCTTTGATGAGAAAGAATTAATTTTATTGCTTCGTTTTCAAGAAAACCTTGAAAAACTTAAATCATAGAGGTTAGGTTGGACAATTTGATTTTTCAAGATTTTCTTGAGAATAAAGCAATAAAATTAATTTTTTCTTATCAAAGAAAATATTGCTTTTTTTGATACAAGATGCGGCTTTCTCTTCATTTTTTGCTAAAGTTATTAGTTTTTGTAAAAAAATAATTTCTTTGATTAGAAAAGGATAGAGATACGTGACCTCCTGTTAAAGAGAATAATTTGATCAATATTATCTTTTACAATATTGCTCAAAAGAGTAAATTAATCAATTTACTATTTTCGAGATGATAAAGTCACGTAACTACTATAAGTATAGAATATACTCATATATCATCATTTTTTATTACATACACTGAAAAGCTTTTCAGGAATATAAAAATTCTCATAGTATTATAAGTATCTCCAATACTTATAGTAATAACGTGATTTATCATCCCGAAAATAGTAAATTGATGAATTTACTCTTTTAAGAAATAACGTAAAAGCAAATATTGATTAAATTATTCTTTTTAATCATTGAAATATTATTTTACTCTTTGCAAAGTTAAGAATGTACCTTTTACCTGAGATTAGTAGAGATCGCCGATGAGCATAAACGAGAGCGTGCCCGTTAAAATTCAATGTAAACTAATGCCGCCACATGGACAAATGCCCGAACTATACGCGCAAAGCCCCTCCACGTTCACACGCGCGTAGAGAAGCAAGCGAGAGGGGAGGAGACAAACACATGAAACACGTGACTTCCAGTGGCGTAGATAATCTTACGACAAACTCGCTTTAGCTCGTTTTCGCCGCGGTGCCGTATAGCTTTATTTAAATGTGATTAACCGTTCCGGAAATTTGTTCATTAATCACATATTTTATTTGAAACATAAATATATTTTTTAATACTAAAAATCCTTAAGGTATAATTAACCCTTTCAGGGGCAGTGGGTCTCCTGGAGATCCACTTATTTTTTCGCGATTTCCCCTGATTTTTGATAGGGAAAAAATTCACTTGTAATATAGCGTTGCCAATGCACAGTTTTAATGCGCCCCTGAAAGGGTTAAACAAATTATAATAAATAAAATCATTTGAGGGCGATGAACATATGTAACTTTTTACTCTGATCAACTATTGTATGCGGTAGCTGTAGTCACTAAGTTTTTACGCATCTCACCGTTATTCTAATTTTGCCAAGTTCAAACCCGATGTTCCACCTATTTTTTTTTTTTTTTTATGTATTATTTTTAAATATTATATATTTTTATAATCAATTTTCATAGCGGGAAAAATAAAATTTAAAATTTATTCAACACCTTAAATTCTATTTTATTTCAAAAATATAAAAAAATATATTTATAGATAGGGATAGAAAAAAGTTTTAATGTCAATATTACATGGATATATAACTTATATCAATATGAAATAAAAACGTAGCTAGTTCTGTAATTTTTTCCTGTTAAATAAAAAATATTAAAGATTAAAAAAAATTATTATAAATTATAGTTGTTTTTTATTCTCACTCCTTTGCGAATAATAAAACCTTTTTTGTTCTTTAAAAAAAGGTCCTTTTCTAAATTTATATAAATGTATGACATTTTTAACTAATTTAATAAAAATAGAAAATAAATATGAAGAAATCTAATTTCAATTTGGAAAAGTAAAAGGCATCTTTTCGAAATTCATTTAAATGTATGACATTTTTAACTCATTTAATAAAAATAGAAAATAAATATGAATAAATCTAATTTTATTTGAGAAAAGTAAAATAATAAATGAATCTGAAAAAATAAATAATTTTACGAATGTAAACTTTATTAAAGCGCATTTTAAATAAAAATTACATTGAATATCATTGATATTTTAAAAAATTGTTGGATATCGGTATATCCTTTTTAATATAATTTCTTAGTATAGCAGCAAATATCTTGATATCAGGTTTTAAATGTCTTTTTATTAAATTAACTTAATATAAATTTATAATGTCGATAATTTGATTTAGGGAAAATGAAACTTTACGAAACCTTGCAAATTTCACGGAAGCGTGTTTTAAATGAAAATGACTTTAAATTCTATTTTATTTTTAAAAATTTTACATTGAATTTTAACATTTCTAAAAATTAAAAAAACATTAAAATTTTTTTTTAATAATTATTACAATGATTCCAAACTTTGAACCATAATATGAAAAACATTAAAAATTTTTTTCAGTTTTATAATTAATTAGGAAAAAATTTTATCTATGTTTTTAATGTTTAAAAATAGCAGTTCATTTATTAAATATATATTTTTTTGTTTTGACGTTTATTTTATCTTTTTAAAGTATATTTTTTACTGTTATTTAGGATGAATGTAATGAAATGCGTGAATACTTAATTATATCATAAAAAATGTATTTAAATACAATATTCCAAAAAATGATGAAATTAATTATTCAAATAAACAAAATTTAATCATAAAAACGATGTGCAGCATGCAACGTGTTTGTCCTTAAAATGCTCATTTTACTAATTTTGTTATTTAATAATGAAAACTGTTTAAATAATAAAGAAAATTAAGTTCAGGGCAAGAAAGCGATAAAAATATGTTATTTGGTTTAAATAAAAAACGCACAATAGCTGTGTTGGCTAAGTTTTAGGGTACATTGCAACAATTAAAAATTTTTCCAAGTTCAAATCTTATGCTTTGCCTTTTTTTATTAAAAAATATTTTATAATATGCTTACAAATAAAATTTATTACAATACAATAAGAAACATTTTTGACAAAAAATATTGACCTACAATACAGCCGTTTAAAATAAAATAACTGTTAACTGCAAGCATTTTCTAAGCATTTGCTAATTAACGCTTTTTTAAATATAAAATTTTTAATTCAGACTCACTGTTCTTTGCATCGCTAGTATAAAAAAATTAAAGCTTTTTTTCAAATCCCCAAACGCTGTTAAATGCAGAATTTGAATACAAAAAAAATTTTAAATAAAAAAATTTTTTTAAGAAATATTAGCAATAAAAATTTTAAAAACGTTTATTTTTTAAATATAGATTATTTTCTTAATTTGAATGTAATGAAAATTTTTATTTGATATTTATTTTATCTTCTCTTTTTAAATTCTTATTTATTTTATGGATCCATTTCATATAAGTAATTTGTGAAATTGATTATTCTGACAGATTTTCTTTTATAATTGTAGCCAAAGCTCATTTATTTTGATTTTTATGAAGTAATAAAAACATTATTGTATTTTATATATTTTAAAGATAATACGTTTATAAATATAATATAGTTATATAACGATTATAAATATCATTTATAAATAGATCAAATGAATTTATGCATAACATTGAAAAAGAATTTATAAAATATTAATAAAATTCTAAACATAAATAAATTAATAATATACTTACTAGGAGAGTGTCACACCTCCGGATCACGGATTTTGCTCAAACTTCGGGATAAGTTTTCAGATGATAAAATATGGAAAAAGCTAAAGTTATAGTCATAAATACTCAATCTTTCCCTAGTTACAGGCAATTAAAGAAAATCACTAAAAAAGTTACTAGATTTTTAAACGCATATGGTTCTTTAGCGTCGATAGCTACAAGCTTGAAACTTTTTTTAAATTGAAGCTGAGCTCAAATCCTTTTGAATTAGTAGTTATAGCATGTAAAAATATTATTTTTTCCCAAAGTTAGAGCGTGATGAACATTGGACCTGATTTTTCTTTAAAAAACATTAATTAACAATAAAAGCTGAAATTAGGTCCAATCCTTATTACGCTCTAACTTTGGGAAAAAATAATATTTTGATATGCTGTAACTACTGTTTCGAAAGGATTTGAGCTCAGCTTTAATTTAAAACAAGTTTCAAACTTGTAGCTCTCAACGCTAAAGAGCTATATGCGTTTAAAAATCTAGTAACTTTTTTAGTGATTATCTTTACTTGTCTGTAACTAGGGAAATATTGAGCATTTATGACTATAACTTTAGCTTTTTTCATATTTTATCATCTGAAAACTTATCCCGAAGTTTGAGCAAAATCCGTGATCCGGAGGTGTGACACTCTCCTAGTTAAGGTGGCTCAAGCGCTTGGTGCTGTATCAAGCGGGGCCCTGTCTATGACATCAAAATGTTTTTATTGATAGAGCTATTATAACTAATTAAATAGTATTATTTATTATTTCTTATGATAAGAAAACAATTTTAAGAAATCAAAAGTAATAAAAAAGAAAAAAAATTTTTTGTTTTGTTTCTCATTACAAGTTTTACTTTGGTACATCCCTGCTAATTTGTTGGTTACGAGCACTCTGAACGCACGTTAGCCTTACGTGTGGCGTCTGTATCTGACGCGCATGCGCAGAAGCTGCCATTATGTGCAGCAAATTCTATTTCGCATTCTTTTAGATTTATTTTCTCTTGTATTTCTTCGTCAAGTCCTGATTTTCTTTTACAAATGTCATCTCTGTGAAATGAACTATAGGTATATAATTTTTTTTACATTGTATCTTTTTATAATAAAGTAAAATCGGATTTACGATTCAGTCCCATAAAATCACGTACATTTATTATCATTTTTATAATAACTTTTTCTCAAAAAATAGTTCGTCAACCCATATTTTTCAAAATATAGATAGAAAGATTAGAGTTAAAAGAATATTTTTATGAAAATTTTAGGAGTTGAAATCATTTTAGAAAAAATCGCTTGAGCCACCTTAAAGAGAGTATGTAATTTAAAAATTGTTTAAAACCTCATGAGAAACATGTTTCATAATAGAAAATGTTAAATAGAAAGTGTTAAAACATAATAATGAGATAAAAATGTTTGAGACATTAATAATAAATTTAAAGTGGCATAAAAAAATAAATGTTCTTAAATAAAGTTCAGAATTTGGCATTTTTTCACGAAAGGGATGATATGTTTTGAATAAACATTATATAAAGTTTAAATTAAGTTCACAAAAATCCTACAAAAAGAATTACGAAATTTTATTAGAATGAAAAATTTTCAAATAAACAAAGAGAAGAAAGGTCCCTATCTTCGGAAAACGAATTTGGTTGAAACTAAAAAATCTGATTTTTTATGAAAAAAATTAAATGAAAAAAGGTTTCGGATATGAAAATACCGACATTTCATAAAAATATAGTGAAAAGAAACGCTTATCGGAACTTGAATAACCAAACAGCTAAAATTCTTATTAGAAAATGTGTGACAGATCAAAGAAAGTACTTAAATATATTAATTTAGGCTGTATTGCATCAAAAAGTTATGTAGTTCAAAAGTTACGAATTACGAACAATCAAAATATACAAGTGAAATAGAGTAAAAAATTTATCATATATTATATGCTAAAACTATTAACTAATATGTAATAATTTTCAATTGAGCATAACTTTTTAACCACATTAAGCTTTTCTAAGTTAATGAGGCTTAAATTAAAGTATTTAATTTGTACTTTTTATTATTTAATACATTTTTCTGTAAGATTTTTAGTTGTCCGATCATTTAAGTTCTTACGACAACTTCTTTTCATTATATTATTGAAAAATGTGTATATCTTTGTCTCTGAAATCTATTTAAGCAAAAGAAAAAATACGGGTTAATTTTTTTCATCACGAAATCATATCTTGTAGTTTTAATCGAATTTTTTTCTTGACGGTGGAGATGATTTCTCCTTATGAGTAGGCTTTGATCATTAGTTATTTAAGGCCGTTGTTAAACTTACGACAGATGTTTATTTTCAGATATCTATCGTAAAAAGAATTTAAAAACGTTAAATTTAATGGAAAATATCGTAAAATAAATTATAAAACTATAAAATATACTAAATTTTATATAAATAAGATAAAAAATATTAAATGTGCAAATTCTAAGTATAAATATAAGCCAATGTTTTGACAAAAGCTCTCAAAATATTTGGTTTTGACACTTTTAAACTGAAATTATAATTTTAATTGCAACTACAACTGTAAAAAATTTTAAAAAAATCAGTAATATTTTAAATCAGTATTTTTAAAAATCCAATTAAGTGCAGAGTAAATTTTGAAAGAAAAATTGAGTAAACAAGTGTTGTTGAAATATAGAATAGATATACAGATTAAAAAAATTAAAGATACAAATGAAGTTAAATTAAATGATAAATTGAATGTTAAATTGAATTTGATGTGAAAATGTGCAAATGCTAATTATGGATATAAGCTCATGTTTGACAATAGCTCCCAAAATATTGTTTTCAGATATATTTTAATTGCAAATATATATTTTATAACTATAATTGTAAAAAGTTTGAAGTAAATAATTAATATTTTAAATTAGTATTTTTGTTAACTAAATTTGTGCAAAGTGAATTCATTGTTAAGTATAAACTTATTTTAAACAATGTTATTGATGCGTAGAGAGGATATAAATAAAATTAAAGATATGAGTAAAGTTAATCAAATAATATTCATGTGAAGGAAAAATGTGCAAGGGCCAAGTGTCAATAAGCCAATGTTTTGACAAAAGCTCTCAGAATATTTGGGTTGGATATATATCATATGATTGCAAGGAAAATATGATTTGTAACTATAACTGTAAAAAGTTACAATTACACTATTAATGCTTTAATTTAAAATTTTTCAATCTAGTTTAATATAAAGTGCAAAAGGAAATAGTTAATTATAATTAATAACATTTAAAGTTTGGTATGCATTGTTGAATAAAATAAATAAATTTTAAGTTTTTATAGAGTATTAAAAAAGCAAATTTCAAAGCCTTATCTTGTGTTGGAAAAAATTATGTTTTGAAATTGTTTCATTTAAAGTTGTATTTTTAGAAAAAACTGAATTTACTCCTTTTATTTGTTTCAGAGAATTCCTGTCAATAAATCCGATTCAATTAAGTGTTAAACAGGTAGAATAGTATTAAAAAAATCTATTTAAAACAAAAAAAGAATAATTGAGGTGATAATTTAAATCTAGTCAATTCACTCAAATTATGTTTTTTCAGATTTTAACACTTTTACCCCAAGGTTTTTACTTTGAGTTTTTATCGGTTTCTTCAGAAAATTATAATACAAATCCATATAAGTAGAGCAGATTTTGAATAAATTTATTTCTATTTATTTACTAACCTAATAATTATAATGATAAATGAAAAAATTTTTTTAACAATGGTTTTTTTTAAATATTTTTTAACTATTTGAATTTTTCAGAAATGTTTTTCACTCGTGTGATTTCTAGTATAATTTCAAATTTCCTTCAAAACATTCTCTGTACTTGATATTACTGTGGTATTACTATAATATTTTTTTTCAATATTTAAATTTTTTTCTATTCTATGAAAGTACACTTGCCGGAAAAGATATTTTTCCGAATGTGTACCTCAAATGGCAGCGCTGCATCTTTTACCATAGACGTAAGAGAACTTTGAATCATGCATTGTTTCGCATCATGATTGTTTTGTTTTTTCATATAGGGTGCTTCACACCATTTAGTTTGTACCGCCGAGTCACCGTACCGGCCGCTTTGTAAATAATAGCTTGATTAATTCAATATAAGTTCATATTGATATTAAGAGCAGGCCGGATTCGCTGTCCTTGTCTAATTGGCATTTTTGTTAATTACTCAAGTATTAATCGGTGTATCTGCAAATTGAAGGTTAAGCGCAATAAATATTATTATTACAAATATTTATGCACAAGAAAAAAAAAATCTATCGCTTTGTTTTTGAGAAAAGTAAGGAACGCGAAAATATTATAAACATAATCTTTTACTTCGGCGTTCCTTACTTTTCTCAAAAACAAATTGGTAGATTTTTTTTTTCTTGTGCATAGATATTCATAATAATAATATCTATTGCGATCAACCTTTATTTTGAAGATACACCGATTAATACTTGAGTAAATAACAAACAACTCAATTGTTACTCGGTCGGTATCAGGTTCTACTCCGGCCTGCCGTTAAAAGGGGGATAAAGTTTGTTCTATCAAAAAAGGCAAATTTTCAATAATTTTTTCAGAGCACTTTGCTATTATCGATTTCTTTGAAAATTTAGTATATTATTATGAAATATTTAAAAAGTTTGTAGAAAAATTTTGGTGCAAAAATATGAGGAAACAACGGAGTTATAGCAGTTTTTCGCCGATGCCTCGAAAAATATTTTATTTCCGGTGACCGCCAATGCTCATCGCTGGATTATCTAAATTCAAAAAAGTAAATAGTTTTGGTTAGTTGATACCTTTTTCCCTCAAAAGACGCTTCGTTTTTTTAATTTTATAAATTTTTTCATGTTTTGCATCATTTTTAAAGTAAAAGGTCAATTTTTGCAAAAACGACTTATTTGTTATTGTAAAATTGAAAAAAAAAAAAAACGTTACCTAAAAGCTTTATATGTGTAGAATATGTGTACAAAATTTCAAAACGATCGGTTGTGTAGTTTTTTCAGGACGCTGGTCACCGGCTTCAAAAATGACATTAAATACACATGCTGCTACATACGCAGCAATTTCGACTGTTGTTGAGGTACCGCTCACTGACTCAAAACTAATCTTCCAGGCGAGTTGATTGTAACTCTCATTATTGTTCTGCGTGAATCCACCGAGACAACGTTCCAGCAGTGTGTCACTACTCAGATCTTCGTACAAAGGCTTGATGGCTTGTAAAACATCATCTGGAAGAGCAGAGTAACTATGTTTAAGGAATCGCAAGGTCTTAGCAGCTTCGGCTTTTTTCCATTTGCACCATGATTCATCGCACTTTTCGTGCTGAGGGTTTTCGTCAGTCGACGAGTAGTGAAAAAAGGTCGCCCATATAGCGTTCTTCATTTTTTTCACAGAATCATGGTTTCTTCGAAAAGTTATTATTATACTACATTTCAGCAGTTATTATTGATTAATGTTTTTAAAGGGAAATTTAGGTCAAATTTTAATAACGCTGTAACTGAGGGAAAAATTAATATTTGATATGCTGTAGGTGATATTTCGAAAGGATTTGAGCTCAGCTTTCATTTAAAAAAAGGTTCAAGCTTCTAGCTATTAATGCTGAAGAACTATAAGCGTTTGAAAATCTAGTAACTTTTCGAGTGATTTTCTCTAATTATCTGTAACTAGGAAAATATTGAGCATTAGGGTCTAATATTTTGTTTTTTTCCATATTTTGACACCTAAAAACTCATCCCAAAGTTTGAGCGAAATCCGTGATCCGGAGGTCAGACCCTTTCCTAGTCAGTTTTACGCACATTTTAGCTACCTGTGCCGAGCGGTAAGCGGCAGCTGTTTGGGTCTCTATTGTATTGTATATATCCCCTCTCGTTTGTTTAGGTATACAAAATATGTAACGTACTTTCTGTATCTTTAATGTATAGTATATATTTCAGTTAAAAATTGTACGTTTAGAAGAGCAGTCGTGTGCGTTTTTTGATTTTAGCTCCGATTTCATAACTCTTGCTCCGTATAGTTTCTAGTTTGTTTTTGCAGTGATTGTGCATTTCTGAATAAAAATATGCCAAAAAGGAGTGGTAGAGAAGGTCGTAGTGAAGGTGGCCCGAGGTTAAGTCAACCGAGAAAAAGAGTGATGCCCCACGAACGTAAGAACGATGAAGTGAGAGCGTCGAGTGCATCTGCTAAAAAAATTAAATTGAACGCGTCCTTAGAAATCGAAGAAGACTATAACAAACACTTCCAAATCGTAGATTTTCTTCTTGTTTTTTCAACAATTGCAACGTTAGTTAAGTGTAAAACGTGTGACGGTGCAGTATCTTTTCAAACGTGCAAAAAAGAAGGTCTCAGTTTTAAAATAAAAGTTTCATGTGAAAAGTGCAAAGAGCCTAAGTATGTACCATCTAGTGAAAGAATTAATGGTAATGCATACGAAGTTAATTACAGATTTGCATTTGTAATGCGAGTTTTAGGCTTCAGACTTGCTGGCTGTACGAAGTTTTGTGGAATCATGTATATTGCGAGTAGTTTCATTTCAAAACCTGCATATAACAAGTATATGAAAAAAATGAACGATAGTATACAAATTGTTGCCAATAAATATTTTGCCACTGCCGTTCAAGAAGAAAAAGAAGAAACTACTAAACAAAATAATCTCAAAGAAACATCGGAATTGACAGTATCAGGCGACGGAACGTGGAAAAAACGAGGATTTTCCTCGCTTTATGGTGTATCGTCCTTGATTGGCTACTGGACGGGCAAAGTTCTCGACACATTTGTGAAAAGTTCATATTGTCATAATTGTGAAACTTGGAATAACAAACTAGACACTACAGAATATGAAGAATGGAGCAAAGAGCACATAGAAAAAGGAGAATGTCTTTCAAATCACAGTATCCCGGCAGGTAATATGGAGGTCGATGCTATCGTAAAAATGTTTCAACGCTCGATGAACCTCTACAAAGTTAAATACCGTAATTATATTGGTGATGGCGACTCCAAAACGTACACTGGAGTTGTCAATGCGAAACCTTATGGTGAAAAATTTGTTTGATAAGTTGACAGTATTTTATGGCCTAGCTTTTCGAAGAAACCATGATTCTGTGAAAAAAATGAAGAACGCTATATGGGCGACCTTTTTTCACTACTCGTCGACTGACGAAAACCCTCAGCACGAAAAGTGCGATGAATCATGGTGCAAATGGAAAAAAGCCGAAGCTGCTAAGACCTTGCGATTCCTTAAACATAGTTACTCTGCTCTTCCAGATGATGTTTTACAAGCCATCAAGCCTTTGTACGAAGATCTGAGTAGTGACACACTGCTGGAACGTTGTCTCGGTGGATTCACGCAGAACAATAATGAGAGTTACAATCAACTCGCCTGGAAGATTAGTTTTGAGTCAGTGAGCGGTACCTCAACAACAGTCGAAATTGCTGCGTATGTAGCAGCATGTGTATTTAATGTCATTTTTGAAGCCGGTGACCAGCGTCCTGAAAAAACTACACAACCGATCGTTTTGAAATTTTGTACACATATTCTACACATATAAAGCTTTTAGGTAACGTTTTTTTTTTTTTCAATTTTACAATAACAAATAAGTCGTTTTTGCAAAAATTGACCTTCTACTTTAAAAATGATGCAAAACATGAAAAAATTTATAAAATTAAAAAAACGAAGCGTCTTTTGAGGGAAAAAGGTATCAACTAACCAAAACTATTTACTTTTTTGAATTTAGATAATCCAGCGATGAGCATTGGCGGTCACCGGAAAAAAAATATTTTTCGAGGCATCGGCGAAAAACTGCTATAACTCCGTTGTTTCCTCATATTTTTGCACCAAAATTTTTCTACAAACTTTTTAAATATTTCATAATAATATACTAAATTTTCAAAGAAATCGATAATAGCAAAGTGCTCTGAAAAAATTATTGAAAATTTGCCTTTTTTGATAGAACAAACTTTAACCCCCTTTTAATATCAATATGAACTTATATTGAATTAATCAAGCTATTATTTACAAAGCGGCCGGTACGGTGACTCGGCGGTACAAACTAAATGGTGTGAAACACCCTATATGAAAAAACAAAACAATCATGATGCGAAACAATGCATGATTCAAAGTTCTCTTACGTCTATGGTAAAAGATGCAGCGCTGCCATTTGAGGTACACATTCGGAAAAATATCTTTTCCGGTAAGTGTACTTTCATAGAATAGAAAAAAATTTAAATATTGAAAAAAAATATTATAGTAATACCACAGTAATATCAAGTACAGAGAATGTTTTGAAGGAAATTTGAAATTATACTAGAAATCACACGAGTGAAAAACATTTCTGGAAAATTCAAATAGTTAAAAAATATTTAAAAAAAACCATTGTTAAAAAAATTTTTTCATTTATCATTATAATTATTAGGTTAGTAAATAAATAGAAATAAATTTATTCAAAATCTGCTCTACTTATATGGATTTGTATTATAATTTTCTGAAGAAACCGATAAAAACTCAAAGTAAAAACCTTGGGGTAAAAGTGTTAAAATCTGAAAAAGCATAATTTGAGTGAATTGACTAGATTTAAATTATCACCTCAATTATTCTTTTTTTGTTTTAAATAGATTTTTTTAATACTATTCTACCTGTTTAACACTTAATTGAATCGGATTTATTGACAGGAATTCTCTGAAACAAATACAACTTTAAATGAAACAATTTCAAAACATAATTTTTTCCAACACAAGATAAGGCTTTGAAATTTGCTTTTTTAATACTCTATAAAAACTTAAAATTTATTTATTTTATTCAACAATGCATACCAAACTTTAAATGTTATTAATTATAATTAACTATTCCCTTTTGCACTTTATATTAAACTAGATTGAAAAATTTTAAATTAAAGCATTAATAGTGTAATTGTAACTTTTTACAGTTATAGTTACAAATCATATTTTCCTTGCAATCATATGATATATATCCAACCCAAATATTCTGAGAGCTTTTGTCAAAACATTGGCTTATTGACACTTGGCCCTTGCACATTTTTCCTTCACATGAATATTATTTGATTAACTTTACTCATATCTTTAATTTTATTTATATCCTCTCTACGCATCAATAACATTGTTTAAAATAAGTTTATACTTAACAATGAATTCACTTTGCACAAATTTAGTTAACAAAAATACTAATTTAAAATATTAATTATTTACTTCAAACTTTTTACAATTATAGTTATAAAATATATATTTGCAATTAAAATATATCTGAAAACAATATTTTGGGAGCTATTGTCAAACATGAGCTTATATCCATAATTAGCATTTGCACATTTTCACATCAAATTCAATTTAACATTCAATTTATCATTTAATTTAACTTCATTTGTATCTTTAATTTTTTTAATCTGTATATCTATTCTATATTTCAACAACACTTGTTTACTCAATTTTTCTTTCAAAATGTACTCTGCACTTAATTGGATTTTTAAAAATACTGATTTAAAATATTACTGATTTTTTTAAAATTTTTTACAGTTGTAGTTGCAATTAAAATTATAATTTTAGTTTAAAAGTATCAAAACATTTTGAGAGCTTTTGTCAAAACATTGGCTTATATTTATACTTAGAATTTGCACATTTTTACTTCACATTCAACACTTACCGTAAAAAGGGGTAAAACGGTCAGGTGTGGCGTAAAGCGAGCATTTTTTAATATATGATTTTCTAATTATTTATACTCTTTTAAGTAGGTACAATAATTTTCT
Organism: Anastatus disparis; assembly: GCA_017163975.1. Classification (NCBI taxonomy): domain Eukaryota; kingdom Metazoa; phylum Arthropoda; class Insecta; order Hymenoptera; family Eupelmidae; genus Anastatus; species Anastatus disparis. The sequence goes on along the minus strand of JAFFSR010000369.1, from coordinate 729,445 downwards.
GAACTTCTGTTAATAATTCATAAGAAAATTATTGTTGCACATAAACAAGAGTACATAAGTAAATTAGAGAATGATATCTCAAAAAATCCTCGCTTTACCCTACACCTGACCGCTTCACCCCGTTTTACGATAAATTTTTTAAGATGTTTAAATTGATTTATCTATATATCTGATATTCATTTCAACAACACTTGTTTATAATAATTTTGCAATCAATTATGAATTCACTTTGCACTTTCGTATGTTTTAAATTTGATTTTAAAAAATACTGATCTAAAATTTTAATGATTTGCTTTAAACATTTTACAGTTATAATTGCAATGAAAATTGCAATTTCAATTCGAAAGTATCGTAACGAAATATTTTAAGAGCTTTTGTCACAACATAAGTAAAATTGCGTTTCATTTAGTTTGACCATATGATATAATTACAGTATGTAGTAATTATATGACCATAATCATAACCATTACTAATCTGTCATTTTATATCAAATATGATAGTAGTTAACGTCAATAGCTTTCATTCAAGCTGTTCCAGAGCTCAAAAGATTAAAGGAGATCAAAGATATGGACATTTCAACTTATGAAGAAAATACATGACGCTGGATTTTAATACCTATAAATTTTTTCGAACATAAAATTGCTATAACTCATGATCCTTAGGCTCTAGAGAGTTCTGTACCCATAAAATTAAAGGTCTTGAAGTAAGCTATCATTATCTGGTTCATTAACAACACTGTTAGATTATTTATGACTCTAAAAATAGCTAAAATCGAAAAAATGTTATGTTTTTTCTATTAAATTATCAGCACTTTGCACTTATATCTCAACTAAAAGGGTTTCAAAGAAGTTAATAACACTTTTTTTCGCTTCAGATTTAAGTATTTGAAAATTAAATTCAAAAGTTTGAATATCTATCAAAGTCCCGTGGGATTATACAAAAATAAAATATGCGGAAAAAATCATCATTCAAAAGTGCGGGACAGCTGCCTGGAATTCCTTCAAAGGCAGCTCAATGAGACATCAATCACTCACTCAAGCTTCAACTTTTACCAAGGACTTCTCAGCCAGCAACCACTCTACAAATTTCAACGCTCTACAAGCTTCAAAGGTTTCAACAAGTTTTTAAAAATATTTTAACATTTTACATTTTTTGAGGATTCTAAGTTTCAAGTTACCAGTCTACAATTTTACAAAGTTTTTGGTTTTTATTTCATCTCTTATCTTGGATCTCTGGACATCAGGAATAGTGAGTATAGGTTTTTCGTCTAGAATAAATTTAACTTTTAAAATTAAGGATAACTTTTTTTATTTTTATTCCGTTCTTGCATGCCTAATTAATAATTCGATTTAACTTTTATTTTCATTTTCTTATTCTTATTTTAAATTCAATTATTTTATCATACAAAATTTTTATTCTTTTGCGAAGTTATTTCAATTTTTTTTTTTTTTTAATTAGTATTTTTAAATTCAATTATCATCAAAAACATACATATATATATTTATGTCAAAGGATTAGACAATAATAATAACCATTAAAACCATTTATAACGAAATAATAAGATATTGGAAATAATTCGTACTATCAATGAAAAAACGCTTATTTCGAAAAAACATAACATTTATACTAAAGGGATTAGCTTTTTATATCCAATGCAATATCGTAGGATTAATTAAATTGCATGTATAGAAATATAATATTGTCAATCAAAACCATGTGACCTAACATAACCAGTGCCAAATTCCCTAAAATCAAATATATCTTACTTTAATAAGTTTCCATGCCCTTGTTTGATGGATCAACCTTTTTTTTCGATGCAATAAGTAAGGCAGGATTAAAATACGTGTATAGAAAAATCATCATGACAATCGAGACTAAAGAACATAACCTAACCGGCGATAAATGCCATCTTATTCAAAATATCTTGCTTTGAAAAATTCCCATGCTTTTGTTTAATTAATTCACCATTTTTTATTAATGCAATAAAAAAGGCAGCACTGAAATACATGTTTAAAAAAATTATCATGCCAATAGAGACTAAGGAACATAACCTAACTGGTAATAAATGCCATTTTCTTAAAGATATTTCGCTTTAAAAAATTCCCATGCCTTTGTGTGATGGATTAACCACTTTTTCTCGATGTGCTAAAGAAGGCACCACTATAATACGTGCAGAAAAAATTCATCATTACAATCAAAGCTAAGGAACATAACCCAACCAACGATAAATGCCATCTTACTAAAAATATCTCGCTTTAAAAAATTCTCATGCCTTTGTGAGATGGATTAACCACTTTTTAGTACGATAAGGAAAACAGTACTAAAATACGTGTATAAAAAAATCGACATGACAATCGAGACTAAGGAACATAACCTAACTAGTGATAAATAACATTTAATTAAAGATATTTCGTTTTAAAAAATTCCCATGCCTTTGTTTGATGGATTAACCATTTTTTCTCAATGCAATAAAGAAGGGACAGCTCAAATACGTGCATCAAAAAATCATCATGACAATTGAAGCTAAGGAACTTAACCTAACCAACGATACATGCCATCTTATTAAAGATATTTCGTTTTAAAAAATTCCTATGTCTTTGTTTGATGGATTAACCATTTTTTTATGATGCGATAAAGGAGGCACCATTAAAATACGTACATAAAAAAATCATCATTACAATCGAAGCTAAGCCACATAACCTAACCAACGATAAATGCTATTTTACTAAAAATATCTAGCTTTAAAAAATTCTCATGCCTTTGTGTGATAGAATAACCATTTTTTCCCAATGCGATGAAGAAGGCACCATTAAAATACATGCAAAAAAAAAAATCTTCATGACAATCGAAGCTAAGGAACATAACCTAACCAACGATAAATGCCATCTTATTTAATATCTCGCTTTAAAAAATTTCCATGCCTTTGTTGGATTAATTCACCAATTTTTCTTAATGCGATAAAAAATGCAGCACTAAAATACGTGTTAAAAAAATTATCATGACAATCGAGACTAAGGAACATAACCTAACTAGTGATAAATAACATTTAATTAAAGATATTTTGTTTTAAAAAATTCCCATGCCTTTGGTTGATGGGTTAACCATTTTTTCTCAATGCAATAAAGAAGGGACAGCTCAAATACGTGCATCAAACAATCATCATGACAATTGAAGCTAAGGAACTTAACCTAACTAACGATACATGCCATCTTATTAAAGATATTTCGTTTTAAAAAATTCCTATGTCTTTGTTTGATGGATCAACCATTTTTTCATGATGCGATAAGGGAGGCACCATTAAAATACGTGCATAAAAAAATCTTCATTACAATCGAAGCTAAGCAACATAACCTAACCAACGATAAATGCTATTTTACTAAAAATATCTAGCTTTAAAAAATTCTCATGCCTTTGTGTGATAGAATAACCATTTTTTCCCAATGCGATGAAGAAGGCACCATTAAAATACGTGCAAAAAAAAAATCTTCATGACAATCGAAGCTAAGGAACATAGCCTAACCAACAATAAATGCCATCTTATTAAAAATATCTCGCTTTAAAAAATTTCCATGCCTTTGTTTGTTTAATTCACCAATTTTTCTTAATGCGATAAGAAATGCAGCACTAAAATACGTGTTAAAAAAATTATCATGACAATCGAGACTGAAGAATATAACCTAACTAGTGATAAATAACATTTTAATAGAGATATTTCGTTTAAGAAAATTCCCATGCCTTTGTGTGATGCATTAACCATTTTCTTTTGATGCGATAAAGGAGGCACCACCAAAATACGCGCAAAAAAAATCGTCATGTCATCCGAGACTAAGGAAGATAACCTAACCGGCGATAAATGCCATCTTACTAAAAATATCTCGCTTTAAAAAATTCTCATGCCTTTTTAAGATGCATTTACCATTTTTTCTCAATGCGAAAGGGAAGAACGTACTAAACTACGTGTATAAAAAAATCGACATGACAATCAAGACTAAGGAACATAACCTAACTGATGATAAATGCCATTTTAATGAAGATATTTCTACTTCAAAAATTCCCATGCCTTCGTTTAATAGATTAACTATTTTTTTCGATGCCATATAGGAGGCACTACCAAAATACTTGCATAAAAAAATCATCATTATAATCGAAGCTAAGGAACATAACCTAACCAACGATAAATGGCATCTTACTAAAAATATCTCGCTTTGAAAAATTCCCACGCCTTTGTTTGATGGATTAACAATTTTTTTTCTATGGGATAATCCATCAAACGAAGGCATAAGAATTTTTTAAAGCGAGATATTTTTAGTAAGATGGCATTTATTACCAGTTAGGTTATGTTCCTTAGCTTTGATTGTAATGATGATTTTTTTATACACGTATTTTAGTACTGCCTTCCTGATCGCATCGAGAAAAAATGGTTAATCCATTTAACCAAGGCGTGGGAATTTTTCAATGTGAGATATCTTTAATAAGATAACATTTATCGTTGGTTAGGTTATGTTCCTTAGTCTAGATTGACATGACGATTTTTCCATACATGCATTTTAGTACTGCCTTTCTTATTGCATTAAGAATAATTGATGAATTCATCTAACAAAGGCGTGGGAATTTTTTAGTTCGAGATATCTTTAATAAGATGGCATTTATCGTTGGTTAGGTTATGTTCCTTAGTCTAGATTAACATGACGATTTTTCCATACATGCATTTTAGTACTGCCTTCCTTATTGCATCAAGAATAATTGGTGAATCCATCAAACAAAGGCATGGAAATCTTCAAAGCAAGATATCTTTAATAAGATGGCATTTATCGCCGGTTAGGTTATGTTCCTTAGTCTCGATTGACATGATAATTTTTTTATACACGTATTTTAGTACTGCCTTTTTTATCGCATCGAGAAAAAATGGTTAATTAATCAAATAAAGGCATAGGAATTTTTTAAAGCAAGATATCTTGAATAAGATGGCATTTATCGTTGGTTAGGTTATGTTCGTTAGTTTAGATTGTCATGAAGATTTTTCTATACACGTATTTAAATACGTGTTAACTTAAGTTCTGCCTTACTTATTGCATCAAGAATAAAAGGTTAATCCATCAAACAAAGGCATGGAAACTTATTAAAGTAAGATATCTTTGATTTTAGGAGATTTGGCACTGGTGAGGTTAGGTCACATGGTTTTGGTTGACAATATTATATTTTTAAACATGCATTTTAATAAATCCTACGATATTGCATCGAATATAAAAAGCTAATCCAGTTAGTAAAAATGTTATGTTTTTTCGAAATAAGCGTTTGTTCATGATAGTATCAATTATTTTCAATATCTTATAATTTCGTTATAAATGGTTTTAATGGTCATTATTATTGTCTAATCGCTTTTTCTAATCCTCTTTGATATTCTAAAACCATAATTTAGGAATTTAGAAAAAAGTTTATTTTTCGTTGGTAACAATGTTGGAGACTTCAGACTCATCGCGCCCCTCAGACGTCACATACTTTTTTGGAGTCCCCAGAGGGATATCTTTTAAAAGGAAAAAATAAGAATTATTATCGTTGTCTAAGAATAAAAAATTTTGAATGATTAATTTAATTTGTTTTCCTTGAAAAATTTTGCATCTTGATAGAATTTTCTGGGTTTATGTGAGATAGGCGAAAAACTCCATTTTGTGTAGAAAAGTGCACTAATGATTTTTTTTATTTCATAATATTGATAAATTAATTATTTTTATAAAAGAATAGACCAAAAAAGGTATTTTTTAAGGCTACACCTTTTGCAAATTGTTCAATAAGAAAAAAATAATAATTACCATAACAAAATGGCCTTGAAAACAATAATTGGAAACAAATCCTTGAAACAGAAAAAAAAAATATATTAGCATAAATAAAAAGCAGAATCTCCGTTTTCAATTCTTTGATTTGACCGTGCGTTCGTTCAAGATAAATTAAAATCTTACCTTTTTATAAAAATTATTTTAAGTTCAAAATTTTCATACTTTTAATCAGAAAAATAATGATATAAAAATTTGTAATGTAAAAAAATTACATTTTTTCCTTCTTTTAAGTGTAATTCATTTTTAACGAAATCAACGATTTAGCTTAGGAAAATTTTCACGTTCATTTCGATGGAGACGGTGGGGTCGAAGGTAGGACAGCGTACCTATAAAGGACGCGTGGAGACGCCTTGCGTATGAGTCGGTGGCATTAGTACCGTACGTCAATGGAAAATTTTCACTTTCAATACGTATATTTAAATAAGATCTAGGTAATACAATAAGATAGTGATCCCTCTACAAATAATCTTTTAAATTATCGGTTTTTACACGTTGAATTTGTCCTTGTCTTATTAGGGTCTAAAATTATAAATTTTGAAATTTCCTTGTTTTTATTTATTACTAACTTTTATTTTCTTTGAGTCAATTTTAAACTTTTATTTTAAAGAAGTGGAGTAAATATAATCCCTGTTGGGGCCACATCGGGACGGCGTGGGGTCAACATGCACGAAAAGTCGCTTGGAGAAAGATTGGCTTAAAAGCAGAAAAATTGAGTTGAAATAAAAGTAACCCCAACGAATATGTAAAGAAAAATAGAGTAAACGGTAATATTATTTTGGTGAAAAATTTAAAGGAAAAACGGTTTAAGATAAAAGAAAGTGGGAAAGTTAAAGTGAGGTTAGAAAAAAATGGATGCGAGTAACGGCAAAAGCGAAGCCGACAAGGACAAGAAACTTAAGGACACAAAAAAGATAGAAAAAACCGATAAAAATAAGTGAAAAGAAGAAGCATTAAAAAGAAAAAGGGGTAGACCGAAAAAAGTAATCGACAAAGAAGTGAAGGAAAAGACAATAAGAATGAAAAACTTAGAAAACGATAGTGTGGGCTTTGAAATATCGTTTACTAAAGGAAAATCGGTAAAATTTTCCACCGAGCAAAAGAGACATAAACACTTGAATAAACCAAGAAAAGAAAGACGAGACTGCACCAATGTGCACAGAAAATGAATTCGAATCAGAAAAAATAGAAAATGAGAAAAATTTAGAAAGCGAGAAATTGACAAAAGAAAACACTGGGGAAAAAGATAAAGAAAAAGATACTATGAGAATCAGCGGGATAGACAAAGATAAAGAATCAAATATGAGCGAGGCGAATAGCCGAGAGAGGGCAGCAGCGAATTTGCCGACGGCAGAAATGATCGTACAAGAAGGTCATCATCCAGCTGGGACAAGAAACGACGAAGACAAAACGATAGCGCAAGAAGAAAATTCGACAGAGATAAGAACAGCAGCCGTCAACGAGCTAGAACACGCAGAGAAGAACACTGAGGTAGGCGAAGGGAAAAGAGCAGCGTGCGATAGTTGGTACGAAGCCTCCGAAAGGTTATCAATTGAGTTTAAAGCATGTAGCTTAGAAAACAGTAAGATTGAAATGGAAGTGTGAGTTTTAAAAAAGCAGATAAATAACTATGCGGAGGAAAACGAAGGGTTAAAAAAAGAGATAAGAGAATTGAAAAATCAAACAAATTACACAAGTTTAGAAAAGGGGGTTATAAATGAAATACTCGACTTTAAAAAAGAATTTCAAGCAGATTTACTAAAAGTTAAAATCGAAATAGATAGAATTAACGCGGACATAAACGAATTGAAAAACGATTCATATATTAAACAACGAAAAGAAAGCGATGCACAGAAGGACGAAGTGACGCGGCAACAATTTAGCGAAAATAATGAAGTGGAAATAGTGAGAGAGGATAGCGTTAGAGTAAAACAAACCGACAAGAATGTGAGTTCGAATTAGCAGAAAAAATGCGTGGAAAAAGAATATTTTCATAAGGAGTGTCAGAGCGATAGGAGAGGTTATAAAAAAGGAAATAGCGGAAATAATTTAAGCAAAAATGGGGATAGCAATCTACACTAAAAAATTTCGAGCGATAGGAGGCGGACTAGTTGTAGAACTGGAATCACGCGAAAATAAAATAAAAAAAATAAAAAATGAGAAATTTTTAAAAGACATAGAAATTTGGATCGATAATGATTATACAGAAACGTATCAGGACGTTTCGCTGCAGGACATTTCATCGTCGGACGTTTCATGGCGGACTTTTCATCGCATGGACCATTCATCGTACAAACTTTTCATTGCATGGACTTTCCATCGCACCGGTACTTTGAGGGGTCTTAGGGTCCCAAAAGACCAAATTTCTATAACATATGCGTAAATGGAAGAGAGGGTGTAATAATATGAGACTGCCACACACCTCGACGTGCGCCGAATACTAAACGAGTTCTATATAAACAAGTGGGGTGTATAGTGCATTCAAAAGACCGGTTTTATATACAAATATATATGTGTGTGTGCGTGTGCGTGTGCGTGTGCGTGTGTGTGTTATACATTACTTTGAGCTGGGCAAGGTTACAATCAGGAATGTGAATGCGCCTTCAAATTCACAAAAATCCTTAAAGTGCCTAGGCATTTTGTGGATTTTTTCATTTAACATTGTTTCCCATTTAACAGCAATGTCACAAAATCCTCAAAAGTCTTATTATGTATATATATAATAAGACTTTTGAAGATTTTGTGACGTTGCTGTTAAATGGGAAACAAAGTTAAATGAAAAATAACCACGTTAAAAGTAATGTATTTCCGAAATAAATAAAAAAACAATGTTAAATTGAATCGTTACAATTATTTAAGAATTAATTTCCCTCTTTTAATTTCCCCTTTGGTCCATGCGCTGAAAAGTCCGCCATGAAACGACCGATGATGAAACGTCCGTGACCCCGCGAATAGGTTATCTAAAGCTATTTATTGAAGGCCAATGGTTAACGGGATGTCGGAGCTGCAGCAATCGAGTTTTGCTTTTTTTATTTTATCAATATCTTTTTAAATTCATAAATTAAACAAATATAATGACTTGTCCGCACTAAAGCTATATTAGTAAAATAATTTTTGTTAAAATAAAAAATCATTTGGACTTGTTATTTTTTTATGAGCTTGGATTGGAAATTAGATATCAAACTCGACAAACCTAACCTTAAAATACGATACATTAAAAGTTTTTATTATAACTTAGTATGTATAATATTTTGGTGGATTTCTTGAAATGTCCGCACTAGAGTTTAATCATACAAATTTTTTCTTTGTAGCAAAAAAACTCGATTAAACGGATCGTTTATTCATAAGTTAGGATTGGAAATTTTATTAGAAGGAGGGCAGCTTCGTCATACTCTTAAGGTGGGACGAAACAGAAGGTAAGATAGTTCCATGTGGCAATAGAACATTTCGTTATTAATAGAGATAGATTACGCAGGAGAGAGGGAATAAAAGTAGTCTCGTGGAACATTGCGGGTATAAAAAATATAGTAGGATTGAAAAATTTCAATGGAAGTTACGATATTGTAGCATTACAAGAAACGTGGGTTGAAAAGCACGAAGAAGGGGAATGGACCACAAAATTAGATAAAAATTTTAATTGGGTAACAAAAGCAGCCACCAGAGAGAACAAAAAGGGAAGGGCGAAGGGAGGGGTTATAGTAAGTATAAAGAAAAATTTTGAACTAGACGAGATAAAAGAATGGGAGTGGGGAATATTTATAAAAGGATTAAAAACTGTAGAAGAAAAACCGGTCAGTATTATAGTAATATACAACAATGGGAAAATCGAAATAGCATTAAGGAAATTAAAAACTATTGTAGAGGAATGCGTAGAAAGAGGCGAAGCGATAGTAATTACAGGAGACTTAAATGCAAGAGTGGGAGAACGACAAATAGATATAACAGGTGAAAAGGGTAAGAGCAGAAAATCAAGCTACAAATGTCTCAACAGCGAAGGCAATAAGCTTTTAAATTTTTGCGAAGAAGTAGGCTCTACAATTAGAAACGGAGGAACCAAAGGGGACTGGGAAAGGGTACAAAACTTAGTAGGCGATGAAGCACAATCGGTTCTCGAACTAGTCATAGAACTCGAAAATGAAAACGGTAGAATTATTAACGAAATGAAAGTGATCCCAAGAACTGAATCGGATCACCTCCCGGTCGAATTCACATTAAAAATAAGCAGATCAGAAAGTCGAAAACAAGAAGTAGAAATCGGGGAGAGTAGAATAAACGAAATAGTTAGACTGAAATGGATTTCGGGGAAAAGTAGTGATTATTCTAACGCAATGGAGGAGCGGGGAGGGTTATTATCTAATGAAAATTTACAAACACAGGTAAGATGGGATAGGCTAGGCAAAACGATATGGGAAGTAGGTAGAGATCTAAATATGATAAAGAAAAATAAAAATTATGATTTAAGAGTAGAAAAAGACGCAGATATAAAAGAACAAAAAAAGGAAACTTGAAAAGCGTTAAAAGTCTGGGTTAATTAGCGAAGTTCTAAGGATAAAGAAAAACTTAAAAACGAAAGAAAAAAATTAGAAGAAACTAAAAGAAAAAAAGAGAAAGAGAGGAGGGAAGAAAAATGGAAAAAAATAGAAAAAAGCAGGGACTTGACGGAATTTTGGGACGCGATTAGATCTTTCAGACCAAGGAAGAATAGGAAGGGAGCAAACATAAAAAAACAGGAATGGGGCGAGCACTTTAAAAACTTACTAGGGGCAACGGATAGGGATACCGCAATTTTAAAAAAAGAAAGCGAATTAGAAGAGTTGAGCGGAGAAGAAAGCGAAGAACTAAACGATGAAATAACATTCGCAGAGGTTAAACTAATGGTAAAAAAATTGAAAAACAATAAAGCTGCCGGAGAAGACGGATTTGTAATCGAATTCTTAAAAGGGCTTCCTATAGTATGGATCAGAGAATTAGTAAAAATACTAAATGGGATTTTTAACAGTGGGGAATTAATAGAAGGGTGGGAGGTAGCAAGGATCTTTCCAATTCATAAAGCAGGAAATAAAAATGAAACTAAAAATTATAGAGGCGTAGCGTTGTTAGACGTTCGTTACAAACTACTAACAAACATAATGGCAAATAGGTTGAGAGATAGGCTCAAAAAGGCGGGAGGTCAAAAAGAAAGTCAGGCGGGCTTCAGGGAAGAAAGAGCAGCCAGGGACTATATCTTCGTACTGAATAGTATTATAAATAATAAGATCAAAGAAGAAGGGGGGAAACTTTATGTTGGGTTCATAGATTTTAAAACAGCATTTGATTCAATCCCTAGAGAAATTTTATTTGAAAAACTAAAAAAGAAAGGAGTTAAAGGAAAATTCTTGAAAATGATAAAAGAGATATACAGAAACACGCAAAATGAGGTAATAATGGGGGAGGGAATTACAGAAAAGTTTAGAACAATCAAGGAGGTTAGACAGGGATGTCCGTTGAGTCCTACGGCTTTCAACGTGTACATGGAGGATCTCGACAATCAATGGGTAAGGAAAAACGAAGGTGGCGCGGTAATAGGCAACAAAAAAAAATTCTGCCTAAAATTCGCCGATGACATTGCGGCAATAGCAGATTCGAAAGAAGGGTTGCAAAGTATGCTGAAGGACTTAGAAAGATTTTGCGATAGAAATAGAATGAGCGTTAATACAGAAAAAACAAAGATTATGATATTTCAGAAAGGGAGTAAAAGAAAGAAAAATGATAGATGGGTCTAAAAAGAGAGAGAGGAATAGAAATAGTAAATGAATATAAATATTTGGGATTTTGGTTTTTGACAATGAATTCATATAGTCTACATATAAAAAGAAAGGCAGTCAAAGTAAAAAAAAACTATAAACACAGACTGAGGATTATGGAAAAGGACCAAACTAAGTAATCTAAGTCGCAGGTTGTATTTACTAGACACTATAGCTAAATCAGGTTGTCTGTACGGGGTAGAAATTGAGGGTTGAGACCGATGGGAACAGATTGAAAAATTTCAGGGAAGGTACACAAAAATGGCTATGAGAATAAACGAAAACACGCCGTCTTACATATGGAGGATGGAAGCTGGCAGAAATAGCCTGGAATTAAAAACGAGGAGAAGGGCGGCAAAATATTTAAGTACAGTAGCAAAGATGAAGGAAGAAAGATGGCCAAAAGTATGCTTGAGGGAAGAACTGAGAGGGTTAAAGAATGGAAGGCTAACGAAATGGAGTAACAGTCTAAAAAAAGCATTCAAACGAGTAGGAAACGGTGGGAGTTTAGATTGGGTTATTAATAGCGAGGCGACAAATGAGGCTGACATAAAACAAGAAATAGGCTTAAAAACTAAGTTAGAGCAAGAATTACAGCTGGACTAGCATAAAATAGACAACTCACACATCTGCGAGGGTTATGGAAACAGGAGGTAGGAAGAGAAAGATACTGAAAGAGTAGGTGATGGGATAGGAAAAAAATGAGCAGTGGGCAAGGCTGAGATGTGGTAATGTAGAAAAATTAAAGGGTCTAGCCGGGTAAGATAGGTGAATTGGCCCCAGAACCAGAGAGAAAAACTGATATAGCCATCATGTTTTATATAAAAAAATATACCTCTATAGAAATTTTTAGCCCTCTAAACCTAAACCTAACCACAAAAACGCAATTTTTCGTTTTTCGAGTCATTTAGCTCCATCTCCGTCAATTTTTAAGCTAGAATACTTTCTTTTTTAATTTAGGTTTTTTGAAACCCTATAAAATAGTTTCTGATGATTTTTTTGTAGGTACAAAATTCAAATTTCTAAAGACGTTTGAAAATTTTTTCTTGAGATATTTCGAAAACTAAGATAGACGATACTTTGCTAAACATATATAATATTTATTTATGCACTAAAAGTATGTAAAAATTTTTCTCCGATTTTTAAAAGTGGTAAAACAGCGTCAAAAAGGAAAAAAACGTTTTTTTTGCGTATTTTTACCTATACACGGCCTAACCCTCGTAACCTACACTTTCGTTTGCAGTATTTTAAGTAAAATTTTATTTTTGGTGACACTCTGGGTTGTAACATATTGAGAATAACTCGGAATTTTCCAATGTTCACATTAAAGCGCTCCCAGAGACCTTAAAAACCCATTATACTAATAAAAATCCGTATAAATGTCCCACCAGGTGAAACTCGTATCATAATCCATAAAACTATGCATATATTCTTCTACAGTATATCTAAATTTATATAATTTAATACTATAAACAGGAATATACAGATATACTGAATGTATTGTTTTAGATTATCACTCAAACACCACCTAACGGGAGCAATCATCCTAATTCTTCCCAGTACGTCCAAACTCATGTGTACTGTATTTCTATTTACAGAAACAGATAGTAGATATAGGGTGAATCAGCCGGTAGCTGCACAAATCTAGTTTGGAATAAGTTTTTTTAATTGAAATAATACTTATATTGAATATTATTTTATTGCTATCGTTTAAACATACTTGCTATCTTTAAAGTGCACGACATGGTAATTTAGAGCGCCCTTCCAGGGTGCGATCAGCAAAATGTTTACATCCATCGTGCTAACGTTTCACCCAACAGTATTATAAAGTTAATAATTCATAATTTTAAAAAATTAGTTGATATTATCAATTTTATATACTTTAATTATTTAAATTATTTTTGGTTTTGGAATGAATGAAATTTTATTATTTTTATGCTATTTAAAAGATTAAATTTCACCCTGTTTGTAGAATTTTAGAAAGTATATATTATTATATCGAATTATGCATAATAAGTAGGTACGATGAGAATTGAGTACAACTTGAAACTTGAGTATTGTTGTTAACTCGAGTATCAGCTGTTACATTATTTTTTTTTATATGAAATATAAAAGCACACAGATATGATAGTCGTCGGTGAAGATGTCACATTCAATCAGAGTAACAACTAATACTCAAGTAATGATACTCAAGTTTCAAGTTGTACTCAATTCTCATCGTACCTACTTATTATGCATTATTCGATATAATAATATATACTTTCTAAAATTCTACAAACAGGGTGAAATTTTCATCTTTCAAATAGCATAAAAATGATAAAATTTCATTAATTGCAAAACTAAAAATAATTTAAATAATTAAAGTATATAAAATTGATAATATCAACTAATTTTTTAAAATTATGAATTATTAACTTTATAATACTGTTGAGTGAAACGTTAGCACGATGGATGTAAACATTTTGCTGATCGCACCCTGGAAGGGCGCTCTAAATTACCATGTCGTGCACTTTAAAGATAACAAGTATGTTTAAACGATAGCATGAAAATGACATCTGATATAAGTATTATTTCAATTAAAAAAACTTATTCCAAACTAGATTTGTGCAGCTACCTAGTGGTAGGCTGATTCACCCTATATCTACTATCTGTTTCTGTAAATAGATGTAACGAGCTGGTTTATTTTGGGTTTAGGATAAGGGTGCCGGACGCTTTAGCGATCCAGGATTCGAGGATAGGGTGTGAGCGACCGAGTATGTACGGCCCTAAAACCGTACGATACTGAAAGATGCGCGCGCAAACACCCAAAAAAGACCAAAGTGGTTGAACATGCAAGCACGCGTATGTATGTACACGCACTTGTATGTGTAAGTACCGCTGAAAGTATACGGCGGCTCTCCCTCTCTTCTATTAAGATAGAAGAGTGGGAGAGAGACCTGGGAGAGTTGATGCATGCAGTGCGAGGAGCTTATGACTTTCGTCACTCTTGGATCAGCTCTCTCACGGGATAGTCATACTTCGCTTAAGGCAGCAACGGGCGATAGGCCAACGCATTGCCTTAAGCAAAGCAGATTTACACGTGTTAACGTGTTTTGTTAAAAAGAAACTTGTAAATTTATACTTTTGAATAAAGAGCTCTTCCAAGCTAGCATAAGTTATCCCATTAATCCTTTGTTGAGCCCCGAAAGTTAAGACACCTGGTTCTTAACAATAACGGGCTCTTCAACTAACATTCAATAATTACTAACCATAATTAATAACCAAGTCCGCTATAGCCAAGCAAGGCACGTTGGCTATAAACGACCTGTAACAATATATCTAACAAAAAGACACACAAAAGAGTCCGCGTAAGCTAGGCAAGACGCGCTAGCTTATCAACGACTCTCCTTCATGGATGCATTTACAGGTTGATCTCCAGAAGGAATACATTAACAACGTGGACGTTAAAGAATTCGCAATCGCTAGGCAAGGCGCGCTAGCTATTAACAATTTGTTCACGTTTAAGTGCAAAATATTTAATAAAATAGGTAGTAGGAAAATATCATTGAATATTGGACTTTCGGGATGAAATAGATAGGGAATGTTACAAGGGTTTGATTTTAATAATAACAAATAAATAAATTTAACTATGAATATATTCTAAAATAGGAAACTTAATAATTACGCTGTAGTTAACAAATATAATTTAATTAATAAACGTGGTTGGAAATTATGATCACTCAATAGTCTGAAACAAAGGAAAAATAACACAATTGCTCTTAGTTTAACATGATCAAGAACTATTCAAGATTAGTAATTCATCAGTACGCATGCGCGAAATAGTAGAATAAGATTTAACTATAATACAGACTCTAACTAGATTCATTGCACGCTTAGATTCGTTTTTATATTCTTCGCAAACAAAAAATTAGCCAGTGCGCATGCGCAGGATAGGAGTGCAATTAACCTAGATTATAGCACAGGGTGCACAGGGTGCAATTGTCGGATACGAAAATAGTTTAGTCTCAGAAGCGACGTGCAATCACGTGACTAGCAATTCCAGACCAGTTTGTCAATCTGCAAGTGTCAAAATCAGGGTTATAGTATACTATCACGAGCAATCCCGTGTCTAGTACGGATAACGGATTTCAGGATTCAATAAGTAGTCACAAGTCAGGAAATGGGCGTCTAGATCACTTTATGCACGAGCAATCCCGTGTACCATGAACCGATCACGTGCAATCACGTATATTATAGGGTGAGCTCAACAGCCCCCAGGAGCCAATCATTGCTCAGAATTAACCATTACCACGAGCAATCTTGTGGTCATGGAAATTCTCTTCAGTGCGCTAATTCCCGATTCCTCTACGAGCAATCCCGCAGAGAAGCCAAGGAAGAAGCATCTCGGAGCGAACTTAATCTCACTGGCTTGCGCAGCTCCTTATATACTAACAGTCCTCGATTCCACTAGTGTTCCACAGGAACGGAAATGGACTGGTACCTCACTAAATTCTATATACAATCCTCATAGTCTATGGTAGATTAATGAGGCGTTACTATCTAGCTAACTTATACTCTATGCCTAACTACATTTCTTCGCATACATCGCATAGTTTATGACTTAAAAATATAAACAAATAAACTAAACCAAAACCTGCATACAAGATTCGAGCCCAGTATTATAACACATACTAAGGCACGAATTTCAGCATAACGAAATATAAAAAAGTTCGAAACAAACGTAGTCTGTTACATAGAAATGCAGTACACATGAGTTTGGGCGTACTGGGAAGAATTAGGATGATTGCTCCCGTTAGGTGGTGTTTGAGTGATAACCCAATACAATACATTCAGTATATCTGTATATTCCTGTTTATAGTATTGAATTATATATATTTAGATATACTGTAGAAGAATATATGCATAGTTTTATGGATTATGATACGAGTTTCACCCGGTGGGACATTTATACGGATTTTTATTAGTATAATGGGTTTTTGAGGTCTCTGGAAGCGCTTTAACGTAAAAATTGGAAAATTCCGAGTTATTCTCGATATGTTACAACCCAGAGTGTCACCAAAAATAAAATTTTATTTGAAAATATTGCAATCGAAAGTGTAGGATACGAGGGTTAGGCCGTGTATATAGGCCAGTCAAAATAAGGTTTTGCTCTACCAAAATTAGTAACTTACAACAACCTATGCGATCATTTAAAAGACAGCCCGTAGATGTTTACTTATATGTTTTGGACTAGCAACTATGATTTATTAATTAGTTATTAACAAATTAGTGCAAAAAAACGCGTTTTTTTGTTTTTTGGTAATAAAATGAAAACTATTTGACGAATTGTCATGGTGTCAATAGAAAAGTTGTAGAGAATTGAATTATCAACAAAACGAAAGGTCAAACGATCCGCTCAGTTTATTAGAACCAAAGAAAATTTAGAAAAATCGGAAAAATCTTTATTCTATTTTTAAATTTATAACGCTGTTGTTTATTAATATTTAGAGCTGAAAATTGGCACAGAAGTAGATAATTATATCTTCTTTCAACACGCCAAAGGCAGATACTATCGGATAATTGGTTTCTGTGCAATTGCAATTTTTTTTTTTTTTTTGGTATTCCTCCCTTCTTTATATTACCGATTGAGAACGTTGTGCATACTTTTTTTAAAGGGTTCTGAAAACTAGAAACAATATACTATTAAGAGGAGGTCGCGTATCTCTGTCCTTTTCTAATCAAAGAAATGATTTTTTTACAAAAACTAATAAATTTAGCAAAAAATGAAGAGAAAGCCGCACCTTGTATGGAAAAAAGCAATGTTTTCTTTGATAAGAAAAAATTAATTTTATTGCTTCGTTCTCAAGAAAACCTTGAAAAACCAAATTGTCCACCCTAACCTCTATGATTTAAGTTTTTCAAGGTTTTCTAGAAAACAAAGCAATAAAATTAATTCTTTCTTATCAAAGAAAATATTGCTTTTTTTTTAAACGAGATACGGCTTTCTCTTCATTTTTTGCTAAAGTTATTAGTTTCTGTAAAAAAACTCAATTTTTTGATTAGGAAAGGACAGAGATACGTGACCTCCTCTTAAACGTATATTCTAAGTTTTCATTAATATTGTATAAAAAGGGTGAAATATGCACTGTAACATCGACGCGAACGGTCGAGCGCGCGGTACACAGCAAAAAGTGGGGATGGAGGAGAAACTGTAAAATACCTTTAGATTTTATTATTCGTGAAATCTGAATAGGAAATCAGATATTTTGGTTGAAAATACCCTGATTAATACATAAAACACTTTAATATAAGTTCATCAATCGCCAAAAACAAGCCAGTTAAAAAATTGATCGTTTCACGCCGCGCGCCGGTATATCTATATATATCGTTTCTCCTCCATCACCACTTTTTGCTGTGTACCGCGCGCTCGACCGTTTACATCGATGTTCGAGTGCATATTTCACCCTTTTTACACAATTTTAATGAAAACTTAGAATATATGTATAGTAGTATATTGTTTCTAGTTTTCAGAACCCTTTAAAAAAAGTATGCACAACGTTCTCAATCGGTAATATAAAGAAGGGAGGAATACCAAAAAAAAAAAAAAATTGCAATTGCACAGAAACCAATTATCCGATAGTATCTGCCTTTGGCATGTTAAAAGTAGATATAATTATCTACTTCTGTGCCAATTTTCAGCTCTAAATATTAATAAACAGCGTTATAAATTTAAAAATAAAATAAAAAATTTTCCAATTTATCTGAATTTTCTTTGGTTCTAATAAACCGATCGGATGATTTGACCTCTCGTTTTGTTGATAATTTAATTCTCTACAGCTTTCCCATTGACACTATACTGCCGTCCAAAGTAAGAAAACCTTAACTCCAATGGGATTCCAATGTAGTTAACCACTTTTACACTTTGGACGGCAGTATAGTAATAAGTCAAATAATTTTCGTTTGATTAGCAAAAAACAAAAAAAATGCGTTGTTTTGCACTAATTTGTTAATAACCAATTAATAAATCATAGTTGCTAGTCCAAAACATATAAGTAAACATCTACGGACTATCTTTTAAATGATTGCATAGGTCGTTGCCAGTTACTAATTTAGGCAAAATAAGACTTTTTTTCTGTCTGACTGGCCTAATAGGCAAAAATACGCAAAAAAACGTTTTTCTCCTTTTAGACGCTGTTCCACCACTTTTAAAAATCGGAGAAAAATTTTTACATACTTTTGGTGCATAAATAAATAGTATTTTTTCCAAAGTGTTGTCTATCTTAGTTTTAGAAATATCTCAAGAAAAAATTTTCAAACGTCTCTAGAAATTTGAATTTTATACCTACAAAAAAATCATCAGAAACTATTTTATAGGGCTTCAAAAAACCTAAATTTAAAAAAAAAGAGTATTCTAGTTTAAAAATTGACGGAGATAGAGCTAAGAGACTCTATAAACGAAAAATTGCGTTTTTGAGGTTAGGTTTAGGTTTAGGGGGCTGAAAATTTCTATGGAGGTATATTTTTTATATAGAAAATGATGGCCATATCAATTTTTCTCTCTGCTCCTGGGGCCAATTCACCTATCTTACCCGGCTAGACCCTTTCAAAGGGATGACAAACGCAGCATGCAGAATCTGTGAAACGGAGATAAAGTCAATAGAACATATACGGATTTGTAAAGAAGCGAAAAATGAAATAAATGCAGAATGGGTTAAAAAGGTCGAAAACAAGGGACTTGTAAGGAGAAAAGAGATTGCCAGGGCTAGGTTAAGGGAAATTCTAAGAGGTGATCTGATAGTAGAGCTCTGCGCTTATGGCAGGGAATTTGAAAAAATTGCGAAATCGAGAGCAAATAGGCGGGTCAAACAGAGTAGCAATTTCATTAAATAATAGGGTAAGCTAATAAAAAGAATGACGAGAGGCGTGCGAAATATTTGTAAGTCTCGATGTAAACATGCGAAAAAAATGTATGTATTATATTTAATATTGTATAGTAAAAAAGAGAAACAATGTAAAAAGATACTTGTAATCTATACATGGAAATAAATAGAATAATAATAAAAATATATAATCCCTGTTTTAACTATTTTAATTACTGTTTCAATCGATTCTAATTAAGAAAAATTAAACAAACATCAATATTAATGATATTTTTCTTTTCTAGAAATAAAAATCAAGCTAAAGTAATTTTAAAAGAAACAAGTTTTTGATAATAATAAGTTTAATTTCGAAAATAATCTTTTATATTTTCTTTTTAATTTATATTAGTTCATTGTTTTTAACCGACTTCAAAAAGGAGGAGGTTCTCAATTCGACTGAATTTTTTTTTTTTTTTTTTTTTTATGTCTGTTACCTCATAAATCCGTCATTTCTTAACCGATTCGAAAAAACTTTTTCTTATCTGATAGAGAATGTCTGCAGGAAGGTCCCATACGTGTCCTATAATTATTGGGCCAATATTCGGTTTGTTTGACCCAATTATCAAATTAAGAAAACTGGAAGTTTTGTTTTTTCTCCCTCTCTCTCTCCCTCTCTTACCTAAGCTTCAATATGTATACATGCACACACAACGACACTGTGCCGTCGTGGCCTTCTCTCACACTTGGGCCTTCTCTCTTTCGTCCTATACATTGCTTGGTATAATGTACTAATGCATGCGTTATGAATTGATAATGGAAGTTAGGCATAATTAGTAGGTCTACCTATATTTGCGCTTTTAGTAGAGGGATACACTAAAAAATTTTTTAACAAAAAAACAAAACCAATTTCAAAAAAATGCACTAAACAGTTACAAATAATTTATAATCTTTAATAATTATACGCATGGTACGCATCTAACTCAACACATGTGTTGCAAACATATTATAGATTATCTAATTATTTGTAAACAACACAAACAAATTATATTATTGTTTAATTCACGAAAAAATATTATTGAAGTCGGCGTCAAATTCTACATCTGTGCAGAACGATTCAACAACTTGACGCTGACTTCAAAAATATTTTTTCGTGAATTAAACAATAATATAATTCGTTTGTGCTGTTTACAAATAATTAGATAATCTATAATATGTTTGCAACACATGTGTTGAGTTAGATGCGTACTATGCGTATAATTATTAAAGATTATAAATTATTTGTAACTTTTTAGTGCATTTTTTTGAAGTCGGTTTTGTTTTTTGTTAAAAAAATTTTTTTTTAAAACAAAATTAATTAAACATAATACCAATTATAATAAAATTTTAGTTCATAATAAAAGAAAACACAATACAAAATTATTAAATTAAATTAAATTTGTAGAGTTCAGTGGAGTAGTGGCTAAGGCGCGTGACTCGTATTCCCGTTGGTGCGGGATCGAATCCCCGTCTGGTCGCTTTTCCGCTGTCTCTGCCGTGGGCTGACACCACGATAAATAATACGTCAAATTGTGTTGTATTGAAAATTAATTTCTATGAGTTAAAAAAGGGCAGTAATGACTGTGGATATAAATGAAAAAAAAAAAAAAAAAAATTTATTTAATTAATAAACTATACTAAGGTTTTTATTTAACAATAAAGATTCTGGGATAATTAACGGAATATTAATTATATATGTATATGTATGTAAACAATTTAAAATACTTTTAAAAAATATTTTCTTAGAATAAATGCTTGTAACAGGAGGTCACGTATCTCTGTCCTTTTCTAATCTATAGGTTAGAAGTCTGTGATTTTTAACAAAAGTTTAAAAAATTTTTATCCAATTTCTGGTGATTTTGATTTTATGAGACCTGTTGTTACGTCACGAGGTATCTTTTATTTAAAAATTTATCATTCCAAAAATATACAGTTATTGATCAATCAATTAATTAACCTTAGCGAGCATATTGTAAAAGTAAGTCATTTGTTAAGAAACGAAGTGCAATGCGATTCACAGAATCAACAAAGTAAGAACAATTACGAAGACTATTCAGTATTATTATTCAGTATTATATACAGTTCAATTATTCAGAATTCAAATTATAAAACTTCATAAAAATGCTTAATAATCAATTTTGTTTATCAACTTTAAAGAAATTATAAAACAATTATTCATAAATAATAAATATGAATAATTACTATAAATACGAACGAGAAATCATATATGAGAGCACTTCAATAACATCACTTAAAAGCAGACACTTTTTCAAAGCACTTTATCAAAGAATTTCTACAAGCACTTCAAAGATACAATTATTATAACTATATTCCTCGCACTATAAAATTATTCAAATATTCGCGCACTATCTTCAGTTTATTATAAAAGTAACAAATAAAACTCTATAATAAAAATATTAAAATCAAGTGTACTTATTTATTGTTTGCCTGTATCTACTTAGCCAATCAAGGTAAGATTCTTACAATTACATTTTGATCTACATTACTTCAAATCAAGTATATTTAATCGTGAGAACGATTCATAACAATTAAAATTGGTAGAGCTTTTCTATCACTAGACTTAACTTTCAAATTAAATATTTTAAAATCAAACTTTATTCTTTTATTTAATAAAATATATTTTTCTCATAACATCAACATAATCAATCATTAACTCCGTCCTGGTGTAAAGCCAGGACTTAACATTTTGGTTCCGGTACAAATTTTTAATTGAAGGATCGTATTAAATATACTTGAAGATTATTAATATAAAAATATCATATTTAATCAGAAGTGAGAAATAACATATATATATAAAGGGCAGTCAATTAAATAAATTCAAAAGCACAATAAAGTGTAATAAAATAAATCATATAAAGTGAAAATATATAAATGAAATAAAACATAAAGTGCAAACATATAAAATAAATGATATAAAGTAAAAATACATAAATAAAATAAAATATATGAAGTGAATATACATAAATAAAATAAAATATAAAGTGCAAACAAATAAAATAAATAAAGTGAAATTAAATAAATGAAATATACAAAGTGAAATTACATAAATGAAATATATAAGGTGAAATTAAATGAAATAAAATATACAAAGTGCATATAAATAATCTAAATAAAATAAAAATAAAATACAATATACAAGTGCAATCAAATAAAGAGATAAATATATCAAATAAACAAATATATTAACTAAATAAATGAATATATTCAAAGCGCACATCATATCAAGTGAATAAATAATATAAATGAATAAAATATAAGCGCATAAATAATATCGATAAATCAAATAAAAGTGCATAAATAAATAAATAAATAAATAAAATATTAAACGCAAATAAATTAAGTGCAATCTAAATATTATATACATCACTGAATAAATAAATATTATGTACGAAATATTAAATACAAAGTGCATCGATAAATAAACGAAAATAGAAACAAATAAAAAAAGGAATTTAATTTAAATTGAAAATAAATAAAAGTGCAAATAATAATCATTGAATCAAAATATACAATTTACACAAAATGCTATTCATACTTTAAAATAAAATACAAATACTCATATTGAAACAAATTTTAAAATATATTAAATACATAAATAAAATCTATATATCAATACATTAATAAAAAAAATTCAAAAGTGCTACATAAGTGAAAATAACTAAACCAACAAAAGTGACACATTTAAAAAATATTAAAAATTCACGGTCAACAAAATTTTTTTAGGGAAAAAAATTTTAGTGAAGAAATTACAATAAATTTTCATTATTCAATTAAAAATTACTACGATTTTAAAAACAATCTGTATTTCAAAATTATTCAAATTTGATTCATTAATAATATCAATATAACATAAAATAAATAAACTACATTTAACCTTTAGAGGACCGGTATTTGAGATTTGTGATCGCTCTAAGAAAGTGGTCCAAAAAGGTATCTGATATCACTAATTGACTTTGGGGTAAAGGTCGATCAGGGGTCACGCCACTATAGTGGTTTTCCGGTCCTCTTAAGGTTAAAAGTAGACATTGATCATCAAAACATCACAAAGTGTATCGAACTTGTAAAAGTACAAATTCAGCGAAACATCTGTTGGTTACGATACGGTTTTGTATATCAACAACAGTAAGAGGTCAATGTATAACAATCAAAACATAAGTCAGCAATTGTATAACATTCTCTGATTTTATAAAACAAAATTAGGTCAATCTAAATTCTTGAGTCAGTAATACCATAACAATTTGTGTTGAATAATAAGTATTACGTTTATCACTAAGTATATTGAAATTAATAAGATTTTTATGAAACATCAAAAGAAAAAAACTTATAATATCTCTAATTAAATGAATGAAATTAATTGGACAGAAATTAAAAAAAATTGTCAATCACAGAAAACTGCTTGGATACGAAATTGTACAAAAATACAATTAATTGAAATTTGTAATAAATTCAAAATACCCATTGATGAAAATCAAAATATTAATGAAATTCGTAATATATTAAGAGAATTTATAAAAAAAAACTATTATTCAAAACCAAGAAGACGCTAGTGTGTTTAGAAAAAGTACAAGACTTTTTACTACTACACTTTAGACTACTACACTCTCCTGTTAAAAATACATTAAATACAACACAACAACAACAGAATTTAGAAAATCTAAATACAACACCAGATCAACAAAACATATACGAAAATATAGATATTAGAGCCATAAACAATAATTCAAATAGACAAGAAAATATAATTGATGAAAGTACAGGGACAATTAGAAAAACTATTCAAAACAGAACCAAAACGACAATCCAAGATAATAGCTTTGTAAACAGATATACTTTAGCAGCAAACATTACAACAATATCAGACGACGACGAAACACTAAACGATATCTCTATTAAACAGGAAAGTTTCCAAGAAATTGAGGGTATTAGAAACGGAGAAAATATCATTATAAATAATCCTAATAATAACAACAATAATAATAACAATATTAATAATAATAATAATACGATAGACGACTTAGTAAATTTTATTGAGAATATAAACATGGCGCAACCAGGATATTCATTAAAAGAAATTACAAGATTAGTTCCTGATTTTGATGGTAAAAACATATCCATAGACAAATATATTGAAAAATTAGAATTTGCTAAAGAATTACTAGATGCTGATCAACAAAAATCGTTTATGAACTATCAGAAATTTAAATTATCAGGGGCAATTGCTTCTGCAGTAAAACATACTACAATTAATACAATTGATGAATTTATTAAAATTGTAAAAAAATTATATCCTGAAATTGATAATTTATATACTTTATATGGGAAATTAGAACAAATTCAACAAGAACTTAATGAACCAGTAGAAGGATATATAACAAGAATAAAAGAATTAACGGAGAAAATCAGAGATAAAAAGAAAAACGAGACTGGAATAGAAAGAGCAACCTTAGAAAGATTTATTAATCAATTAAATCAAGATGAATTTAAATATTTTAAACAGGGGCTAGTTAACGAAATAAGATATGAAATGAAAGTAGCAGACAATTTCTCTGATGCAACTATAGAAGCAATTAAAATAGAAAAACAGTTAGAAAAACAAAACGCTATAAGAGGGAATCCAATTAAACAGAAAATTATGTTTTGTAATATTTTGCAAGAAGAAATCAAACAAATACAGTGTTGTCAAATATGCAAAAATACTGGTCACGAAGCATTATATTGTAATATAGCAGGTTGCGTATACTGTAAAGAACCAAATCATTCATCATTTGAATGCTCCAATACAAAAAATAAAATTAGATTGATATGTAAATTTTGCAATCAATTGGGTCATTCAAGAAGCACGTGTGATTTATTAAATGACAATGAATATTATTGTCAATACTGTCAAGAAAGTAATCATAAAATTAATCATTGCCCAATAATACGAAAATATGAGATATGTTGGAAATGTAATAAGAATGGACACAACCCAAATTTTTGCACTGATGTTATTGAAAAAAAATTTTCACAAGTATGCGAGCTTTGTAACGATAAAAATCATATGACAAATGATTGTGAAAAGGTAAAAATATTTATAAACCAAGCTAAAGCAAGCAATCAAATACGATGTCAATTATGTGATAAATGGGGTCACTCAGGTAAAGAATGCAGAAATAATAACATCGGTCAAAATAATTTTAATCAGAATAAGATGTTTGTCGGAAATAACAGAAATAATAATTCATATGGACAACGAATTCAAATGAAATTTTGTAAATATTGCAAAAATAGAGGGCATAATATAGAGGAATGTAGAAGGATACAATACAAAAAACCTCAAAACGCAAATCAAAATTTACAATGCCCATATTGTAAAAAATTAGGACATTCAATCGATTCATGCTTTACATTAAAGAATATAGAAAGTAAGTTAAGTAAATTTTGCACATTCTGCAAAAGCATTAATCACACAGAGAAAGAATGTCAAGCTAAATTAAACACATCAGCTCATATACAGGGAAACGCATAAACTCGACTTGGAAAGAGCGTACAAGACGAGTTTCGCAACAAAAGTCGCTCAAAAATTATATTGACATTCAATTTTTTGCAAGAACACACGAAATCGATTATGACTTCGAAGTAGGTGATGAGTTTAATGAAAATGAAACTAATAATGAGTACGTTAAAATTATTGAACAAAAAGAAACATTACATAATGCAATGGAATTTAAACCAGAAGTAAAGAATGATTCAACAACAGTAAAACTACATAATGAAAAAAATATAACGAATAATGAATTGGAAAAAATTATACAATTTAAAACTGAAAACATTAATGATAACAATAATATACCAATTTATATATTTAAACTAGGCGATACATTACAATTTATCGAGATACGAAATCCGTATACAAATGATTTATGCAAATTATTAATAGATACAGGTGCCCAACTTAACATCATAAAAGAAAAATTAGTACCACAAAATTCTATTAATAATAATATTAAAATATATTTGTCAGGAATTGCTGATATTCCGGTTAAAACATGTGGTTTAATCACTTTTCCTATTAATAATTCGTATACAAATTTCCACGTAGCATCTGAAAAATTTTCAATACCTTACGATGATATTTTAGGAATAGACGTATTGAGAAAAAATAAATTGAGATTAGACAAGGGATATTTAGAAATAAATGGTAAAAAATTCTTTATTCAAACAGATTATAAAAACGATAAAAATTCATTGATAAATTTATGTACAGAAAACATCGAAATTAATGACACAGCAGTTAATAATGCTTTTCATTATATCATGCTAATGCAAGACAATAATCACATATTTTCGATTACACAATTTCTACAGAATAAGAATGAAAATATTGAAAATTTTATGAAAGAAATAAACTGTGTTTTAAAAAAAGATAAATATAAAAATAATAAGAATATAGAATATGGACAAGTTCTACTAAAACTTGAAGAAAATACAAATTTCAACATTAATAATAAAGACAAACAATTTCTAACATGTTTTATGGAAAAAGATATTTCAACAAATTTTATATTAGATAATCAAGAAGAAGAATTTAATAAATTACAAGAAAATTTAATGCATAAAAATGTAAATTATATTAGTGAAGAAAAAAATGATCGTAGAGAGGAATTATTAAGTAAAATAAGTTTAAATCATTTAAGTGAAGAAAAAGAACAAAATATAAAGAACTTAATTTTAGAAAATAATGACATATTTTGGTTAGAAGGAGAGAAAATGGGAAAATGTAATTTAGAACACCATGAAATAAATTTAACAGATAATAAACCAATATATGTTAAACAATTTCCATTGCCATATAAGTCGAAAGAAATCGCTATAGAAGAAACAAAAAAATTAATTGAAAATAATTTAGTGGGACCATCTAAAAGTGCTTATAATGCACCAGCATTTGTAGTAAAGAAAAAACCAGGTAATGATGGGAAAGAAAGATGGCGATTAGTTATAGATTATAGAAAATTAAATGAAAAAACAATACCTGACCCATATTTAATACCATCTATAACAGAAATTTTTGATGACTTAGGTGGAAATAAATATTTTACGACTGTAGATATGGTATCAGCCTTCCATTGGGTACCTATGAAAGAATCGGATATTCATAAGACAGCTTTTAGCGTTCATCCATTAGGGAGATTTGAATTCATGGTTTTACCTTTTGGTTTAACAAATTCTCCGCGAACATTTATGAGAGTCGCTAACACTGCTCTGGGTGAACTTATTAACAAGAAAATATGCCACGTATATATTGATGACATAATTATAGCTGCAAAATCACAAAAAGAACATAATATTAAATTCAATTTAGTAGCATCAAAACTTAGAGAAGCTGGATTAAAATTAGAACCAAAAAAATGTGAATTTATGAAGGAAGAAGTAACGTTTTTAGGACATATTATAAGCGAAAATGGGATAAAAGCAGATCCAAAGAAAGTCGAAGCAGTAAAATTATTTCCAATTCCGAAAACAGTTAAAAATATTAGAGAATTCTTGGGACTAGCAGGATACTATAGAAGATTTATAAATGATTTCGCAAAAATAGCAAAACCAATAACATGTTTATTACAAAAAGATACAAAATTTTCAAGGGATTTGGAACAGCAGCAAGCTTTTGATAAACTTAAAGAAACATTATGTACTGCTCCATTATTACAATTTCCACAACTGGATAAGCCTTTTATAATTACAACTGATGCATCAGGATATGCATTAGGAGCTATATTATCTCAGGGAGAGATCGGAGAAGATAAACCTATAGCATATGCTTCAAGAGTTTTAAAAGGCCCAGAACTTAATTATCATACATATGAAAAAGAAGCATTAGGAATATTATTCGGTATAGAGTCATTTAGAAATTATATTTTCGGATGTAAATTTATTATAGTAACGGATCATAAACCACTACTATCTTTTAAATCAGCAGCTAAAAATAATAGAGTTCAAAGATGGCGACTCAAATTATCAGAATATGATTTTGATGTAATATATAAAAAGGGAAAAATGAATGTGAATAGTGATGCATTATCTAGAAATCCCATAGATACAGTAGAAATTAATGTCGTAACTAGAGCCCAAAAAGCGAAAGAAAATATTAAATTAACAGATATACCCACAAATGAAATGAAAATACAAAAATTAAATGAGGAACGCACACGTATTAAAAAGAAACGTGGTCGACCAAGAAAAGTAAGTAAAGCAGTAACAAATGAAGAAATTAAAACTGTCGAAAATAAAGACGAAAAACGAGAAAATATATATTCAAATAAAACTAATACCATTATATATTCTAAAAATTCTATTCAAAATAGAAAAGATAATATACTGCATTTAATCACGAGCGAAAGGATATCTTTAGATGAAATTCAAAATGAATACTTTAAACACAAAAATATTGAAATAAAAAATAATTTAAGAGATAATGAAATTGAAATAGTAAATTATAAAAAGAGGAAAATTTTTATAATGTGTTTAAATATAAAAGAATCATCAATATTAATAAAAGAAAAATTAATAAATAATTTTAATACATTCGAAAATTTATTAATTAAAAGCAATTGCACTATATTTAGTATATCTAAGAATATTAAAATTTTAAATATAAATTGGAATGAAATCGAAGAAATATTATATGATACTTTTAAAAATACAAATATAAAAGTTATAATTTGTTTAAACAATACAGAATATGTAGAAAATGAGAAAAGAAATAAAATTTTTGAATTACATCATTCATCAAGTTTAGGAGGCCATTCAGGAGTCAATAGAACTTATAATCGAATTAAAAACAAATATTTCTGGGAAAATCTAAAAAGTGATATACAAAATCGTATTAAAAACTGTGAAATATGTCAGAGAAACAAATTAAAAAGAAATAAAACAAAACAACCTATGATAATAACAGATACTCCAGAGAAAACATTCGATAAAATTTCACTAGATATAGTAGGACCTCTTAATATAACTAAAAATAATAATAAATATATATTAACTATTCAAGATCATTTATCAAAATTTTTAATAGCTGTCGCGCTGAAAGATCAAACAGCAGAGTCTATAGCCGACGCATTTATAAAAAAATTCATTTGCATTTTCAGTTCACCAAAACTAGTACTTACAGATAAGGGTGCAAATTTTACGGACAAATTAATAAAAGCTATTTCTAAAAGATTTAAATTTAAAAAAATCGAAACTACTGCCTTTCATCCGCAATCTAATGGTTCATTAGAAAGAGCTCATCATCCCCTATGTGAATATTTAAAAAATTTTGCTGATAAAAAATCAGAATGGGATGATTGGCTTGAATTTGCACAATTTAATTATAATACTAGTGTTCATTCAAGTCATAAATTTACTCCACATGAATTAGTTTTCGCCTACCCAGCTAGATTACCATCTTGCAAACCTTTAAAATCATCAGAAAAATTACAAACTTTTAATGACTATATAGAAAAATTATTAATAAATATGAAAGATATTGCAAAAATAGCTCGTGAAAATTTAATACTGTCAAAGGAAAAATCTAAATCTTATCACGACAGATTTATAAATCCTGTAGAATTTAAAATAGGAGATAAAGTATGGCTTATAAAAGAGCCAAAACCAGGCAAATTAGAAAAAAATCAAAACTTGGGACCTTTTGAAGTATTAAAAGTTCACGAAAATAGCAATATTTCTATAGATTTCAAGGGTGGCTCAAAATTAGTTCATGCAAATAAATTAATTTTACATGAACAAAAATTATAAATATTTTAGAAAAAATCTAATCTCTTTTTCTTTTTTTTCAGGAATATTTAAAAATGTTAAAGATTTTTCAATTTCTGTAATTTTTTCTAGTTACGTGCTAATTCATTTATCTATTGTTACATATACCTATTTATACATATTATTAATTTTTCATTGATAAACAATTTTTATAAAATACGAGGAATCTGTAAGTTTTCAAAATGTGTCTTGAAAATTCACAGATTTTTGATTTAAGGAGCCTATTAACTTAAATCAATCATTTTAAGAAATATTTACATTTAAATCAATTGATTTGATAAATAACACAGCCACACAAAAAAAAAAATGTCAAAACCCACGGACCAGACCATATATACCTTATGTTTTTGAGGTCGCTGATTCCGAATCCGTGGTCCATTTGACCCCATCACCTCAGGGTCAAGGTCAGGTCAAGGTCAAATTTACAAAATTAACGGCAACCAAGGTTTAACAGTATACATATATGTTTTTGAGGTCGCTGATTCCGAATCCGTGGTCCATTTGACCCGATCACCTCAGGGTCAAAGTCAGGTCGAGGTCAAATTTACAAAATTAACGGCAACCAAGGTTTAACAGTATACATATATGTTTTTGAGGTCGCTAATTCCGAATCCGTGGTCCATTTGACCCCATCACCTCAGGGTCAAGGTCAGGTCAAGGTCAAATTTACAAAATTAACGGTAACCAAGGTTTAACAGTATACATACATGTTTTTGAGGTCGCTGATTCCGAATCCGTGGTCCATTTGACCCGATCACCTCAGGGTCAAGGTCAGGTCAAGGTCAAATTTACAAAATTAACGGCAACCAAGGTTTAACAGTATACATATATGTTTTTGAGGTCGCCGAATCCGAATCCGTGGTCCGTTTGACTCCATCACCTCATAGTGAAGGTTATTTGAAGGTAAAATCGACAAAATTCTTGTAAAACAAACCAAACTTCATGCCATTTATTTTTTCTTACTATACCTTACACGTTTCTCATCAAATGATCGGTGCAAAGGTTTCCTCTTACGTTTTTTCCCAGTAGTTTTACAATCTCTTTTCAACATCCAGCAGTAGTCGGCCAGCATACTAGCATCCCATCTACCTTGAGAACGCTTCTCCATTACTTTAATGTCTTGGTGAAAACGCTCTCCCTGTTCTTCGCTATAATCGCCACAGTTTTCAGGAAAACTATCCAAGTGATCGTGCAGAAAATGTAGTTTGTAATTCATTAGGCAACCCATATTCCCATAGTTCTCAACCATTTTAGATACAATTACTTTGTAATTTGGGCTTCTGCGATTACCCAAAAAGATTTCAGTAACTTCCTTAAAGCTAAGCCATGCAGCTTTCTCAATGTTTGTCATGGAACTAATGAACTGGTCATCAGCCATCATTTTTCTAATTTCAGGACCGTCAAAAATACCTTCCTTCAATTTTGCATCTGATTTACTTGGAAATTTACTTTCCAAGTATTTGAAGCACTGGCTATCTTTATCTAAAGCTTTAACGAATTGTTTCATCACACCAAGTTTTATGTGTAATGGAGGAATGAGAACTCTTTTCGGATCAACCAATGGAGTAGCTATAACGTTACTCTTTCCGACTCTCCGAAAATCCGAGAGATTTTCTTTCAGGCCATTTATGATTTGTATAGTGCTTTGCACGGTCTCTACTATCCCATAAGCACAAGAAACATGGCGTCTTTGTAAATCCAGACTGCTGTCCTAGCAATATTCCAGAAACTTTCAAATCACCACATATCCGCCATTTATGCTTATCATACTGAATATTTTGTATTATAATTTTGAGATTATCGTATGTTTCCTTCATTGTAGTGGAGTGCGCTATAGGAACTGAGGCATAGTGGTTGCTATTGTGTAGTAATACGGCTTTTAAACTTCTTTTTGATGAATCTATGAACAATCTCCATTCTTCGTCTTTATACACATTAGGTTTAATTTCATTCATTAAACCTTTTACGTCTTTACAATATACTATTTTATCACCATTATGATTCATTTCTTCAAAGTATGGTTCGAAACTTTTGCTTCTTGTTCTGTAAAAAGATACTTTAGTAGATTTTGCCAACTGATTCATGCCTTTTAAAGCTGAAGCTAAATGTTCTGCTCCATCTTTAGGTAAGTTAAGCTCTCTAACTAGGTCGTTTAGTTTATCTTGAGTCCATAACTTTACGCTTTTGTCTTTTTGGCCCGCTGGAAGGAAAATATCGTCATCGTCGTCATCATCATCATCATTTTCAATTTCTTCATCACTATAGCTTTCATACGATTCATCTTTTAAGTCATTATTATCAATTCCACCCCCATCAATGCCGCCACTGACTTCGTTATCTTCTTCATCATTTTTTCATCGTTGGTATCTGATTCAATAGATAGCCTCTCAAGAAGATCGAGCTCTTCATCGCTTCCCGATTTTTCGATAGGTCTTTTTACAGAAATAACATCAGCATAATTCACTGTTGCTTTAATTTTACTATTAATTCCAATAATTTCGGTATTACAGAAGTAACAATCCTCTCTTCTATCTGGTTGATACCATTCCATTGGGCTATTAAATTTAACTTTGTCATCTTCTTTTGTTTTATTCCACTTACAAAGCATTTGACGACATTGTTCGCAGATACTACATGGAGTCCACTTTTCTATAACTACATCAGTTTCTAATTTGAAGCAAGTTTTGTAAATTTTTCTGAGATTCTCATTGAAATGTCTTCGAGATTTTTGCGGAGTAAATACTCCGCAGACAAAACAAAAAAGATTAGAATTTTTTGTGCAAATATGCCCTTGAGATGTAGAAGGTAAATTTTCCATGATTTTCAGTATAACCCCGCACGTTAGGGATCCTGGTCCGATCGCAGGTGAGTCCACTGTCCCGGAGGTGATAACTCTTATACCTCTCCGGGGCTAAGTATAAGAGCTTTCCGACTTTGACGAGGACAGTGTCAACTCGTCGTCGGACACACTACAGCTTCATCCTCACACCCTAACGTCCCCCTGCGAGGCAGTGCGCTTCCACTGGCATCGTTACCCCGACCAACTTATGAGCGGATCATTCCACACATCCCCGTTTGGGGCAGTGTCACCGTCATAGTTTTTGTCGAGGAAGCAGGTGAAGGCTACGTTGACGAAAAAAATTCATGTTTAATTTTTTCTTATTCATTTAACCGTACATTTGTACAATTAGAAAATGCATGCTTACTTTCTACACAATTCTTCACGTATATCACAGAATACTCTTATGCAATTTGAAATTGTATAATGTACGATCTCACAAATAAGAGAAAATTAAATATGATCTTTTGTTCTTCAAAGTAGCCTTGTATTAAAATGAAATTAATCAATATTGTACTAAAATTCGCAGATACCGTGGTTTAGGTTTGTTTTGCATGAATCTAGTACATTTCACCTTAAAATTACCTTTACTCAATGTAGCGAGTCCTATGAAAGTGATAGTAATGAAGAAACTGCAGATGATGATGATGATTACGATGACGATATTTTCCTTCCAGCGGGCCAAAAAGACAAAAGCGTAAAGTTATGGACTCAAGATAAACTAAACGACCTAGTTAGAGAGCTTAACTTACCTAAAGATGGAGCAGAACATTTAGCTTCAGCTTTAAAAGGCATGAATCAGTTGGCAAAATCTACTAAAGTATCTTTTTACAGAACAAGAAGCAAAAGTTTCGAACCATACTTTGAAGAAATGAATCATAATGGTGATAAAATAGTATATTGTAAAGACGTAAAAGGTTTAATGAATGAAATTAAACCTAATGTGTATAAAGACGAAGAATGGAGATTGTTCATAGATTCATCAAAAAGAAGTTTAAAAGCCGTATTACTACACAATAGCAACCACTATGCCTCAGTTCCTATAGCGCACTCCACTACAATGAAGGAAACATACGATAATCTCAAAATTATAATACAAAATATTCAGTATGATAAGCATAAATGGCGGATATGTGGTGATTTGAAAGTTTCTGGAATATTGCTAGGACAGCAGTCTGGATTTACAAAGACGCCATGTTTCTTGTGCTTATGGGATAGTAGAGACCGTGCAAAGCACTATACAAATCATAAATGGCCTGAAAGAAAATCTCTCGGATTT
Organism: Anastatus disparis; assembly: GCA_017163975.1. Classification (NCBI taxonomy): domain Eukaryota; kingdom Metazoa; phylum Arthropoda; class Insecta; order Hymenoptera; family Eupelmidae; genus Anastatus; species Anastatus disparis. The sequence goes on along the minus strand of JAFFSR010000369.1, from coordinate 695,024 downwards.
TCGGAGAGTCGGAAAGAGTAACGTTATAGCTACTCCATTGGTTGATCCGAAAAGAGTTCTCATTCCTCCATTACACATAAAACTTGGTGTGATGAAACAATTCGTTAAGAGGATATCGTAGTTCTGCTCCTCCTGATAGTATTTTTATTCAAAGTTCATGAGTAAACAGTGCGACAAATCAAATTCTTTCACTTCAGTAAGAAAATTCGTAAGATTAATCCTTAGCGCGGACAAGTCAAGAAATTTACTAAAATAATATACATAAAAAGTTATAAACAAACTTTCGATTTATACTATTATGAGGTTAGGTTCATCGAGCTTGATATCTAATTTTCATTCAAAGTTCATAAAAAAATATGAAGCTGAATTGAATTTTTAATTTAACAAAAATTATTGTATTAATATAGTTTTACCGCGGACAAGTTATTATATTTGTCCAAATAGTAAATTTAAAAAGATATCAGTAAGATAAAAAAAGCAAAAATCGATTCCAACAACTACGACATCCCGTTAAAGCTTTAGATAAAGATAGCCAGTGCTTCAAATACTTGGAAAGTAAATTTCCAAGTAAATCAGATGCAAAATTGAAGGAAGGTATTTTTGACGGTCCTGAAATTAGAAAAATGATGGCTGATGACCAGTTCATTAGTTCCATGACAAACATTGAGAAAGCTGCATGGCTTAGCTTTAAGGAAGTTACTGAAATCTTTTTGGGTAATCGCAGAAGCCCAAATTACAAAGTAATTGTATCTAAAATGGTTGAGAACTATGGGAATATGGGTTGCCTAATGAATTACAAACTACATTTTCTGCACGATCACTTGGATAGTTTTCCTGAAAACTGTGGCGATTATAGCGAAGAACAGGGAGAGCGTTTTCACCAAGACATTAAAGTAATGGAGAAGCGTTCTCAAGGTAGATGGGATGCTAGTATGCTGGCCGACTACTGCTGGATGTTGAAAAGAGATTGTAAAACTATTGGGAAAAAACGTAAAAGGCAACCTTCGCACCGATCATTTGATGAGAAACGTGTAAGGTATAGTAAGAAAAAATAAATGGCATGAAGTTTGGTTTGTTTTACAAGAATTTTGTCGATTTTACCTTCAAATAACCTTCACTATGAGGTGATGGAGTCAAACGAACCACGGATTCGGATTCGGCGACCCCAAAAACATATATGTATACTGTTAAACCTTGGTTGCCGTTAATTTTGTAAATTTGACCTTGACCTGACCTTGACCCTGAGGTGATCGGGTCAAATGGACCACGGATTCGGAATCAGCGACCTCAAAAACATATATGTATACTAATAAACCTTGGTTGCCGTTAATTTTGGAAATTTGACCTTGACCTGACCTTGACCCTGAGGTGATGGGGTCAAATTGACCACGGATTCGGAATCAGCGACCTCAAAAACATAAGGTATATATGGTCTGGTCCGTGGGTTTTGACATTTTTTTTTTTTGTGTGGCTGTGTAATGAATGGAATCTATATTAAGAAATTGAAATCAATTAATTTAAATCAATAGGTTAGTTAATAATTTAATAAAAAATGTAAAATCATTATATACATTATCTATTTATAAAACGTATATTGTATTATAAGATTTAAACTTTAAAATTTTATTTGTATCAATCTTTTTATCTATACTTTCATCTTTATTTTTCATTCAAAATTAACATCTTGTAAAAGAAATCTAACATTTTATTATAACTATCATTAAACTTATAAATGCATATTTTGTTTTATACTTTTTATTTATAAATCAATTACTTTTGTCTCTGAATTTACTCGGTATACAAACATATATTGTCTGACATGTATTCGTAAAACTGATTCCATTTTTCACACAAAGAAAAAAAAGGGGGGAAAGTTACATACTTTCATCCAAATGCAACATAAATCAATATTCAAATGAATATTTGAACTTCTAAACTTATTTAGAAAATGTATTGCAAGAATAAAAAGAAAATTATCATAAAAAAAGTCTTTATCGAGACTTGAAAAAAAAAAAATTTTTGTAAAGAAAAAAAGAAATAATGAACTTTATTAAAAGTTCTATATAGAATGAGAGAACATAGTTCAATTTTCATTCTAAGCTCTAAGATTATTTAGAGAACATATTTGTCAAAATAAAGACAAAAATTACAATTGATTAGTTAACGTTTCAATCAGATTTATGTTAAAGTACTACACAAATTACAGACAAAAGCAGAACATTTTTGAGAAATTGAAATAATAATTTACTAATAAAGTTACTTTTTACTCATGTTAGATCTCTTATTATATTCTTAAAACTTGTAGCTTTTAAAAAATGTCAAAATAAATTACAATAATTTGTACATACATGAAAAATTAAAAAAAAAAAAACAATTTTATACGAATCATAAGAAGATCATTATTATAACTGGATAATATTTAATGTTAATTATAATCACATATTTTAATAACTATAATTTATATATTTTTAATTAGTATTAACTTTTTTTTTTATGCTATTTTAATTTTGTACCAAACTTACGTTTAGGTAAAATAGTTTTGTCTCTGTAAGGATTTCCATTGTAACCTATACTTCGTATAGGATTTTACTTATGGTTTAATAAATAAATAAATAATCTATAGCCACATCTAATGTATTAAGTGAAAATATTAAAAATTAGAGTTTAGAAAATTTTTCTATATATTGCTTAGTTGTCACCTGCGCAATCATCTTAAGCCGGGAGGGAAGTGAATGAATATTCACTTATATATTCACTTTATTTTTTAAACAATTATAAGAATCTATAAATTATAACAGATTGCTATTTATACAATTGAAAAGAAAAAAAAAACTATTTTTTAATATTATAAGTTTAAAATAACTATATAATTTAATAATTGTCTTTTTTTAAATATATTTACTACAAACACATCGAATAATTGTAAGAAAATATTCAAACAAAATATTTTACTCAATACTATATTTAGATAGATTTTAAGTTATTCATGTAAATTGATCAATAACTGTACAAAATTTATTACATTTTATTACTCTTATATTTATTAATTCAAACATATACAGTTACTGATCAATCAAAAAAATTTTAGTAAGTCAAAATTTAAATGCAATGTTATCAAATATTACAAGTTTGAAATAACAATATAATTCAAGAATTTTACATTTTTCTTATATCATACATTACTTAAGAGGAGGTCACGTATCTCTGTCCTTTTCTAATCAAAGCATTGAGTTTTTTACAAAAACTAATAACTTTAGCAAAAAATGAAGAGAAAGCCGCATCTCGTATCAAAAAAAGCAATATTTTCTTTGATGAGAAAGAATTAATTTTATTGCTTCGTTTTCAAGAAAACCTTGAAAAACTTAAATCATAGAGGTTAGGTTGAACAATTTGGTTTTTCAAGGTTTTCTTGAGAATGAAGCAATAAAATTAATTTTTTCTTATCAAAGAAAATATTGCTTTTTTTGATACGAGATGCGGCTTTCTCTTCATTTTTTGCTAAAGTTATTAGTTTTTGTAAAAAACTCAATGCTTTGATTAGAAAAGGACAGAGATACGTGACCTCCTGTTAACAATTATATAATAGAAAAATACATCGAATAATCGTATGAAGACATTCAAATAAAATATTTTTATATTAAAATAGATTTAAGATATTTATGTAAATTGATCAATAACTGGAAAAATTTTTATTACATTAAAATTGTTTCTTTTGTTGCTTCTCGTACCAATAAGCAACATCTTGAGCCCCAAGGTGTTACGTCACGACGTATCTTTTATTTAAAAATTTATCATTCCAAAAATATACAGTTATTGATCAATCAACTAATTAACCTTAGCGAGCATATTGTAAAAGTAAGTCATTTGTTAAGAAACGAAGTGCAATGCGATTTACAGAATCAACAAAGTAAGAACAATTACGAAGACTACATGAACCAGATTTACCACGTTAACCATATCATTCAATAAGAATCAAAATGCATAATAAGCATTACTTCATCGATTAACCTCAATTCAGAATTCAAATTATAAAACTTCATAAAAATGCTTAATAATCAATTTTGTTTATCAACTTTAAAGAAATTATAAAACAATTATTCATAAATAATAAATATGAATAATTACTATAAATACGAACGAGAAATCATATATGAGAGCACTTCAATAACATCACTTAAAAGCAGACACTTTTTCAAAGCACTTTATCAAAGAATTCCTACAAGCACTTCAAAGATACAAATTATTATAACTATATTCCTCGCACTATAAAATTATTCAAATATTCGCGCACTATCTTCAGTTTATTATAAAAGTAACAAATAAAACTCTATAATAAAAATATTAAAATCAAGTGTACTTATTTATTGTTTGCCTGTATCTACTTAGCCAATCAAGGTAAGATTCTTACAATTACATTTTGATCTACATTACTTCAAATCAAGTATATTTAATCGTGAGAACGATTCATAACAATTAAAATTGGTAGAGCTTTTCTATCACTAGACTTAACTTTCAAATTAAATATTTTAAAATCAAACTTTATTCTTTTATTTAATAAAATATATTTTTCTCATAACATCAACATAATCAATCATTAACTCCGTTCTGGTGTAAAGCCAGAACTTAACACTGTTAATGGTGCATGATCTGTTATTAAAATAAAAGGTTTTCCATATAAAAGATTTCTAAAATGTCGCATTGCCCATACTGCTGCTAATAATTCCTTTTTAGTGGTTGAATAATGCTTTTCGGCTTGATTGAGTATTCTTGAAGCATAGGCGCATGATAAATCTTTTCCCTTCTTGTAATCACCTTGACTGAGAATTGCACCGAGTCCCTCGTTACTTGCATCTGTTAGTATCAACATCTCTTCCGAATTAGGATATTTTAATATAGGCGATGATGTTGATTTCTCCTTTAATATTTCAAAAGCCTTTTTGCATTTATCATCAAAGTTAAAAGTGACGTTTTCACTCATCAATTTGTTAAGAGGTGCTGTGATTTTACCTTAATTTTTAATAAATTTCCTATAATATTCACGTAATCCTAGAAATTGTCTGATTTCCTTTTGATTAGAAGGTTGTTTATGATTTCTTATACATTCTAATTTATTTGGGTTAGGATATACTCCTTTCTCTGTGATGAGATGTCCTAAATATTCTAGTTCTGATTTACATACTCGCATTTATCGGGTTGCAGTTTTAAGGAGGTTCTTGCATGAAAATTCTGAGACTACACAATAAAATTTCTTATTATTTAAAATGTCCTGAATCCGATCGTATGCTTAATTTATGGGCTTACCGTGCAAAATTAAATAAAATCAGAACTTAAAGTTTGAACTTTTTTGTACAGACTCTTATAGGACTGTGAATAAAATATATCAAAATTGAGTATTTGCAAAGCAGGAAGTGATTTTCTGAAAAACAGACAGATGAACAAATGTCTAAAAGAAAGTTTCCTCTTTCAAATGATATCTAGTAAATTACTCATTGCCGTGGTAAATATTGAGATATTACACGTTAAAGTTAATAAACGTCTTAACGACCGGATCAAAAGAAGCCATGTTTTTCGCGTTACTCGACAGCGACAAATAAAGTGCGCGAATTTCGAAAGTTTTAAATTCTTATAACAAAATAAAATTAATAATATTATATATAAATATATATTATTTTATCTGAAATTGTTTTATGATAAACTATTCTATTTCTGCTACTTTACATTATTTCTTTAAATTTTATTATATTATTATCGAAATATTAAAATTAAAATAAGCAAACTTAACCTAAAAGCAGAAACCGGTCACAGACGCCATGTTACATACATATATATATGTATACATTATATTACGCGATCGAATTCATGACAATTTATTTACATTTTAAGTACGTGACGTGCGAAAAATGCAATGTTTATAGTAGATTTGAACGTAAAAAATAATTATTTAATTTTCAAAAATAAATATATATATAAATATGTACATTCACTTTTTTATCGATTTAGACTTTAGCTGTACTCGCAAGAACCTCCTTAAGCCTGCAATTCTAAGTCGATCAAATATCTGTAAGTTCTTCAAAGGTTTTTGAGTATACTATAATGTCATTCAAATATACGAAACGTGCCTATTAAGAGCAGGCCGAACTATCTGTCTTTGTCTAATAGAGTTTTTTATTGTTTTTCGAAACACCATCCGTTGTATCAAGAAAGAAATAGTAGCCCCCGCTAGATATTAGTATAATAAGTAAATTTTGTAATAACAATCAAATTATTTTATCGCGGAGTTTTTGAATAATATGAGACCTACTAACAAACTGAAATATAACTTATCTTCTTTGGTAGGTCACGTATTATTTAAAAACTGCGCGATAAAATAATTTGATTGTTATTACAATATTTACTTATTATACTAATATCTAGCGGGGGCTGCTATTTATTTCTCGATACAAAGGATGGTGTTTATGTAAATGATGGAAAACGCTATTAGACAAAGACAGATTGTTCGGCTCCCTGTTAATCCTTGTAATTTTAAATTTATTATCACTTGAAATGTAGCAGGTGCGTTTTCAAGGCCCATTGAAATTTGTTTAAATTCCCAATGCCCTTTATGAGTAAAAAATGCAGTACGCTCTCTGTGTTCTGGTAAAACCGGTACTTGATAAAAACCTGAGGCTAAGTCAAATGCGGATAAGTATCTTATACCTCCCAATTCATCAAAGATTTCATTTATTGACGGCGATGGGTAATTGTTTTGGAGTGTGTATTCATTTAATTTTCTGAAGTCTATTACGACTCTATATTTTTGTATTCCTGAAACATCCATTTTCTTTGGAACATACTAAACGGGTAAAACAAAAGGCGAATTTGACTTTGTTATAATACATAAATATAATAATATATTATATACATAATATATTTTGATATGTATAAAAACGATTATTCTATTTAAAGTTCAAAGATATAAATTAAAAGATAAAAGATTAGCTTTTTTAGTTATAAATAATAAAATAAGTTATTGAAAATAGTCTTTTGGAATGTAAAGGAAATAGAATGTTTCTTTTACAAATGTATTTATCTTAATTAAATGTTTCTTTGGCAAATATATAAAACGAATCTTAAGGAACATTCTATTTCCTAATGTATAATTCTTTAGGGAGAAATAGAACTTCATAGAAGGTCAATGAAGTAATATGAAAGAGCGTGAATCCATCCGAGCTCTCTCAATGTCTCTTAGATGTTCGATTATGTAACGTCCAAGATGGATTCTATCTCATTCTTAATCCGACTCTCTACGCTGCAACATGTAGAGACTAGCTCATTATAAGATTCTCATTTCATTAAATTGTTTATTTAAATTAATATATCTTTTTGTAATTTATTTTATAAAGATTGATTATTTTAAATAAATTCAATAATTGTAAATTAATAATTATGACTTTAAATTAATTAAATTAAATCTGTTTTATACTAATTGCAGATAACAAAGGTAATAATGCATCTTATCTTTAAACTGAACATTATCGCACGTTTAATGGTAAAGCATCCAGCAAACGTCGTCGATTATTGTACTTTTTTTTTATAAGTTGCATTTATGACAAGGATATAATATCGCACTTCCAATAGTAAAACATCTAGCGGAGGTCATCGATTACATATCTTTGCATAGTTATTAAAATACCAATTATCGCATCTCTGATAGTACAGCATATAGAGGAGATCGTCGATTCTGGTGTTATAATCCATCCTGCTGTATGGATTATGTGACTAATGCAAGTCAAAAACTTATTAATGTAACTCTAATCTATATTTTGGTAATTTATTATTGAAATTATCTGGTGACCATGCATCCTTCAAAACGCGCCCCTCACAATATATACATACATCTTCGACAGTAATAACGCTTTATACTTTATCAACACTGCGGGTACCTATAATTGTGAAAATTGCCTTTTATACTTTTTACTAGAAATTATTATCAAGAATTAGACAATAATTAGGATTTTCATTCGAATTTATTGTAATTTTGCTATAAATTATAAAAATTAAATTGTTAATTTTACTAAAAATTTTACTAAATCTGTACCATAACAGCATGGAAAACATGTAGCTGCAGTAATTTTTTGAAAATAATTTGATGCTACGATAAAAAAATTTAGTTTTTATCTCATTATGGAGTTGGATTTTAGTTCATTGTAATTTTAATATTAGATTCGACTTCAACATCGTAAAATATATTGGAAACGCATATTTGCACTCCTCAACTAAAGTTTTGTTGCATAACTAAAAGGAGACTATGTAGGCGAACGCAGAAATGTATTTTCGAATTTAGGTTATCTTTGTGAGTTAAGAGGCGTTCGGGTCTATTTCGCCGCTACATATAGGGTGGCGCTGCGGTCAGGTGAGAGAAATCTATTAAATATTTTTTATACAGCTATTTACAATTTTTTGAGACGACAATATACTTTTAATGTTGTCTTTTCCTCTAGCCATATGTATGTAGAATAATTATTAATACTTATCTTGTTTGAAAAGTCTAAAATATTGTTATAAAGCGAAAAATGCGATGCAACGTAGGACCGATGTAATTATGCGTGCACCTTCCTTTAGTGCGACAGAGAGAGCAATACTAAAGAATGATGTATACTAATGTTTACGTCGGCTCTACCTCGCGCCGCATTTTTCGCTTTATAACAATATTTTAGACTTTTCAAACAAGATTAATATTAATAATTATCCTACATATATATGGCTAGGGGAAATGACAACATTAAAAGTATATTGTCGTCTCAAAAAATTGTAAATAGCTGTATAAAAAATATTTAATAGATTTCTCTCACTTGACCGCAGCGCCACCCTATATTTAGCGGCGAAATAGATCCGACCGCCTCTTAAGGTGATTCTAGAACTAACCTAATAAGGAACATGAAAACGCACATATCATAGAGTAACTATACTTACTGGTAAATCTGTAAACGCAATTCCTAAGTGATGACCATTTTTAGTGTAAAATGCCGTATTATCAACTAAATTGACACCGCACCCAATCACATCACCAGTAGTAAAAGTTGGTCCGTAAGGTTGACCAGTACCCGACGAACAAAAACTATGCCCATCATCACCATGATAACCATAAGAATTTTTATCCCATCCAGGAAGTCGGTTAACATTGACACCATGCGCTGAAAGTCCAATGCCCATGTAGCCATCCCGTCCTTTACTTACAATTTTAACTTCAAAATAATACAATCCACAGGCTGCCGGTATAGAATAAGTAGTACGAACACTGGCAGCATCTTTATGAGTTTTTCCATATCCTAAAAGTTAAAAATTTCCATTTATTTTGTTATAGTTAATTTTTTTTCAAATTTTTAATAAGTTATGCTTTAAAATAATTAATAATTGTGTAATGAACTAGAACATCACAAACAATTTCACGATATATGATAGGTAACGTTGAAATTATAATCAAGCTATCTTACTGATTCTGATTATTTAAAATAAATTCTAAAACTATTTCTTAAAGACGACGTATTAAATAGCTTCTAGTCCAATCAACAGAGACAAAATGGTGACATTAATTTGGGGCAGGATGAGACCTATACAGAGTTGTTAAGGGCGATGGAAAAACATACCCTATATGATTTGCAACTCGTAAATTTCCGTAGAAACGGCTCCAAGAGGATGCAAAGTTGGTCAAAACATGTTTCTTAATTCTGTGTGGCAACGTATGCATTTAAGAAAAAAAAGTTTATTACAAAAGTATTAGAGAAATAAAAATCCTAAAATTTAATTGGTGTCGCGATTATTTTCGTCAATTCGTTATTGCAAAAGAGCCAAAAACTCATCGAATATGGCTATTTCTCGCATATCAATTATTTATTATAAAACAATTTTTAAAATATTTTTTTACCTTTTCAAGGAAGCCCTATGAATGCAAACAAAATGGAAGGTTATAATAGCAAATCGGTTGATTTGTTGCTGAGATATTCCCTATTGTTCATCCCAAGACACATAATGTTTAAAGCTATAATTTGTTTTTAGGTGAATATATTGAGTTGCATAAGGGCACAAACTGTTCATAAAGGTTCAAATTTTTTATTAAGGATTCTTTCTTTCTTTCTGTCTCCCTTTCGCGCTATCAACATATGGCTGAGAGGAATAATCCCGTAACTCGGCTTAGATCCCAAAAACCCCATAACTCGGCAATTGCTTTAAGAACCTCATAACTCAGTAAATATTTCAAAAACCCCAAAACTCAAAAACTTATTTTTTTTATATAATTTTTTAGTAACAAATCTGCAGGATTTTAAAATACGACGTCTACAAAATGAGCACGATTTAAAATACAGAACAAAATCAATTTTATTGTGTCTATTCTACAGAAATTGTATTTCAAAATCCTACAAAATTATCACTTAAAATTGAAGAAAAACAATAGGTTTTTTAGTTATGGGGTTCTTACACTAAACGCCGAGTTATGGGGTTTTCAAAATCTTCGACGAATTATGGGATTTTTTAAATCTTTGACGAGTTACGGGTTATTCCTCTCAGCCGTCGATATGCTATAGTTACTTGCGCATGCGCGCTACTACAACAAACTAAAGCATTAAATGACTTTTTACTTAAAGTCATTTTTGATGAATTTTTTTACTTTAAATGAATTTGTATTTTTTGGGATGGCGAAGTTCCGGCTGGGCATGAAAGAAAATCGTATACGCTCCTCCGCATGAAAAAGGCTCATCATATGCGCGTGTTCCGTGCCCCGGAACGTAATATACTATTTTATCATATTTTTTTTAGATTTGAGACAATTTTTTGAGGCTGGCACCGACTCCGAAAATTCGAATATTTCTATATATATATATATATTGTCTCACCTATTAGATAATTTTTTTGTAAGCAGCCTAATAAAGAAATAATACGTATGTGCTCTTGCAGATAATTAGATAGTTCAGAATATGTTCGCTACACATGTGTTAGATGCGTAGTATGCGAATGATTTTTAAGGATAATATATTATTTGTTATTTTTTAGTGCAATGTTTTTGAAGTCGGTTTTTTTTGTTAAAAATTCATTTTTTACTTTTTAGTAAAGCTCCTTACTAAAAAAATAAATATGGGTGGACTTCCTAATCAAATATTTAACGCTAACCTAAAAAAATTGCTTCAAATCTAAAAAAATATGATAAAAAATATTTTTATAAATATATTTCTGAATATCTTTTCACGTTTCATTAGGTATCTATTGCTTCCTTTGTTCACTTTCAAAATTTTTTTTCAAATATTTATCAAATATTTTTTTGAGACATCCTCCATCATATAAAAAATAATTTTCATACAAATCGATCAATCTTTTTTAGAGTTATGCACAGATATAGTAATTTTTTTTTTTTCGAGAAATTTTCTTTGTATTTGAATAATTTGCTTCTATTAACCGAGTATTAGCCCAGTACTTATAAGACACGTATGGGACCTTTCTGGGGATATCTTTTACCAGATAAAGAAAGGTTGTTTCGTATCGGTTCAGAAACGACGGAGTTTTAGGGTAACAAAAAAAAAAATAAATAAAAAAATTAAAAATATTTAATTGAATTGAGAATCTTATCCTTTTTTGGAGTTGGTTAAAAATGCGACTCTTGATGAAAAATGAAAAATAACATAATAATAATAATAACGACAAGCGGCGCGTTGTAATGCGGATGCTTCTATTTGCACGTGAGTATAATTTACGAAAGTTTTCGTTCCGATCAAATTCGTGGAGATTAAATTATCAGCATTTCAGTGAATAATGGACCAATTTTTATTTATTTTTTTTCAATCTGAGGTATTTTGAAAAATTATGAATATTAGTGCAAATAGTTTTTAAAAACAAGGTATATTTAAGTTAAAACAACTGCATCTAATACGGATATCCTAAACGCAAACTATTGCTGTAGCTCACTAAACCAATATTTTTAGGCTTGTAATGTCTCATTTTAAAGCTTAAAGAAAGAACTTTAAAATGAGATATTATCAGTTTTCATTACGATCAATCTTTACGAAATGCGCACAGATTTACGAAAAGGTTGTAAATAAATTTACTTTATTTTTCCTGCTTATTATAACATTTGGAACCTGAAGACAAGTTTAATTAAAATTTTTATTGATTATATACTAATACTTATAATTTATTCATAGCTTTAATAAACAAAAAGATAGTTATTAATAATTGCAAATATTTTTAGAATAATAATAAAAACAATTTTCTCGATTTTTTTTACATTTCTTTGTTTTTCAAGAAAAAAAATTTCTTTATTATTAAATATATTTTTATTTTCTCTCTAGCACAAAACTACTAACCAGGGGGGTTATTCACTAACTTTTTAACGATAAAGATTGACTTAACGTTTCGACGTTATGAGGCGGCCGTATAGCTCTGTCCTTGTCTAATCTAAATTTTTGTTATCATTAATAAATTAAATATTGTTAAACAAAAGTAAGGACATAGCCCAGTAGCACGTCGGCGTTAAGCTTGACGTTAGACGTTACGGTATTACTGGATAAGCTCCCAGGAGAAGTTATAACCTTCGGGTTACAGACCTTTATAAAACTTTAGGATATGTTTCAAAGTACCAAAATATGAGTAAAACTAGAGTGGTACGGTCTAGCGCTTAAAAAAACTGAAATTATAGACGTTTCTGGTCTTATTATAAGAAAAATGTAAAAAAAAGCTTCTAATCAAAGTGTAAATAATTCAGTCTAGAAATGTCTTTAATAAATTCACAGAAACTAAAATAAAAGTAGAGGAAGCAAACTTTAATTTGCCGTTTTCAGAATTGAGAAATAATAATTAGAACCAGAAATGTGCTCTTTCAAAGTTAAGCAGAAAGAAAGTACCAAAAATCATCGTTCTTTAGAATTTGGATGATTTTTGGTATTTTCTTGCTGCTTAACTTTGAAAGAGCATATCTCTAGTTCTCAATTCTGAAAACGGCTAATTAAAGCTTGCTTTCTTTACTTTTATTTTAGTTCCTGTGAATTTATTAAGACCAGGCCGTAGTAGAATCTGATACCCACCGAGTAACAATAGAGTTTTTTTTTATTTACTCAAGTATTAATCGGTGTATCTGCAAATTGAAGGTTGAGCGCAACAGGTATTATTATTATGAGCAACTATGCATGAGGAAAAAATATTCTACCGCTTTGTTTTTGAGAAAAATAAGGAACGCAAATATATTATAAACATAAACTTTTACTTCGGCGTTCCTTATTTTTCTCAAAAACAAAGCGGTAGAATATTTTTTTCTCGCGCATAATTGTTCATAATAATAATATCTATTGCGCTCAACCTTCAATTTGCAGATACGCCGATTAATACTTAAATAAATAACAAAAATCTCAATTAGACAAGGACAGCGAATCCGGCCTGCTCTTTAAGACATTTCTAGACTGAATTATTCACACTTAGGAGCTCTTTTTTTACATTTTTCTTAAAATAAGACTAGAAACGTCTATAACTTCAGTTTTTCAAAGCGTTAGACCGTAACGCTCTGGCTTTACTCATATTTTGGTACCTTGAAACATATTCCAAAGTTTTAGCAAGATCTGTAACCCAAAGGTCATAACCTCTCCTGGGAAGATTTTTATGTAAGGAATATTTTCTAAATATCATAGAAAAATTAATATCAAAGTTGCTTTTTAATTAAAACTATTTTTATTTTTCATTTAATTTTAAAACACAAATCTCTATCCAAAAAATTCTAAAATAACAATAAAATTTATGGAAGAAGGATAAAAATTATATTTTAATTATAATTATATTTGGTATGAAAATAAAAAATTTTTTTATTCACCTTCCAGTTTAACGGTTATTCTACTTCCGTTACAAAAAGATTACTTTAATTAAATATTGAATTTGACCAAATACGGAGTCGCTAAGAACTATGAGAATTTCATTAAATACTATACAGCAAAGTCCAATTGTGCTAGCTAGTAAAATTATTGATGGGCGACAAGATCTTAATTGATATACTTGTCGTTTAATGTACTCACTGCGTTTCTATCTATTTCTCTCTTACCTGATCGAAAGACGCGTTGCCGATAACGCAGTTTTCCTTCGAAATGCAAGTTCAAAAATCGTTATGTTAAAATATTTGATATTTTGTAAGTAATTAATTTTAAACTGCTCACAAGGAGGCGTTGGAGTAAGCAGCGGGATATATATTTTATGCTATATACAGCCAGACATTGTAAATTAATTGACAGCACCTCTTAACAGAAAACACAATTAATTTATTATAAGAAAAGTGATTACAATAATATAATAAAGAAAGTTGAAATAAGATATCGGAATGAACGTGTTAATGTATTTGTATAATCTATTGAATATTATATACGCGTTTAATCAAAGAAAGAGCAAAGGGAGGGCGCGTCGCGAGCTAAAAATCATTCACTTATGACACTGATCGGTTATATAACCGATGATACAATTTATCCGGACAAGTATCTCTCGAGGAAGAGATACTTGGATATCACGATGTATAATTGTACTTAAAGTAACGCATTGGCTAGCTTACACTAATTACCTACGTGCACGTAGACACCACTTGTCTGTAACCGTAGCTTCTCCCTCGTAGGTAGACAATACGTAGATTCTCTATTAAATAGACTGGTGGAATACGTTTCTTCCCGATCGTTGAATTCAGCTGAGCTCTGCCAACGTGGCTGCCTTGGTGTAAATCGGTGGAACCTGATACACGCTAATCAAGGTATTTGCTTGCACTAGATGGCTGACCGTTAGGACGCATGAGAAGCGGTCAAGCGGAACTCTACAGAAAGAATTTCTGAGAGCTGCAATTAGCAAATATAATATAATACGCTAGTCGATATAAACTAACAACTGTTATCCAAGATAGTTATTTCGCGCTATCAACTGCGAGCTTAGTTCAACGTATTATAAGACCACGTAGCAAAATCTTTTAATGAGCACAGAGGCCGGATTCCGTTTGGTTGCGTCACTATAAACGTTTAAGTAGTTACTGACCTAGCAAGATAAAAACAACCCAATAAATATTTTTGAAATTTTCTGTTTTCTAAAGGTGGAAAATTTAAATTAATAAGAATCAAATTAATCTACTATTCAAAATTAATTAATTATATTATTATTATTACTAGTAGTTATAGGGGCACCATGGACCGTCACAACAAACCCCCACTCCACCACCTCAAAGGTTACTGACCACTAGGTCAATAACCTCTGAGAAGGCGAAGTAGGGGCTTGTTATGGCGGTTCATGGTACCCCTGAATTTAAATAAATAAATATATTAATAAATAAATACACAATATTTAGAATTTTATTTATTTTTATTTCACACACACACACAATAAAAGTTTTCAAATAAGGAATATTTTATTACTTCACACACATACACACACTAACACGCATATACAATTTATATAAAATTAATATTATAATTACATATATATTATATATTAACATATATATAAACACTAGTTCACTTACAGTCTATAAAAGTTTATTTATTGTTTATTATTTTTATATTCAAAAATTTTTTGTTTTTCTCACAAACACTAAGATTAATAGTATATCTTTATTTATTTATTTACGTCAACATACGCACACACATACACACACACACACACACACACACTCTCACACGCACATTAAGACTCATAAATTTTACACACAAAATTAAAAATAATATTTTTACATTTTATGTATAAACATTAAAATTCATAAATTTATAGAACTAAAACTTACACTTAAATTAAAATATCATTTTGGTAGTGCACCGGATCCAGCGCACAATCCGGGCAAAGCCACAAGCCGCACGAATCACACCTTTGCCACAGACGGACACTCTGTCTATAAAAGGGCTTCGCACAGCCCCAGCACACATCATGACCTCTACGTGGGCGTTCTAATGTGGGATCCGCGCGACGATGAGGTCGAGGTATTATCTTCTCCAATTCTTGTCATTGCTCTCTTACTCTCCTTAAATCCCGTTGTAGACGTCGTAAACTATGTTTTCTCTCTAAACGTAATTTTGCAATACGTGCACGCCAATAGAGGCGTACTACACCAAGCACATGGTGTTGACGAGCCTCATCTGCTCGACACCTATGGTAGCGTTGTACCAGTTCGACCTCATCTTCTTCTTCTACCTCCATCGCCTGTGGAGCATAATCAGGATCAACTTCATTGGACTCGTATCCTGAGTCGTTGTTACCTTCTTCTTCTAGATTATTATTTTCCATTTCTTCTCTGCCTTCTGCTATCTCATTTTGTGCCAACACTTCTCTGCCTTCTTCAATCTCATTTTGCAGCATCACTTCTCTGTCTTCTTCTACCTCATTTTGCTGCATAACTGCTCCACCTTCTTCTACCTCATTTTGCACTATCACAACGTTCACCACTTCGTTCACTGGGTTGTCCAATATCACCCAGTAATTGGGCACAAAAACATTAGCTATCCCGTAATTAATAAAATTTACGAGTGGTGCTATATTCACCGAGTTCTCAAGTACCTGGACATCGTCGTCCAGTACTTGAACTTCGTCGTCGTCGTCGATGACGATCGGCGATGGTGGTTGATTGAACATTTTTCTTTTTGATTATTACAGATTGTCGACTTATCGAGGACTGATCGCGGCTCCAAGTCCACGATCATAAAAAGTATAATTCCCACCCCAAATGCTTAAAAATATTTTCAAGTTCGCACGTTAAAATTAATAATTTGACACTTTTTTCCTCGTAGAAAAGATTCGAACTGCAGTTTTAAGAATCATATTCTACAGTAAAGTTAAAATTAAGAATTATATTACAAATTTAAGACGCAAAATTGATATTAGAGAAAACACATGATACCCCAATCTATAGAAAAAGTTTTTATTCTATCACTAACTCGGGTGTACAGTGATGATTTGTCTAAAATAACCCTAACGTAGTGTGAGAAAAGAATTTAATAAAGAAGACCCAAGGTCGCTGATTTTGTAAAATTACAAAATCTTTATCTGTGGTTTACAGGAATAAACTCACAAGACTTTGGAATGGATTTAATTCGTATATTCACTTGAAAATAATGACAAAATTTAAAACATTTCACGTAATAAAGCTATTATGTTTAATTAATTTAATTTTAAAAAATCTATTAACTATCGGTTATTAACGATATTAAAATGATAAAAAGTATAGCATTAGATAGACAGTAAATTTCCTTTGCATTTAAAATAAATTTAAATTTATAAAAACCAATAATTATTGGGAATTAACGATATTGAAATGATAAAAAAGTATCAGGAGAATAGAAGGCAAAAGAAAGTATAACATTAACTTAACATTAGATAGACAGTCAAGTTCCTCTATATATATATATATATATATATATATATATATATATATATATATATATATATATATATATATATATATACTAGGGGTTCCCCCTGCTCGCTTCTGCTCATAACCCCCATTGTCAATATCAAATCAATATCAATTTCCAAGAGAACGTTCTTAAATTAGATAACAATTAATTAAATTAGCTAACAATTAACTACCTTTCAGCTATCTCTCAGCTAACTTTCAGCTAAATTTTATCTGAATTTCAGCTATCTCTCAGCTAACTTTCAGCTAAATTTTATCTGAATTTCAGCTAACTTTTAGCTAACTTTCAGCTAAATTTTAGCTGAATTTCAGCTAACTGAGGGCACATAAAATTCTTATACACGGCGGCGGCGTAGGCGATATATCTTTATTATATAGAGAAATATATAAACTTAATTTGCATACTCATATGCAAATAAGAATGATCAAGATTTAAAACATTACATGTAATAAACTTGTTGCATTTAAAATAAATTTGATGCTATAGTAAAGAATTTTATAGAAAAAACTTGCTACGCGTAATTCGATACTTGACTGTCTCTGATTGGTTGAACGCCACCTTTTTTACGACATCCCCACCAATTTTTACAGTATAAAAGAAGTGGTATCCACTTGGTCTAGCCACAGTTGTGTGTGTGATCGACGGTGACAGCAGTAACAAGCAAGAAAACCTAACCAAGATAGCTGGTCAAAAGATAAGCCTGGAGCAGAAATTTGGTAATGACTTGGCATATTTAATAAAACAAAATAGCAAGAAAAATTATTAGCAGCAGGTTCTGCCAATGGTCTACAGGCTGAACAGCTCTTTTGGAAAAATTATCCAGGTAGGCCTGGAGAATATAGGCGGCGAAGGCAAAAAGGAGTTTGCACCCGTGGTACGCTTCTGTGGAGCCAATTTTCAAGGTCTACCTTTGTCACTAGACTGTTGGGAGGCGTTGAAGCAGGAATTCGATAAAATTAAAGATTTTTTCACTTGCTATAATGAGGAATCTATGCTGGATCAGCGGCTATTTATTCCAGGATACACTATCCGGTTTATGATTAGTTTTCACGAGAGAGCTTTTGAATTGGTACCCAATGACGCACAACCAGAAGGAGAGGATTGTGGTGGACCACCGAAAAAATATGGTCGATTTAATCGGTCACTAGTATTTAAACGTGTCACGTTTGAACATTTAAAAGATTTATCAAAATGTATAGATTATAGAATTAGATATTTAAATACTGTTGCAAAATCTGTAGATTATATATTACGAGAAATGGTTGCAAATATGAAAAATGTATTAGAAAAAAGTCAGGAATCTCAATATGTATACTTTACTTCTAGCGATATAAAAACCACAATGTCTATTTTTAATGATAATTTTGTAAATGATCTCATCGAATCATTAAAAAAGAATAATCTAGTTTTAGGAAAAGAAGATTTGTTTATAATCATACACGAATTTATTATTTATCATATGTACACACTAGTTAATTGTATGAATGCTACGTTGTAATGTTTTATTATTAATAATAAATGTTGTTAAACTTTAAAACGTGAGTATTTGATTTACCTCGATCATTACCAATTCCTCAACATTCACACACACAGTAATATTACAAATTATATATTTCACGATTCAATATAAAATTTTTATTATTTTAGTATTTAAAAGTATTTAGTTGCAAATTGAAATCTTTTAAATTAATATTTTATGATTCAATATAAATTTTAATAATCAAAAAGTATCATGTTACATATTAAAATATTTAAAATTTTTAAATATCGATTAAAATATCCAGTTGTTCGGGTACCATGCCTAACAAGCCCCTACTTCACCTTCTCAGAGGTCATTGACCCACCGGTCAGTAACCTTTGGGGTGGTGAAGTGGGGGTTTGTTTTGACGGTCCATAGTGCCCCTATAACTACTATTACTAATTATTATATTATATTATTAACTATTAATATTTTTTACATTAAATATTAAATAAATTTTATTAAGAAATTTATTATGAAACTTTATTAAAAAAATACAGAAATAAATTTTTTTCATCAAGTTTTTAAAATTTTATTATTTTTGTTATTTTTTTTAAATATAAATAGTAGAGTTCAGTGGAGTAGTGGCTAAGGCGCGTGACTCGTATTCCCGTTGGCGCGGGATCAATTCCCCGTCTGGTCGCTTTTTCGCTGTCTCTGCCGTGGGCTGACACCACGTTAAATAATACGTCAAATTGTGTTGTATTAAAAAAAAAAAAAAATTAATTTCTAAGTGTTAAAAAAGGGCAGTAATGCCCGTGGATTCAATTAAAAAAAAAATCAGAGAAATTAAGGGTAAAGATAAATTTATTATTTTATTTTTTAATTGATTTACAAAAATATTTAAATTATTATTTAATGAAAAAATATAATAAGTAAATGAAAACATTAAAATTCAATTTAAACATATAAGTAATTAAATTTAAAAATTTTTTAGTCTAAAAAATCATAATCTTGACAATTCTTGTCATGGAAGTACCCACTTCTGAGGAGTTCTAAGTAAACTTCATCGTCCTTCAAAGCAACATGTCTCTGTTCTCCTCCTTCTTCTTCTGAACTTATAATTAATATTTCTTTCTCTTCTACATCTTTTTCTTGTAGTCTCAACGATGTTTTAATAGGGCTATTAATAATAGCCTCCCTGAGACTTTGTAATTCGGATCGAAACATTTCATTTTGTTTGTCAAAGGCAGCTTCAATGGGATCATTTATGTTATCAATAATGGTATCGAACTTATCTGTAAAAAAACAAATATGGTATTTTTCAAACATTAAAAATATGATAATATTGATGATAATAATAATAATAATGATAATAATAATAATCAATTGCATACTTTTAATGTTGTCCTGGTTTCGAATTGCATATTCTTTCGTTGAATTTGAAGACCTTGGTAAATCTTTAGTGCCTCTGCTGCTTTGAACCCTGTTATTCAATGCCTGAAATGTAAAATAGAAAATAATTAATATAAATTTTTCATATTTAATTTTTACTCGTTATCTTTTTATATGTACTATTATTTCATATATTTTTCATATTATCTTTAATTTTGTTTTACCTTTATTTTATTAGGTGGCTCATACAAATCCTCGGGTTCCTTTTTTAATTCTTTATTATCTGATAATAATTTGATAATGTCCATATCACTTTTTGAAAAAGGAATGTTACGCTGTCCTAAGCATAATAATTCCAATCTTTGCTCCACAGATTACTTCATGTTGACCCAAGACTTGAACAATAAAAAAAAAAATACACAAATGTAACAAATTTTTAATTAATGTTATCTATTGTATTTTAGATATTTAAATATTTATAATTAGTGAAACAGTAAATATTAATCAATTTAAATTATTCATTTAAAATAATAGGAGGGAAAAAATATAAATTATATTACTCTTTTCCATTCAGCCATTGACCTATTGGTTTCTCCCAAAGGATTCAATTCTCCCCTTAGTTAAGCCCACAACGCATCCATTCTCGCGAAATCATCGATGTTATTGAAGATCTTTATTTTCTACCATGAAAACTACCATCGCACTTTTTTGCTTTTCATTTGTAACGAGGATAGCGAATTACATGTATACTGTGTGATAGTATGCGCATATATCTGTCCTCGTTGTAAGTCGCACAGCACAACGTGAGTTTCTATGCTTGATTTGCGAGTATAGGAATGAGATAGAGAGAGTCTGTTTCAGCTGCGTAGACGGCTGACTGTTGTTGAGAGCGCGCGCAATGCATGATGGGGAGATTTAAGCAAGAGAGGAAAGCGAACGGGTCGGGTAGACAGAGTTAGGCTGCCATCTTGGGTTTTTGGTCGGGCTTGAGCGTCAGCTATTTCCTTGGAATAATAGATATAAAAATCGCCTTTTTGGTTTGGGCAAATCGTTCATGGGATTGAAGTGACGTTTCACTTGTGTTGTTTGCATTTTTGTTTGCTGGGAGACAACCACGTGGGCGTCATTTGCAGTTTCCCGTATTGGAATTGTCGGTCCGTATAATAAGGAGAGCGAGAAAGACAGCAGGCTACACCGCGTGTCTACGGTGCCGCTTTATTATAAACTCTGCTACGCGGATCGAGTAAGAGAGAAAAGAAATAGGAAGACTCTGTACTCATCTCGTCGAGCTAAAGAAAAAGTAAGTCTGCAGACTTTTGCGTTTATCTTTTATATGTATGTGCGATAAATGCGAGGCGATAAAGACCGTCGTTCGCGTCAGTAATACATAGTTTAGGTTAGATTAGCTTAACCTTCAGGCAGCCGGGGTGGCCCCTTTCGGGGTCATCTGATGTTGGCCACTTATCACTAGATATTTTTGAAAGTTTAGTATGGAAATTTTTTTACAAAGTATGACTTGATAAGTGGCCAACATCAGATGACCCCGAAAGGGGCCACCCCGACCGCCTGAAGGTTAATGATTATTTCTGTTCAATGAACTTATTTGATTTTTATATTTGAAGTGATACTATTGTAATTTGATTAGATTGTATTGATTTTAATTAATTATTTCAATAAAGTACTGTAGAATCAATATTAGTTCTCTATTGTGGCATGGTTTTATTTTTTAGTGTATGTATCATATCGTGTCTATATATATATATATATATATATATTGAACAAAATACACTCTTTCTTAATCGACAATATTCGATAGAGTTCTCGGGTACACGCCGTGGGTTTCGCCGTACCAGACGTCCGGGAGGCCGAACTTCTCAGCGAAGTTCTAGAGACTTAAATATTGTTCAATTGACTTTTATAGTTAGAAAAGGATAGTCGAAACAGATCAGCTGTATTGTACTTGGCTGATTGACTGTAAACCGAAAGTCATTTGTTTAACGGTAAGTGCACGTGTACTTAAATAAAGTACACGTGAAACCCACAAATATATTTGATTTATTTATTCAAATATATTCCCCGTTACACATTGCATCTCAACTTATCACTGAAAAAAAATATTCAAAAATCAACACTTTACTAAATTATTATTAAGCACATTTATATAATAAAAATTTTGATCACTAACGACATTATTAATCTAATAAATTAATAAGAAATATATTATATATATTAAATAAGTGTATGTTCCATCTCAAATGGCAAATGACTAATTTCTATGAATTTTCTAGATATATATATACGAAACAATAATTGAAAATTTTATAATTTATTGGTTCGTAACTATTTGAAAAAAGTGACAATATAGAAATTAATTTATTTTTAATTTGAAAAATTATAGATCGTCTACAGTGGAAATTTTAATTATTATTCTCATAGAAAGAATTGAAAATTTTTTAAAAATAATTTCAAATAAAAATAATTTTATAATTTCATTATGATCTCTATAAATAAATAAAAAATGTGAAAAATAAGTTACTTTTATTTTTACAAAAAAATTGGTAACTTTTTGCTTTAATATCTGATCATTTTTTTTTTTTTTTTAAAGATTAATATATAAAGGATATTGTCCTCTATATGATTAACCTTTTATACATGGTAAAGTCGAGGAAGTCCCCCGCCCGGCATCTGTTTAACACATTACATCAGGCTAGGACTGTCAGACCCACCATACCGAAAACTTTGACTACCGATGGATGGTCAGCCACTTTTGTAACCAACAATCAACCGATACCCAATGAGGTCGGATTTTTTAAAGAGTCGCGATATAAATGGCACATACACTTATTTTCTTTCGAATAAAAAGTTAGAGGTACCTGGCCAGGATTCGAACCCATGCCCTCCGCGTTGAAGGCAAGAGCTCTATCCATTACGCCACCGCGCTCTCAATATCTGATCTTAACCAACAATAAATTGTAAATATAAATATCAATAAAACTTTATGATATAATAACTCTTCATAGATAAAAATAAATATACATAACTTATTTTTCCAAATGGAAATTGCGAAACGATTAAGTTGACTGGATCTAATTTTATACCTACTTCTGGAATTATTAATAATCCAACTTCATATTTTCCGAAAATTGCAGATATTCTTTCTACCTGTTCATTAGGAAAATCAGTTGGTTTTTGGTTACCAGTTTTATTTATTTGTTTTATGTAAATTTCCATTTCTTGTTTTGCCTTTAGCCTCATTTGATTCCAACACTGTTTATAAATAATAATAGAAAAACAACACTGTATAAAAATAAATATAGAAAAATATAATAATTTGAACTTACATTTTGCCATCCTTGAACTTTTTTTCATTGGATCCATAAAAATTAAAATCCTCTGATAGATTTTTCCACATATTATTGTATGTATCCAACCCATTAGGTCCTAATTTCATAATTTGTTTACGAGCAAATAGTGAATGATTTTGCATATAGAAAATCAAATGCTCTGTTTGTTCGTTTTTAACGTTAATGCTGTCCATAGCTAGCATAATTTAAATATATAGAATGAATATGTATGAAATATATGAAAATTATATTATAACAACCATAATATAATCACCCTTTTTCACTATATTTGCTTAATTAATAATATAATTTTCCAATTTTGAAATTTTATTTGAATAAAATAATTGAACTGTCATTGTTTGTAAACAAGTAAAATATATACATATTTATATACTCACACATGACATTAGATTATATATAACCTTTCAGTCATGCTTCATCAAGAAGATTTTGAGGATTTATTCGAAATTTTAATTGAAGAAGAACATAGAGATAGCGCCTCACGGCCTGCTTGCTTCTCTCTCGCGTGCCTGTCATCAAGATACGCACTTCTTTACTCATTTTAGACGAGATATATGACCAAGCACTTGTCCTATTATGATACCTAAGCGCGCGAGATTCAAACACGGTAGAATAGCGTGGCACCATAAATTTTATTCTGTCATTTCATAATTTTTTTGATATGTATTTATATTTTAAAATTAAATGAAAAATAAAAATCGTTCCAATTAAAAAGCAATTTTCATATTAATGTGTCTAAAATATTTAGAAAATATTACATAAAAATCTTAGTAGTTTATTATTAGAGAGAAAATAAAAATATATTTGATGAAAAAATTTTTTTGTTTGAAAAACAAATAAATGTAAAAAAAATCGAGAAAACTATTTTTATTATTACTTTAAAAATATGTGCAATCATTATTAACTATCCTTCAGTTCATCATAACTATAAATAAATTATAAGAATTAGTTACAATATATCATCAATGAAAATTTTAATTAAACTTGTCACCAAGTTCCAAATGTTATAATCACCGGAAATAATAAAATGAATTCATTTACAACATTTTTGTGAATCCGCGCGCATTTCGTAAAGGTTGATCGTAATGAAACTCATAACATCTCATTTTAATGTTCTTTCTTTTAGTTTTGAAATGAGACGTTACGCGTCTAAAAATATTGATTTGGTGAGCCACAGTAATAATTTGCGTTTAGGGTATCCGTATTAGGTTTTAACTTAAATATACCTTATTTTTAAAAACTATTTGCACCAATATTCATAATTTTTCAAGATACCCCAGATTTTAAAAAATATAGAAATTGGTCTATTATTCACTGAGATATGGATAATTTTTACGAATTCGATCAGAACAAAGTCTTTCGTAAACTATCCTCACGTGCAAATAAGAGCATCAGCACCACGATGCCCCACTTGCCGTTATTATTATCAAGAGGCGCGGTAGCGCCTCGACGGCGAGTTAAGGTACGAATACGAAAACGTCGAGGCGCTCCTCTTATACTTTAAAATAGAGTTTCAAAAATTTCAAAATCGAATCCCATAAAAATACATCGATATATACACATAAATACAATTAATAATATTCAAAGATTTTCATTATCTTTAATTTAAAAAAAAATTGATTACAATCAGTTCACTCAATCACAAGAAAATGCAGTTCGAAATTTCGAAATGTCGTATTCTCGTTATTTTTTTTCTTCTTCATCATTTTCAGCCAGCATAAACTGCGCAACCGGAAATGCGCAGTATCAACGAATATAGATGCTTTATAATATATTTTAATTTTCATGGTATATGCGCATTGATACATATGTTATGTATATATATATATATATATATATATATATATATATATATATATATATATATATATATATATATATATATATATATATATATATATATATATATATATATATATATATATACACATGGTCCGTTTCATATCAACTTGCACCCGTAGACCCGTATATTTTTTTGTTTATATATATATGTATATACATACATACATACATTCATACATACATACATACATACATGGGACATTTCATGTAGGCTAGCACGTACTCATAAGTACAGGTTTTCTATATATGTAGTACATTTCATGACGACGCCCACACACCCATCCGAGTACCCTTAGGTTTATATATATGGGACATTTCATGTCTATTCGCATGCATGCACACAGCCTTTAATAAACATGGGATTTTTCACGTCAATTGGAACGCACGCACATACAGGTTAATATATATGAGACATTTCATGCCAATGCGCACGAACACACACAGGATTATACATATATATATATATATATACACATATATGGACATTTCATGTCAACTCGTACGTACTCATAATCACAGGCTTTTCTATATATATGTGACATTTCATGTCGATTCGCATGCATGTACACGCACGTTAATATACATAGGATTTTTCACGTCAATTCGAACGCACACACACACAGATTTATATATATATATATATATATATATGGGACATTTCATGTCAATTCGCACGCATGCACACAGACTTTAATAAACATGAGATTTTTCACGTCCATTGGAACGCACGCACACACAGGTTTATATATATATGGGACAGTCCATGTCTTTGCGCATGCATGCACACACACGTTTATATACATGGGATTTTTAATGTCAATTCAAACGCATACATACACACAGGTTTATATATATTGGACATTCCATATCAATTCGCATGCATGCACACACACGTTAATAAACATGAAATTTTCCATGTCAATTCGAACGCACGCACAGACACAGGTTTATACATATGGGACATTTCATATCAATTCGCATGCATGCACACACGTTAATATACATAGGATTTTTCATGTCAATTATAACCCATGCCCATACAGGTTTATATATATGAGATATTTCATGACAACTCTAACACACCTATCCGAGTGCCCTTAGGTTTACATATATGTGACGTATCATGTCAACACGTACGCACCGATTTTCATACATTTGACATTTCTTGTCAACTCGAACGCGCAAATACATCTAAACATGTACTTGAGATTTGTATTTATATATATGGGACCGTTTTGTCAATTCGCATGCACGCACACACATAGGCTTATGAATATATATATATATATATATATATATATATATATATATATATCGCAACCCAATTGTTCTTTTGAGGATTGCGACGTTGACACATCTAAAGAAATAATACTTCTCTATATCTATATATATCAAAATCCGACATGTGAACGCGCCTTAATCGCTTAAAAAATCCTCGAATTGCCAGGCAATTTGAGGATTTTTTCGTTAAACATTGTTTTCCATATAAAGGCAAACGCACAAAATTCTCAAAAGTCTCGTAAAGTATCGATGTATGTATATATACGTGTGTGTATATCTGTGTACACATATACATGGAATATTTAATTTTAAATCACACATGCGCGCACACACACAGATTTATATATACGGGACGTTTCATGTCAATTAACACGCGAGACACACGTACTTGAGTTTATATATATTATTCTTTATACATATATATGGGACTGTTCCTGTCAAGGCGCATGCATGCACACACATGGGCTTATGAATATATGTATATTCATATACATGGGATGTTTTATGTCAATTCACATGCGCGCCCACACACACACACACACACACACACACACACACACACACACACACACACACACACATACACACACAGGTATATATATATATATATATATATATATATATATATATATATTTATGCGTATATATACGTGTGTGTATATCTGTGTACACATATACATGGGATATTTAATGTTAATTCACAAGCGCGCACACAAACAGATGTATATATACGGGACGTTTCATGTCAATTAACACGCGAGACGCACGTGCTTGAGTTTATATATATTTTTCTTCATACATATATATGGGACTGTTCCTGTCATAGCGCATGCACGCACTCACATGGGCTTATGAATATATGTATATACATATACATGGAATATTTTATGTCAATTTACATGCGCGAATACCCACATACACACACAGGTATATATATATATATATATATATATATATATATATATATATATATATATATATATATATATAGAACGTTTTATGACAATTTTTCCGATGTATACTAATATTTATTAATAAAGTTTTGAAATCAATCAAAGAATACTTCTGTATTCAATTTATCCTTTTTAAAATAATATTAAATTCATAAAAATATCATGACACTATCTTTTAATTTTCGAACGTAATAAAATTTCTTCAAAGCTTTTGAATATTATGTCTGCTATTTTTTGTTTTAAGTCATTATTCAAACTGATGAATACTATTTTATTATGTTATTATTTCTTTTAAAAAAGTATATTTTAGGCGAGTTTAGTTATTAAACAATATAGTATTCTTTAGAACATTTTTTCTAAATATTTCTTTTTTTTTTACTACATACATCATATTTTTTTTTTAATTTCAGTTCTTGAGAGTACTGAAACGAATTGAATAATCTTATATTATATTAAAGTGAAACCACTTTTTTCTCCGTTTCTCCGGTTCTCCGCATTTTTTGAATGTGTCTTTCTTGGGCCTTATTTTTTCGTGGTCCTTTTATTTTCTTGGGCCTTTTATTTTCTTGGGCTTTATATTTTCTTGGGCCTTATATTTTCTTGGGCATTATAATTTTCTTGGGCCTTGTAATTTTTTAAACTCAATATTTTTTTGGGCCCAATATTTTTTCGGTCTCTATATTTTTTGGGCCTTATATTTTATTAAGCCTAATACTTTCTTGGGCCTTTTATCTTCTTGGGCCTTATATTTTCTTGGGCATTATAATTTTCTTGGGCCTTGTAATTTTTTGGGCCTAATATTTTTTTGGACTCAATATTTTTTTGGGCCCAATATTTTTTTGGTCTCTATATTTTTTGGGCCCTATATTTTATTGAGCCTTATATTTTCTTGGGCCTTATAATTTTTTGGACTCAATATTTTTTTGGGCCCAATATTTTTTCGATCTCTATATTTTTTGGGCCTTATATTTTATTAAGCCTTATATTTTTTTGGGCCTCGCATTTTATTGAGCCTTATACTTTCTTGGGCCTTATATTTTTTTGGGCCTTATAATTTTTTGGACTCAATATTTTTTTGAGCCCAATATTTTTTGGCCTTATATTTTATTGAGCCTTATATTTTTTTGGGCCTTATATTTTATTGAGCCTAATACTTTCTTGGGCCTTATATTTTTTTGGGCCTTATAATTTTTTGGGCCCAATATTTTTTAGGCCTTATATTTTCTTGAGCCTAATACTTTCTTGGGCCTTATATTTTTTTGGGCCCAATATTTTTTCGGTCTCTATATTTTTGGGTCTTATATTTTCTTGTGCCTTATATTTTTTTGGGCTTTATGTTTTGTTGATTCCTACATTTTTTTGGTCAGTATGTTTTCTAACGTACCTTTTCATGCAAGCCTGTATACTTTTACATTGGATTCTTCAGTGGATCGTATTTTTATAATGTTTCATACAGGCTCTGCTCCAGACGCTATAATATTTTTTTTTATTTTAAATGCAATGTTTTAATGTCTCATTCTTACACTAGACATTGCAAATCTAATAGCGCATTTCCATATACAGCCGATTAAACAGAGCGTCCCAATATGCAGCCGTTTAAACAGCGCATCCTCGTATGCAGACGATTTAACAGCGCATCCCAATATGCAGCCGATTCAACAGCGCATCCCAATATGCAGCCGATTTAACAGCGCATCCCAATATGCAGCCAATTCAACAGCGCATCCCAATATGCAGCCTATTCAACAGCGCATCCCAATATGCAGCCGATGCAACAGCGCATCCCCATATGCAGCCGATTCTACAGCACATCCTTATTTGCAGCCGACTTAACAGCGCATTCCCTAATGTAGTCGATTTAATAGCGTATCCTTGTATGCAGCCGATTCAACAGCACGTTTCCTTATGTAGCCGATTTAACAGCGCGTCCTTTATACAGCTGATTCAACATCATATTAAACTATTTTGAAAGCGTCAGTTGATATTTATATTTATTAAATATCATATATTTTATTATATTTCGAGTTCAACTATTAACACAATCTAGAACATAAATATTAAATACATATTGACATATTCTTTATAATATCTCTTTATAAACAATGGTTTTTGTATATATTGTGTTCTGATCATATTTATTTTCTCCGTTGACAATAGCGTAGTCACCTAAAAATAATTTTTAATTGTTTTTAAATTTCGTCCTTGAAAGAGCAACATATAATTGCCCATGACTGAAAATTGGTAACGACAAATAAACACCAACTTTTTCATAAGATTGTCCTTGTGATTTATTAATAGTCATTGCAAATCCTAATCTAATAGGAAACTGTTTTCGTTGCATATTAAATGGAATTTCTTCCGTAGATGGAGATAAATTTATTCTTGGAATGAAAACTAATTTACCTTTGTTTTGATCAGTTGCTAATTCCGCTTGAATGGAATATTTAAACATTTTTTTTACTATCAACCTTGTTCCATTACAAAGTCCCTTATTGACATTTAAATTTCTTAAAAG
This sequence comes from Anastatus disparis, assembly GCA_017163975.1. NCBI lineage: Eukaryota > Metazoa > Arthropoda > Insecta > Hymenoptera > Eupelmidae > Anastatus > Anastatus disparis. The sequence goes on along the minus strand of JAFFSR010000369.1, from coordinate 664,836 downwards.
TATAATGATAGCCCCTACTTTTAAATGTAATTTATGTAGTGGAAGTCCATTATGAGTTAACTTATTTAAAAATTCTGTAGGTAACATAATATCTAAATTTCCTTTGTTATCATCTTCAGCAGTATCAATACTCAAATATTCAACATGGTTTCCTTCCATTAAATTCAAAACATTATTATTGATTTCAGTTACATCATTATTTTTAGGAGCCAAAATAACTTTTTTCGCTATATTCGTACTGTCTATTTTTATTGTTTTTCCGAATATTTTTTCAACAAGATTTTCTTTAATGATAAAATTATCTGGTATAGCAGTTACTTCATTATCATCTTCAAAAACATCGCGGCGTTTTCCTTTTCCGATGTCTAATAACCATTGTTTAAAATTATTATCATTATCTGAAACTCGCAGATCTTCATTTAACTTCATTTGCTTAAAATTTTGCCATAATAAACTAAATTTAACTGAATTTTCAATAATGTTCATACGGCTACCATGTCGTACAATTGGTAATGTTTACCTGAAATCTCCTGATATAATTACAGTTTCACCACCGAAGGGTTGATTTACATTGCATAAATCTTGAAAAAGACGATCAACTGCTTCAAAAGCTAATTTTGAAGTCATGGATATTTCATCCCAAATAATTATTTGTGTTTCCTTTAATTGTTTGCCTTCTGCAGAATTAGGCTTAACATTACAAGTTGTACAATCTGTTATATTTAACGGTAGTTTAAATGTTGTATGCACGGTACTTCCATCAGCTAATGAATTCGCTGCTATACCTGTCAAAGCTACACATAAATAATGTATGGTATGATATTTAAAATAAGCCATTAAAACGTTAAGTAAATAACTTTTTCCACTTCCACTCGGTCCATCTATAAAAATATATTTTTCTTTACTTTGGTTGTTTCAACTTTTTAGTGTAGAGTCGAATATTTGCCTTTGTTTATTATTTAAAGAATTTATTTTCATTTCTAATTCATTAAGAATATTATTATGATTTGAAATTGTTTCATTATTATCTTCTTCTATAAATGTGCTTATGTTAGGTAAATTAAAATCGTTTGATGAAAATCCATTGACTTGTAAATTATTTTTAATAACATTCAATGCAAGATTTTCACCTACATTTTTTTCTTATTTAAGGTGGTAAAATTTATCTTTATATTTTTCATATGAATCTCGTGCACTTATAGGATTATGAAAAACGCAAATAAAAGCAAATAATTCACAAAGAGCATGAGGGAATTCTGTTGAAGATGCTTCTTCCAAGCATCTATCCCATTCTTTATCTTTATTAATTAATTGTTTTGCCATAGCTGCCTCATAAAACGATTTGTACATCACATCATCAACTTCAAAAGACGTGGCTCCTTTAACATGTAATAGTAATAACCTAATAAAATAACGTTCTCTATCTTTCGGACTTACTAAGTACATTTTACTGAGTATTGGTTTTCTTTTTTTTTTCTTTTATTCCACTTTTTCAGTTTTTCATCAAATTTATAAAAATTTGGTATTTCTGAATATAAGTAATTTCGTGCTTCGAAATCTTCTCTATTCGATTCAAAATATGCTGTTAATGTTGTTCCAATATTTTTTTGCGTGATCATTTCTTCTTTTCCTTCTTTAAAAAATACGTTTTGTTGATTCTCTTCATGAACGCTTAGACGATTTATAGTATGTGGAATAACATGTAAAGGATATTCTAATAATCTGTGCATTGCTTCAGGTGAACATAAATATCGTGTATTAATGTATTGTTTGATTTCGTCATATTCATATTCAACATTTTCACTATTGTTATTTTCAAAAGTGTCTTAATTTTCTGATCTAAAATCAACATTTACTTAATGTATTTCAATGTATGCACAATCATAACCTACATAACAGTATTTGAATAAATATTTAATTCATTGTACAGTGGAACAAACTTCTACGTTTCTGTGTGCATTAAATTTAAATAATAAGTAAGGATTATAAGGAACAACGAATCCATTATCTGCAATTCTTTCTGTAAATTTATTTTTAAAAATAATTTCGACGCCATAATTTTTGCGTTTGTATAGTGGATATCTATTTGTTTTAAATATTGTTGTATTATTAAATTTTTTTAGAAAATTTTTCGTACATTGTTTCGTATTTTTATCCATACACGGACAATTTATATTTTGCATACCACAGGGACCGTGTATCATAAATTGTTTAACAATACTATATAATTTTGGATAAATATCTCTATTCGGGATTTCTGCACTTATTATTTTATCAACTTTTTCGGGAATGTCCAATTTATCATTTTTATCTAAGAATAACAACATATGCATATGTGGTAATCCTCGTTTTTGAAATTCAATTACATAACTATATGCAATACATTTCTTAATATTCCCCTTTTTATTACTAAATTTTTTAATTTTTCTACTTTTTGATAAAATACTCTTGTTATAATATCTGGTCTATCTATTGCATTTTTATAAATTTCCAAGTTTTCAGTTATTTCCTTCAAATGTGGGTCACAGGTCATAGTTACAAAAAGGTCAAGTTTACCATGATAATTTACAAGTGTTATTGAATCAATGTAATTTTGTTTTAAAAATCGTGGACTATCGGGTTCAATTTTTAATCGTTTACACTTAACATTTTCTAATTTTTCTTCATATTTTTTTGGTTGTTTTTCTTTAATTTTTATATAAGCTTCTTTCTTACGTAAAGCCTCATTCGCACGTATTTGTTCAAATTTATCAGTACTCATTGTTTCCTTGAATTGCCATTTTATCTTAGTATTTTCTAATTTCTGTTTATATTTATTTAGTTGTCCTTTTTTCATTTTCATATAAGCTTTTTTCTTACGTAAAGTTTCTTGAACACGTCTTAGTTCTATTTTATCATTACTTTTTTGTTTCTCGCATTTCCATAATAATGTCTTTTACTGAAATTTTTTTATATTTATGTGATTCTTCTGTTACCATTTTCCTATTAACGGGATGTCGGAGCTGCATCACTTGAGTTTTGCTTTTTTTATTATATCAGTATCTTTTTAAATTAATAAATTAAACAAATATAATGACTTGTCCGTACTAAAGCTATATTACTACAATGATTTTTGTCAAAATAAAAAGTCATTTAGACTTGTTATTTTTTTATGAGCTTGGATTGGAAATTAGATATCAAACTTGATAGACCTAACTTTAAAATACGATACATTGAAAGTTTTTATTATAGCTTTATATGTCTAATATTTTGGTGGATTTCTTGAGTTATCCGCACTGGAGTATAATCTTACAAATTTTTACTTTGTAGCAAAAAAACTTGATTGAACGCATTGTTTATTCATAAGTTAGGATTGGAAATATTATTAGAAGGGGGCCGCTTCGTCAAGCTCTTAAGTTCTGTTACAAATAAAGTTTCTTTTTCATCTATTTCTTTTGACTGTCCCAATTTTATTATCGTTATAATTCAAGTGGATGTCATCGATTCCTATTATATCATTATCTGATTTTTAAAAATTTCTATCTGAAATGTCATTGTCGATTTCCATCAAAATTGTTTCATGATTCAAATTCTTTTGTTTACGATACATTTCCCTGATCTTTTTTTGTTCTGACAATAAATGCATTTGTGAGTTTTTTTTTATAATATTTCAAGCTCGGCGAAATCTAAATTAAATGGTATTTGATTAAGACCTTGCTCATGACAAAAACTCCTATTTATCATATCCGGTGGATTATCGTAATTAATTTTTGCATTATTATAATTTTATAAAACTGGAAACATTTTTATTTTCTGCATTTTAAAAATTCTTTATAAACGTAATCGCATTTGAGAAACATTATATCTTAAACAAAATGGACCTAAATTATAAAGTACTGAAACAGCAAAAACCATTGCAAAAACGCTACAATCATAATTATTCGTTTGTGATTGTGGTGTTTCGAATACTGTGCTTAATTCTGCTTTGGTTGGAAATGATCTGTTTATATAAATCTTATACTCATCTTGTAAATATATAAGATTCAAACTGTCTATATATATGAATTACCTTATTATTATAATACACACGAATCCGGTGACTCTTTACTAAATTTCCGGTAAATAATAACTGTAGAAATTCTCCATCAATCAGTACTGAATGAACATATTGTGGTCTCTGAATTAGTGAAGTCAATTGCATGTAGAATGAGGTGCACTGGTTTGAAATGTTATTAAATTCTAATATATGAATGTCAGTTAACATGAAAGCAATTCCGCTATACAATCCCTGTCTTTTAACAATCAATTTATCTTCCTCAGTCAAAACCATTATTAAAAAAGAAAATTCTCTTAAGAATTTTCATTCATTTTTAATGAACTTTTTCTAAAGATATTCACAAAAGAATTGCTTTTATATTAACTGATTCAATTCACTGCCTTTTTACTTGGAAAGCTGAAAAATTAAAGAAATTATGAAAAATGCTATGAATTAATTGTTATATGATGAATAAATAATAATGAAATTTGTAAAAATAATATTATGATAAAAAATGATCATTTTCGGCAATTATTTATATACATATATATATATATATTATATATATATAATTATATATATGGGTCAATCCACGTCAAACGGATAATGGCTCTGTCCAAAATTGTAGATCACCAAAAAGATCGTATATAAGCTCAAAATTTTCGTCTTATACTCTACTTTCGTTTGCAATGTGGTGATTTTAAAAAATCCAAAATGGCGGCTCCAATATGGCGGCTCAAACCTAGAGATATCATGAAAAATTTTCAAAAATTGATTCTAATTCATTCAAATCAGATCCTACATATTTTTTTACATCAGAAATCAATTTAGCGTTCAATTTTACATAGGAATATAGTATTGCACTCGAGGTAAAAAAAATTTACAATGTCATCGGAAGGTCATATCGGGAAATAATAGTTATTTCTCAAATTACTCATTGATCAATGTTAATTAGTGAGAAAATGAAGATACTGATAGATAACTCGAGTAACTGAATTTAAATCTGATGTCCGCTGAACCCTACAAGATCTGTATGAAAGTCATTTGAAGGTCAAATCGCGAATATCTTTCATTATTTGATAACATTAGGACACCTTCAAGTTTTCACGTGTCGCTGAATCCGAAACAAGGGTCTGTTGAAGTGTCAAATGACGTCATTACGTAAAAATTAATCAAATATTGACTAAAATAAAATTTTTGTCCTCCAAGAAACCACAGTTTGAAACGAATTTTTCTGTAATTACGTCGTTTGACACTCCAACAGGTCTCGGATTCAGGTCCAGCATCACGTAAAACTTATAGGTGTCTTAATCTTATCAAATTTAACCTTCAAATGACCTTGATGGAAACTGGTAGGGTTAAGTGGGTATCAGATTTGTATTCAGTGACTCGAGTTACCTATCAGTATCTCCATTTTCTTACTAATCAACGTTTATCAATGATTAATTCGAGAAATAACTATTGTATCGCGATATGACCTTCAGATGATATTGTAAAATTTTTTTACCTTGAGTGCAATACTATATTCTCATGTAAAATCGAACGCTAAATTGATTTCTGATATAAAAGATATGTAGAATCAGATTTTAATGAATTAAAATTAATTTTTGAAAATTTTTTATGAAATTTCTAGGTTTGAGTCGCCATATTAAGGCCGCCACTTTGGATTTTTCAAAATCGCCACATTGCAAAAGAAAGTAGAGTGTAAGACGAAAATTTTGAGCCCATGCACGACTTTTCTAGTGATCTACAATTTTGGACAGAGCCATTATCCGTTTGACGTGGATTGACCCATATATATATATATATATATATATATATGGGACATTTTACACCAACTGGAAGAGCAAAAAAATAAAAATCGCTGAAACTCTGAGAATATATTCTGTCTGTTACTCAAAATTTTTTGAAAAGTACCAACTTGATCATTTTTTTTTCTAAAAATCTTGATGGTTTAGAGAGAAATTCATGAGAATTCTTCTTGTTCTAGATAAAGAGGAGAGTTAGCATTATTTTTTACAGAGCTAAATTTTGAAGTTTTCTATTGGTTCTTACATGTATTACATGGTAATTGAAATTACTCATTGTCTGCTACTTCAGAAATTGCTTTTCGAGGGCTTATCTCCTTCTATTTTTTATCAACTTAAAAATAAATGTTTGACTGTGTAAGAAAGAGCCACCAATAAGGAGTTATAACAGTTTAAAATATATATTTTCATGTCTAATTTATTTTCAATATAAAAATTAATCATACATGATAATATATATTTTAAACTGTTTTAACTCCTTATTGATGGCTCTGACTTACATGATCAAAAATTCATTTTAAAGTTCACGTGAAATAGAGGAAAATAAGCCCGTGAAAAGAAATTTCTGAAATGGGGAGCAATGAGTAATTTCAATTACTATGTAATACATATAAGAACCAGTAAAAAACTTCAAAATTCAGGTCTGTAAAGAATCATGCTAACTCTGCTTTTCATTAACAACAAGAAGTATTCTCATGAATTTCTCTCTAAAATATTAGGATTTTCAGGGAAAAAAATGATCAAGTTGGGACTTTTCCAAAAATTTTGAAAAATTTCCAAATTTCAAGAATCTATGGCTCTTGATCCTCTCAATCTAAATCCTTGAAAATTTTTTTACACATTTTGAGTAACAGGCAGGATATATTCCCAGAGTTTCAGAGATTTTTATTTTTCTGCTCTTCCAGTTGGTTTGAAATGTTCCATATATATATATATATATATATATATATATATATATATATATATATATATATATATATATATATTTATTCATTAAAAAAAGTTTGTTGTAAAAAGAACTTAAATCAAAATTATTTTGAATTATTTTTAATAATTGTATTCTTCAATTTATTTACAGTTATTTCTAGTTATTTGCAGTATCTACATTTAAATAATGTATAAATGATAATAAACAACCCACACAGCATGAAATATTAATGGAAGCTTTCTGGAACATTGGCAGCGAAGATTTGAAATATGTTAGGAATCTTCCATGGAATATTCTTGTAATATTCGTATGTCCTTGATTCTTCCTACATTGGAATATTCCATGGAATATTGCTGGAAGATTCTAAGAATATTTCATTGGGAGATCTAGGACATCTCAGATCTTTTATTGAAATATTTCAGGAATCTTTCATGAAATATTCCATGAAATATTTCTGGAAGATTTTAGAAATCTATCGTAAAATATTCTGTGGAATATTTATGGAAGATTCGCAGAATATTGGGACGGAAGATTTAGAATATTTCAGGTATCTTCCGTGAAATATTCCTGTAATATTCGTATGTCCTTGATTCTTCCTACATTGAAATAATCCATGGAATACTCTTGAGAGATTTAAAGAATATAAAAATGGAAGGTTTGGGTAACCTCACATCTTTCATGAAATGTTCCTGGAAGATTTTTGGAAGATGTGAAATGCTGTGAGGGGATGGTATATATATTATATAATAACACATTACACTTATACATCAATACATGTACGCATACATAAACATTTAGTTATAAAATCGCATATAAATATTCGCTTCGACTGTGCACATCAAAGTGCTGATACCCTTTCGCTTTTATAGTAAATGAGGTATCTTTTAACCGCTTGGAGATAAAACTCCCATTTAACAAACATCCCCTTATCGGCGTCACTGGAAACCTCCCGTAACGTTCGGCGCAATCTTCCAACGAAAACTTCATGGAATCATTCTAGAATCTTTTAAGCAATATTCTACTGGAAGATTACTGTAATCTTTGCGTAAAATATTTCGTGGAATATTTACGGAAGATTTATGTAATATTTCGCTCTACGATTTAAAAGTTTTTAGGAATCTTCCAGTGAAATGTTTTTGAAATGTTTTTGAAATCTTTAATGAAATATTCCACTGGAAGATTACTTATATCTTTTTGTAGAATATTTCGTTGACTATTTATGGAAGATTTATGTTATACTCCACTGTACGATTTGAAAGTTTTTTGGAATCTTCCAGTGAAATGTTTATGGAATCTTTCTGAAATCTTTCATAAAATATTCCACTGGAAGGTTACTTGAATATTTCTGTGGAACATTTCGTGGAATATTTATGGAAGATTTATGTAATATTCCGCTGTACGATTTTAATGTTTATCGGAATCTTCCTGAAATCTTTCATAAAATATTTCATCGGAAGATTACTTTAATCTTCCTGTGAAATGTTTCGTGGAATATTTATAGAAGATTTATCTAATATTTCGCTGTACGATTTTAAAGTTTTTTTAAATCTTCCAGTGAAATGTTTATGGAATCTTTCTAAAATTTTTCATGGAATATTCCACTGGAAGATTACTTAAATCTTTCTGTGGAATATTTAGTTGACCAGTTCTGAAAGATTTATGTAATTATCCGCTGTACGATTTTAAAGTTTATCGGAATCATCCAGCGAAATGTTTCTGGAATCTTTCTGGAATCTTTCATGAAATATTTTACTGGAATATTCATAAACATTACATGGAATATTTTATGAAATATTTTAGAAATCTTTCGTGAATATTACAGGGAATATTTCGAAAAAGTTTTCGAACATTCCTTTGAAACATTCCTGAAATATTCCTGGAAGCTTTCAATGGAAGATTCCAGTGGAATATTCTGAAATATTCCGTGAAGACTTTCAATAATCTGCATGAAAGGTTCCATTGAAATATTCCAGTGGAATAATTCGAAATATTTCAGTGAAATCTTCCATACTATGTGAGAACCATTATTTATTTCTAGCCTAACGCTTTTTTATTGTTATTTACAGTTTTCAATATTTTCTTATAATCATTTGTTTATTCGCAGCATTATTCTACTTTTACAAAATAATTTTCATACAAGGTGATAAAATATTTTACTATAAGATATATATATATATATATATATATATATATATATATATATATATATATATATATATATGTTTCATTTCACAAAAAAATTTCAACATCAAAACTAATTCTCTAATGTAAAGAATAAAAAATTAAATTGGTATAATTTTGAAATTCTGATATGGAAATACTTTTTATAAATAACTTTTTAATAATTTTGAATAATGGTAAATTTTTTAAATAAGTTGTGGTATTGAATGCTAATTAAATTTAGTTTTAACATGAAGTTAATTATTTAGGTTGGAAATGTATTCAATAAAATAATATAACTATTTATAAGTTATCACTTAATTTTTTAAACTTTTTATTCATAGTTGACAATTATATTGAATATATGATTCTCATTTTAATAGTTTTTATATGATATTATGTGAATTTTATAAATATAAATTATTTAAGGAGATGTGAAATGGACAGCACACTTCCACCCATAAATATTGATTATATTTCCATTGTATTTTAAAATTTTGAATAAATAGATGCATTAACATACAGTATGTATCACGAAAATTATTCAGTTAAATTTTTACATAAATCTATTCATTACTTATTGAGAAGTTTGGGTTCTAATATTATTTACTAAGATTTTTCCATTTGGAATCAGAAATTTAAATATCTTGAAAACTAATGATTGGAATAATTTAAAAATTCAAATAAATAATCATCACGAGATATACTACAAGTTAATACATTCCTTTTATGGAAATTCAGCAATAGAATGGAAAGACAGTTAATTTTTTCATCTTCTTATAGTAAAATATAATTAAACTTTGACAACAAATTTAACATAAAGAAATAATTGTACTTTCAATGATTTGTGTCATATTTAATACAAATTATAGAGTGATATTACAGAATATCATTTTTTTCCGCATTCATAATAAATGTTTCGCAAATAATAAGTAAATTTTCTTTTGAAATATTTACTTTCTTAGGGGGGATTCTACTTCTATCTAGACAATTCATACATATAAATGCATAATTATAGACATAATCAGAAACATTTATTCATATTTTATATATTGTCCTATCTTTATAATTGACTATTAAAAAAATTTAATATCTAATAAATAATTTTTTAAAATTGTATTTCATGAAATTTATATTCAAACAATATTAAAAAAAATATTTTTATATCATGTAATTATAATTTTTCAAATGAGGTAATTTGATATTTTTTAAAAATTAATGTTTCTCTTATTAAAAATATTATTGCTTCAATGAAATGAATTGCTAACAATTTTTATATAAATCACAATTCATTTAAATATAAACACGTGTACAAATGAAAATGTAATTAAGGTTAAATGTATGTTATTTATAAAAAATTGTTAACAAGTAACTTTTTAAATAATATATCTCATGAAAACTAATTTAAATACCTCATTCTCTGAATGATAACTAAATACAATTTTAATTTAATAAATTTAATAATATACAATTATAAATATATAATATTTATATAACTGTTCATCAAATAAAATTATTATTTTTTTAATATATATATATATATATATATATATATATATTTATATATTAAAAAAATAATTATTACAATAGATTGTAGTTAAAAAAAAATGTTTATTTTAATAATTATAGCGTTGAAATTTATTTTGATGAAAATGTTATTTGATTGACATTTACAGTATTATTTTAACTATTTTTAAAAAGTTACTTGTCATCAATAAAAAAATATTTAATTTTCCAAATTAATAATCTATTAATATCAAAAATTTTCTAAAAATTCTAATATTTATGATATGCAAACCTTACTTGTGATACATACACTTTGTAATATTTGTATCTCATTAAATTTTTATATTAGATGCAAAAAGGATTGTTAAGTAATTGCAAATAGTTATTTTTTATTCCATGATTTTTTCTATTTAAATTTCGTATTTCATATATATATAAAATACATTTGTGAATATATTTTTATTAGAAATCAACACGAATTTCTTTTAAGCATGTTTCACTTATAAATTAATTTCATAATTCAAATTCATGGTCATATATTGAGGTCTGGAAATTATAGTTGTAACTCAGTACCCAGTTCTCAGTTTATTTACATCAAATATCGTACTATCTTTGTTTTCCTAATTGCAGTAGAGTGAGAAATAGTTACTTGAAATAAATTATACGCTTTTTTACTTTAAGCATATGTGTACATATATTTTTATATTATGTTTCATCAAATTATTTTCAATTTTATTCAGTACTCAAAATTCAATTAATTAATTCTTATTTACTTAAAATTAGTCATTTATACATAATAATGTAATAAAAGAAAATTCAACTAAGCGACGTTAGGAGCGAAAAACTTCAATATAATTAATACCTGTTAACGTAAGACCCAATAAATTGTGTACCGATTTTCAACAGTTGATAAATATAATGTAAATCATATAACATATATATCAATTTTAAATTTCTAATCATGAATTTAAAACTCAAAAGTAACTATTTTAAAACGGGATATGGAAGATAAACATGTATCGTTTTAATCCTTGAATATCACGAATTTAAATATTAATTATTAGTAATTTTAAAGAGTTATATATTATATAAATAATTCTATATTTAATAATTTTCAATTTTAGTAACAGGAAAAGCCGGACGAAAAGAGGTTAATAATTGCATATTCTGCGAAATATTGCCCTTGAATCGAGTAGGTGAAAGATCAGTCTTAATACCAAAAAAAGGCAGTAAGCATCGCAAATTTATGCTCTTACTTCATAATACAATAGTACCAACATTGGTCCCTAAAATTCAAGCTATAGTACTAATTGAAATTATATCGTCACTCTTTTTTTAAGTACCTTAATACATAAATTAGATATACTTGATTTAGAACCTATTTTAACAATACTTTCTTTTCTTCGTGCAGTTGTTAGTTCTAGTAAACGTAAAATAATGTTTTCGATCATTTCATGGTTCGTGATTGAAACACGTGATTAAAAAGAAAAAATTCTTATTATATTTTTTCATTTATTCAAATGCAATTTAGTAGAACAAATTCTTAATTCATCATGATATAATTTGTATTTAAACAATTTTTATGCACATTGTAACTTTAATTATTCTTTTTTATAAAAATAGAAAAATTTAATTTAGTACAAAACTACATTATCACAATTCATAAGTTGCGTCGATTCTTTTTTATTTTAAAATTGGCTAATTTATACATAATAATATAATATATGAAAATTCAACCGAGCGACGTTAGGAGCGAGGTATTTTTTGCTTGTTATTATTAAGTTTATACCTTTTACTAGATTTATCTAAAGTTTTCGCTTAAGAAAGTTTTGAAATCAATCAAGCAATCGTCGAGTACTTCTGTATTCAATTCATTCTTTTTAATAATATAAAATTCATGAAATATTTACAGTTTCGGCTAAAGAAAGTTTTGAAATCAATGAAGCAATCGTCGAGTACTTCTGTATTAAATTCTTACTTTTTAATAATATAAAATCCATAAAATGTTCAATTTATATTCTCTTTAATAGACGAATATTTGGAAAAACTTTGCCAAATAATTTTTGAAAAAAGGGATTATTGAGATGAAGATGAAAGAGGAGAAAACGTGATTTTTGAAAATTGCCCTCTTTAAAAAAAAATTTTTTTTTTTAAATAAAATAAATTAATGACAGATCTTCAAATTGCTTTTATTCGTTTTGTAACAAAAATTAACCTTGTTTTTGTATTTTTGAAAATCCTTTTTCGAAATTTTTGAACATTTATTACTCAGAAATAAATTAAAATTTTTCATTAGTAGGCCAAGAGAAATACCCCAAAAATAGTCGTTTGAACTAATTCGCTTGATCTTGGAATAACCTTGAAAATCCAGTTGAAGTTCAAATCAAGGTCATCATTGGATTCCTTGTTCAAAGTTATCTTGGGTATGCCTTTTGTTTGTTTTGTTTTACCACTAAACTAGAAAGATTTTTAAGAAGTCATACTTTGACCTCTAGAGGTTACGTTAACCTCATACCTAAATACATATCCGGACGTAAAATTTGCCGCTCTTTTCGATTACGGTATAAAAAGTAGGGGTTCCCGTTCAAAAAAACGAGGTTGACCTTGAAATAACCTTGAAAATGAGGTTCAAGGTCAAATCTAAGATCACCATAGGATTCCTTGTTCAAAATTACCTAGGGTATGCTTTTTGTTTTTTTTGTTTTACTATAAAAGTCGCAAAATTTTCAGGGGTTTCCATACTTTTTCCTCACCTTGTATAATACATAATAAAATACAAAATAAGATAATACTGTAACGTTACATGTAAATATTGCACTCATGATATCACAGTCGATTTTCTAAAACTAATAATACTACATAAGTAAGTCACTTTTCAGAGTGATAACACAGATCATTACAATAATTCTATTTATAGATATTTTAAGTGAAATTTGTATACAAATATAAACATTTCATTGAAATTTTTTTTTTTAAATTGTAAGGTTTTTATTTAGATTAAGAAAAAAATGTATTTCTTTAATTGGATTTAAAACTTTTCTATTTCTTGTGATTATTAAAACTTGCAATTCAGGGGCTATTCGAAATAAGAGGTTAAGTCGAAAAAGTCAGTTTTAAAATATTCAAAAAAAAAAAACAATACTAATACGAGCAATTTCGGTATAACTGTGTGAATTTAAAAAAATTAAATAAATAAAGCAAATTTAATACTCATCGCCTTTAATTTTACGTATGATTGAATAGTTATTAATTATTAAAAAAATCGAGTTAACTTATTCCGATTACCGCTTGAATTTTTTAAAAAGTACACAAAAATATCGTGAGAACATACAAAAATAACTTTATTATTAGACATCGTTCAAAATGAGAAAACCCTTTGTTCAACTAGCATGTATTTATATGTACAATACCTATAAAAAACATTTTTTAATCGGGATTTTACTTTTTTGATATAGCACATATCATGACGTCACAAGATGGGGATGAAGACGTCTGCTTCAGCGTTGGGAATGTAGGTTGACGAATTGTTTTTTGGCTTTTGAACATTTACAACATTATATAATGGAGAATTCAAATATGGAAATAATAAATTAGTTTGTTCGTTGCTGTGTGGAAGGTTTCAATAGCATGTTAAGTAAAATCCTGAAGTGTATTTTTACAACTCGTTCTGCTTTAAATACTCTTTCTCTTTTAACGTACTTTTTTGGAAAGGATTTGTACATATCAAATCATAAATACATTGCATTGAAATCAAAAATTAAATGAAAATAACAACTTTCACCTATATCATTAATGTTATCACAGATTTCATCGACGTCATCCTGTGACGTCATAACTTCGGTTCTACGTAATAAAAAAATTTAATCTAGAGTTTATTTTAAAGATTTTTGTTAATATTTTTGATAAATTAATAAATAAAAGCATGAACGAATTGTAAAAAGACGTAATAGTTGGAAAAATGGCATGATGCGCCATAGTACCAATATAAAAAAAATGTTTAAAAATCTGTTAAAAATAAGGCAAAATTGCGTATTCTCACGTATTCTAAAAGTTAGTATTTTTTATGTATAAAAACATATATAAATTTAAAAAAAAAAAAACAGTTTTCGAGAAAATTGTGTTTGAAAAAAATCGCTTTATTTCGGTTTTTCATTAATAACTCAGAGAGATCAATTAGTATTGCAAAAATCAAAACGGCATTCAAAACTAGACTGGATTCCGCACATTTTCATTAAAAGAACATAAAAAAAAATTGGCGAAGCTACGGTAATTGGAAAATTAAGCTTCATTTTCAATTTTTGAATTTTCATTTTTACACCCAACACTAGATACACTGTAGCGAAGAAAAAACATATTTCCAAGTGTTCTATAGGGTAAATTTTATCTTTATATACATATTAAAAGGTTTTTTTTATTACTTAGAAGAGAAAAAAAAAATCGATCATTGACGGCCTGCATGAATCTCAATGGAATAAGTCATATAACATGAATTGTTAACAAAAAAACGGTGTAAAGTGTTGACGTACTATAGCAGGTTAAATTTTTAGTATTGGTAGCAACCCTCGCCAAGAGCTCTGAAAACCACTTTAATATATATACAGTGCATTCCAAAAGTTCTGGGCCACTTGAATAACTTTAGAACGGATTGAGATATCGAATTGAAATTTTCAGGGGTTCAATAAGGTTACAAAATCTATTATTTCACAGAAAAGTAACCACCCCCACCCCCTAGAGGCGGGGGCAGGGGGGGGGGGAATCTTAAAGGAGACGAGAGGTCGAGAAGGAACTCTTTCGAAAGAGCTTTTCGAGTTGAATAAACCGCGAGCTTGCAAAGGTCTCTACGTTTTTTTTGCCGAGTTATGATCCCTTAAACATCTAGTTTCCGTGAAAGCAGGGTCTATGACAACAACTTTATTTTAATGGGATGATTTAAAATTAACTAAAAATAATTTTTGGTTGAACTGAAAAATTTACAGTACCGCTCAAAAGTTCGTAAAAATTTTTTTTTTAACTTAACTTCAAACTGCGATATTTCGGAAACGGCTCAAAGAATTTAAAAAACCGAACGGTGTTTGAAACATCAGACAAAATACTATTTTTTTATGTCCTGCCTAATATTTTTATCTTTTTTTTTAACTCTATTTTTGATGATTGAAAAATTTTTTATTTTTACGAATGTTTAAATTTTAATCAATCAAATGTAACTTTTTGAGGAATCAATAAAATTAAAAAATTCAAACGCGATTGAAAAGTAGAGTGAATTTCCTAAATCTTTATGTTGAATGATTTTTTTATATCTATTTCTTGCGTGTAGCTAAAAATGCGCAAAAATGGAAAGTACAAGAAAATCAATTTTAGATATAATATTTTCCAATGTCGCAAATCAATTTTTGTTTACATTAGCGGGATACGAAAAGATAGTATTTTGTCTAATCTTTTAAACGCCGTCCGGATTTTTGAAATTTATCGAGCCATTTCCGAAATATTGCAGTTTGAAGTTAAGTTTCTAAAAAAAAAAATTTTTTATACGAACTTTTGAACGTTACTGAATACTTTTAACAAAATTATCACAAATTTTATCACAATTATCATGAAAGATAGTGTCCTTTTTTTGAATAAATTAAAGTTATTTTCAAATTTGATTCTTAGTATGTATATACGAACTAAAGATTTGAACACATGCTGAAATTTAAACAAAAATAGACTCGCGACATTGGAAAATATTATCATATCTAAAACTGATTTTATTATAAATTCCATTTTTGCGCATTTTTAGCTACTCGCAGGAAATAGATACAAAAAATCATTAAACATAAAGATTTCGGAAATTTACTCTACTTTTCAGTCGCGTTTGAGTTTTCTAATTTTATTAATTTCTTAAAAAGTTACATTTGATTGATTAAAATTTAAAAATTCGTAAAAATAAAAAATTTTATAATCATTAAAAATAGAGTTAAAAAAAAGATAAAAATATTAGGCAGGACATAAAAAAATTGTATTTTGTCTGATCTTTCAAACGCCATCCGGGTTTTTAAATTCATTGAGCCGTTTCCGAAATATCGCAGTTTGAACTTGAGTTAAAAAAAAAATTTTTTTTACGAACTTTTGAGCGGTACTGTCCAAAATTTATAATTGGTTTGAACTTAAATATTAATGCTTGCATCTTGGCGGTCTATTTCAGATATTAAATTCTTTAATTGAAATTTGCTCAGGAATTTCTAACTAATAAAATTATTATTTGATTTCCTTGATTAGGAATTGGTGATAGTACCAGGTTACTTTAATATCAGTAGGTAAGCAAAGGGAGTTCTGGCTACCCCCACTCCTCCGCAATCAGCTCACCTGTGCAGGTGCAAAAAATAATGACCAGTCGCGCGATATAAGAAATTCACTCCGCACCTGCGCGCCATGTTAGCGCTCATTGGCGCGCGAGCTCCGGCGCAGCGTCGATAAGCGAATCACCGCAATCCGCGCCGCGTCGATAAGCGAATCACCGCGACCCGCGCCGCGTAGAT
The DNA here is from genome assembly GCA_017163975.1 of Anastatus disparis. Lineage (NCBI taxonomy): Eukaryota > Metazoa > Arthropoda > Insecta > Hymenoptera > Eupelmidae > Anastatus > Anastatus disparis. The sequence continues at coordinate 647,904 of JAFFSR010000369.1, read as the reverse complement.
AGGCGAATCACCGCCCACGTAGATAAGCGAATTCCCACGATCCGCGTTGATAAGCGGATTCCCCCGCGGTCCGCTCCCCCCCGCCAGCCCGCCGCCGCTGATGAGAGTAAATGTTAAATCTTTAAAAATTTTAACATGATCATTGAAGAGAGTCTTATTTTATATTATTGGGTATTCACTCATTTTGAACGAGTAAAAGAAGGATAGAAAAAACTATAACATAGGTCATGCATTATATATATATATATATATATATATATATATATATATATATATATATATTCTCTATACATATGTTTCTTGTGAGAGCGCGGTAGCGTAATGTGAGAGCGCGGTGGCGTAATGTGAGAGCGCGGTGGCGTAATGGATAGAGCTCTTGCCTTCAACGCGGAGGGCATGGGTTCGAATCCTGGCCAGGTACCTCTAACTTTTTTTTCGAAAGAAAATAAGTGTATGTGCCATTTATATCGCGACTCTTTAAAAAATCCGACCTCATTGGGTATCGGTTGATTGTTGGTTACAAAAGTGGCTGACCATCCATCGGTAGTCAAAGTTTTCGGTATGGTGGGTCTGACAGTCCTAGCCTGATGTAATGTGTTAAACAGATGCCGGGCGGGGGACTTCCTCGACTTCATCATATATAAAAGGTTAATCATATAGAGGACAATATCCTTTATATATTAATCTTTTTTTTTTAAAAAAAAAAAAAAAAAAAAAAAAAAAAAAAAAAAAAAAATATGTTTCTTCTATAAAAGCCTAAGATGATAAGGGGATAGAAAGAAAGTTACTTGCTTATGAAGGCGAGAAAGAGATAGAGAGAAAGTCAGTAGCTTTACGAAGGCAAGAAAGAGACAGAGAAAGTCAGTTGCTTTACGATAAGCGTTCGAATTCTTAGAATCGTCCCAACTATTTTAATTCTAAATTCTCTTTTACACGCTATTCCTTACATATAGAAATTAATTTTGTTGTATAATAATTAAGTTTACTATTAAATCATTAAATATAAATAATTTTATGGGTTGATATTTGGACCTTATAGTAATCGAAAGAAATTTTTATTCTATATCGGTTTTAACTTTGACGATAATACTCATTTGTCAGTTGATACATCAGGTTAAAATTATTATTTAAATTATGCTGGAGTTCACTAAGATATATTTAACATGATGATCATTTGAAGAGAGTTTTATTTTTAGTAATACATTATTCACCTTATTGTTTCTAATATAATTAAAATAATGAAATAAAACTATTTATTGTTAATTACTGGAATAAGGAATGTAATAAAGGAAATAAAATAAAAAAGTTAATTAATGAATAATCATTTATTAACCAGATACATATACAGAATTTAATATGATATATTTTTTTTTACATTCATCATATTTGTATTTAAACACTTAGTACATTCTAAACAATATCTTTTCAATGGTGGAAATGGAGTCTCCCCTGTGTGTTTACGACAACGCAAACAAGCTTGAATTTCAGAATCACATTTTAACTGTTCAGGAATTTTATCCCAGGCCTGTTCAATACTTTTTACTCCAAAAGTTGTGAGAAAAGACTTGGGTAAGTAAGCTATGTCAGCAGAGCTCATGAATGACAGGTGCTCAGTTTGAAAGAACATTCTGATTGACCGTTCAAGCGATGGTGTATTATCAAGATAGTATTTTTTTAACAGAAGCACATCTCGATGAGCACAGTGCACTTTGAATGAAAACTTGTGATATGGACATAACTTCTCCAATATATTATATATCAGTTTTTGTAATGATGGAAAACCAAGAGTTTCAAGGTTACATACGTTAAAGCCAAACTTTTCAAGCCACTGCTTTTTCTCACTACCCTTGACGTATACAATTTGCACATCACTTAATGTTTTTTGTAGAACATTTTCGAGTTCTTTGTATGGCAGTTCTCCTGAACTCCAAGACAATCCATGGTAATTTCGCTCCAACCACAAGTTCATAGATTTATACTTAGCAGAAAGACTACACCAAGGTTGTGGTGGTTTAAACATAGATACCAACGTTCTAGAATTTTCGCGAAGTGGAATCATTGCCAATTCTTTTACAACAAAATCGTTGACAGGCTGCTTAAAACCTTGTACATCCAACACGTATTCCATTGTGACTGACTACTGCTGCAGCATCATAACTTAATTTATACTGATCTCTCTACCTCTAAATGAGTTTTTTAACATCCCCACTTATGGGATTATATTCAACTATACGATCATGTAAGATCAAACAGTAGGCTGAAGTTCCAGCTGGAAAGTCTTCTTTGACCTCAAATTCAAGACGTACGTCCACTGCAGCCTGTTTCAATGACTCATTTTGTTTGGAGCAGTCTATGACGATGAGAGGAGCGTGAGTTAAAAAATCTTTCTTTTTGAGCAAGGGTTCTGCTTCTTTATTGTAATATGCCATTTGGAAATTGATATACATATCATATAGTAGAGCATATTGATTATGCTCAACATCAAGATTTAAATTTCCATAAGGATAATACTGAGAATTGAGAAAAAGTTTGACGTTGCTTATATTGCAATGATCAAAACGGCTAACATTAGCTCCTCCCTGTCCTTTACGATTGGTCTGAAAACTTATAATGACGAAACGTGGCTTCTCCAACTGGTTTGATGTTTTTAAAGACCAAACGTGCTTCGTGGTGCTGAGGAGCAACGGATATTCATACATCTCCCATGAGCGAAAACTCATAGAAATAGGTTTATCCTTTTCCAAATGATTAAATAACTGTATTTTAAACGTATCTGATACATTTACATAAGGCATTAACCACTCTATTTTAATCAATTCACTCTTGAAACTCTCGAGATTTTGTTGACCAGTTGGCAATGTTTGTATAACAGAATTTACATCATTTCTGGACCTAGTGAGAATAAGTTCATGCTTGGTGTTCACTACAATTTTACGATAGTCTTCAGCAAAGCCTAAAATCATACTTAGAGGTATTGATACATTAAAGTAACCTTCATTGTTTGTAAGCTGTTGAGTTTCCTCAATATCAAGCCAACCAGCATTCTCTAAATGATAGCTCTGACTAGGATTGAATAACAGAAAACCTTTCATGATACTTGTCAATCCAACATTTTTACATCGGTCGATTTCAATGGCATTTAATTCATAACGAATCTCTTCAAAGAGATGACAGATGGCATTATTGACTAGTTTTGTATTCGTGATAGCAGTATTGTTAGCTTTGCGCAGTCTTCCACAAATGTGTAAGGAGCTGGGTGATGGTAGAAGGCAAAGATCTTGATGTTGTATTGATATGCGAATCTCATCGCTGTTATTGTACGCTGATGGGGTATATGGTTGATGAGCATGAAGTTCATAATGTACCACAGACTCATCAAAAGTTACAGGTGATTGTATGCTTAGTATTTCGGCCGTTTTTCTGAATACAGCAAAAGAATGTGCAAATTACTTTTTTCCAGGAATGACTCTTAGACCGAGACTTTTGAGAAACTGGATGTTTTGACGTGTTAACGCTTTGAGAACTCGATGACGACTGACTGTCTGCAGACATGGTGCACTGTTTATATAACCTAGACCAACTTTTGCATTATACACAATACCCATAATTATGATGTGGGTTTAATATGCAGCCTAATCGTTATAGTTTCACCACGGAAAGTAACCAAATCTCCGTCTTGATTTACAATACGTAGCTGTATATGTTCAATACGATTGTTGGTGACTGGAAGATAAATGACTTGCGATGGTGCTTCAATAATTTTGTAGCCAGGTGGTACAGCTGGGAAAAATTCGTGTATAGTGTGTACTTTATGTTCGTTTATGTATGCGCTGGAAGTAATATTACATTTAACACGTAAAGCGTTTACCTTTAAAATAGCTACAGGTAAATCAGAATGGTGGACTGCGTTTGCAGCTAGAATACGTCGATTGAAACCCAACAGTTTGCCAATAGAGTCTTGTGGTTGAAAATTAATCGTGTGACTACACTTTATTCTACTACAAAGAGTACTATTATTTGGTTTGAGGCTGAGAACAATGCCCTTTGGTAGAAGAATATCTTGCAAATAGCTCTTAATATCTTCAATTTCGTAACTCCCAGTCGGTAAAGTGATTACTTCCTCACCAACATAAATCTTATTGTTTCTTGAATCAATTTTGGGTACTGAGTTGAAAGTTAAAAGTTCTACTAATCCGAAAACGTAATTTTTACTCTGTGAAAGTTCAATTGGTGGAAAATATTGAGCTTCCAATATTGATGACGTTCCCGATAAACTCAGAGTCAATGAATCTTCCATGACTGCTCGAAAGCTACTGACTTTGATTCACCAATGTACATTTGTTTTATAAGCTTTTACATAAAAATTTTAAACATAGATGTCCACATTCGTAAGTATCATAATTTTGATACCTCTCATAATTATACTTAATGTTCTTAACTTTGAGGTATTGCATAAGATCTATAGGTGGTTGTAAGTCCCCGAAGCTATCAAAATATACAACATCGTTACCACGTTTGCGGTAAGCTACCCAATGCGTACCTGGTCCACTCTCATCATCCGGATTAATTATTGCTGATTCCCGGTTATATGGTCCACCAATTGGTAAAGCGTTTCGCATGAAAACTCCACGGAAATGTGGAATTTTTAAGATTCGAGCATATTTCACTAAATCAACATCAGTTAGAGCCCTTTCAGGTAGTTTTACATCGAAGTTTTTTTTTTTTTTATTTATGCGTCTCCCTTTGTAGGGCTTCAAATTAATACCATAGCCTTTTTTATATGGTTTCAAATAAAGACCTTTACCGAGTGCAATAGCTTCCATTTTTTTATTATGACGTTGACTTTCTTCAAGTTGTCGTTTCGCGGCGCTAGCATCGTTCACAGCTTTTACTATACCAGCAGCGCCACCTGCTAATGCTCCTGTAGCACTCAAACCAGCATTTTTGATGGAACTGGTAGTATGCGTGGAATTCGAATATTCTTTTTACCACCACCTTTTTTAATGGCTCTACGAGCACCTTTTAAAGCTGTACGAATGACTTTATGAGCATCGGTATTTGGTATCAACGACTTAGATGCAGCTTTCACCACCTTCGATAGTGTCATGATTGGTTTTTTTTGTTTCTCATTCTTTAGACCCATTCCAAGTTTTGATTTTACTTTCATGGCGTTTGAAATAGCGTAGGCAGCAGCCTTTTCACCAATGCCTGAATCTTTAGCCCAAACTCGTTGCCAAGCTTTTTTGGCTAATATTCTATCAGCAGCGTTTCTCGCCTCAATGTTCTCTCAATTATGTAAGTAAGCAATATCGTGCTCTTTGCAGGCTGCATCGAGTGGATTGATTCCAGGATCACCATGAGCAAGACGTTTTGCTAGTTTGGTTCCAGGTCCACAGTATTGATAACCTGGTAAATGAAGTTCAAATGGAAGCTTATTGATGAGAGTGTTTACAAGACTGCGCCCACTTTTTCGCTTGTGTTCAATCATGATCCTTACACCATGATGGTTGATTGAGTACTGAACTCACATCTATATAAATTATTTATTTATAGTATAGTGATCAGTCAGTTGTCAAAAAGCAAACAGTGAACATGGATTTCCAACCGCAAAATGTCAAATTACCAGTATCAAATTTTGATACAATTGCACAGCAACAAACGTCACAGAAACGTCATGGAGAATTATTACCAGACAGTATACGAACCGTATTTTGTGGCCCTTCAAGCTGTGGTAAAACTAATACATTGCTTACTCTTATAATACACGTAAATGGATTAAAATTTGAAAACGTTTACATATATTCAAAATCGCTTTATCAGCCAAAGTATAAGTTTCTCGAGGAACTTTTAAAACGGATAAAGGGTATACAATATTTTGCATTTAGTGAGCATGAAACCGTAGTAACTCCCGAAGATGTTCTTCCAAATTCCATCATGGTGTTTGATGATGTGGCTTGTGAAAAGCAAGATAATATAAGAGCATTTTTCTGCATGGGTAGACATAAAAATGTAGATTGTTTCTATCTTTGTCAATCATATGCTCATGTACCTAAACACTTAGTTCGAGACAATGTAAAGAGTATCCCCCGTTAAGATAGGTAAAATGCCCTCCCTCATATATTTCAAAACTAATATTTTTTCTTTTTTTTATAGTAATTAAGATTGGGCTTTGTTATATTTATAGTTTCCTAACACATACCCTAACCTCAAAATAACCTAAAAATCACTTTTTTTATAAAATTTTTTTTTATCTGGAAGGATGAATGATATTAATCCCGCAAAAATCATATGACTAGGACTTAGCACTCTCTTTTACTGTGATTTTTTGCAAGTCCTAGAAAGCAGTTTTTCTAACCTAAAAATAACATTTAAATCATAAAATCTCCGTAACTTTGCTCAAAGAGGGGCTACAAGTAATTTTCTGAGCTTAAAATTTGTATTTTCAAAAAACAAATAAAGTTTATGATGACCAAAAATTCGATTCTGGCATGGCGCCATGGCGAAAAACTCGAGAAACCATTTTTTCATAGGTTTTCTGTCGGTTATTGGTCTCTAGCAACTCACAAATCATTTTTAAAGATAAAAAAATAGCTTCATTGGATTCCACGTGGAAAAATACATTGAAAATATGCATAATGACTTTAGGAATACTTGGATGCTGTTACAAAACAATTAAAAAAATAAAATAATTCTAAAATTATTACATAGCTACTTTGCGTCGTTGCTGCATTTTATATTTTTATGACTTTGGTCATCTCTTTAGAGTCTCAAAGCTACTATTCAATGTATTCATAGGCAAATGACGTCCACTGTACGCGAAAAACAGAGACAAATACTAGACAGATAACTATAACTCCTATATATATATATATATATATATATATATATATATATATATATATATATATATATATATACAAAGAATAGTGAGCTGTTGCTAGAAACAACGCGCTTGATTCTCATATATGTAGAAGTAATGTATTTCTTATATCGGTTGCTACTCTATTTTTTGCGTATAATGGCCTGAAGACAAATCATAATTGTGGCAGTTCTAACAAAGAATATAAATGCTTACATAGAAGTGTACTTTCAGGCTCGAATTTATAGACCCAACACGATTGTTACTAAAACCTTATTCCGTCTTTGTCTCTCTAATGATTCAGTGATCTCTCGATACAAGAGATTGCGATATAAGAGATTTCGAGCTCTTTCTCCTAAATATGGGCGTCAGCCTAAGTATTTGCGTTATCCCACCACTATGAAAGTGAGAGAGACAGAATATACACGCATGTTGGATACAACTCACACAAAAAAACAGTAGGTGTGGGTATCACTTTTGACTCAAGCGTGTTGGGGACTTTTTGTATGAAAGAATTTTCAAGAAAATTCCTCTCCTGAAGGCCCGTTGATTCTCTTGTATCCAGAGTCTACTGTAATACAAAAAGACAGATGATACGACCGTTACTTCAGTTATGTTTAAAAATCTTATTTTAGCGTGAAATAGGCGTAATTTGGCTGTAAATACATCGAATAGTAGCTTTATGACTCTAAAGAGATGATGATCTTTTAATTTTTGAATTTAGAACCTAATTAGAATCATTTAATTGTTCAAATCTACCGAGTTCGTGATTTATGGAGGACAGAAAACATGTTAGGTCTCTTACAAGCTAAAAAAGAACACTAAACAGAATAGTTACAGGAATAGATAAACATTGGTTTTTTATCTATGTATAAGAAAAATAATTTGCGTTTCCTAAGAACAACTCACTATTCCTTATGTATATACGAGGGATAGCAAGTTATTCCACACACATATATATATATATATATATATATATATATATATATATATATATATATATGTACATGTAGGAGTTAACGTTATCTGTCTAGTATTTGTCTCTGTTTTTCGGGTGTAGTAGACATAATTTGCCTATGGATACATTGAATAGTAGCTTTGAGACTCTAAAGAGATGACCAAGGTCATAAAAACATAAAATGCAGCAACGACGCAAAGTAGCTATGTAATAATTTTAGAATTATTTTATATTTTTAATTGTTTTGTAACAGCACCCAAGTATTCCTAAAGTTATTATGCATATTTTCAATGTATTTTTTCACGTAGAATCCAATGAAGCTATTTTTTTTCTTTGAAAATGATTTGTGAGTTGCTAGAGACCAATAACCGACAGAAAACCTATGAAAAAATGGTTTTTCGAGTTTTTCGCCATGGCGCTATTCCAGAATCGAATTTTTGGTCATCATAAACTCTATTTGTTTTTTGAAAATACAAATTTCAAGCCCAGAAAATTACTTGTAGCCCCTCCCAGAGCAAAGTTACGTAGATTTTATGATTTAAATGTTATTTTTAGGTTAGAAAAACTGCTTTCTAGGACTCGCAAAGAATCACAGTTGAAGAGAGTGCTAAGACCTAGTCATATGTTTTTCGCGGGATTAATATCATTCATCCTTCCAGATAAAAAAAAAATTTATAAAAAAAGTGATTTTCAAGTTATGTTGAGGTTAGGGTATGTGTTAGGAAACTATAAATATAACAAAACCTAATCTTAATTACTATAAAAACAAGAAAAAATATTAGTTTTAAAATATATGAGGGAGGGCATTTTACCTATCTTAACGGAGGGTACTCTTTACTGGTAATATTTAGACAAGATGATATGAATCTCAAGCTCATATACAATGATCATGTGAATTCTGATATGTCATATACACAATTTAAGGATTTGTGTTTGTCATGTTGGGGAAATTATAAATTTGCATTCCTCACAATTGACAAAGAACGAGGGCTAAATGCTGGTCGTTATAGGAAAGGTTTTGACTGTTTTGTGATAAATATAGGAAAATGAGTGTAAATCAAGTAGTACATTGTAGAACGTTGCATAGTCAACATGGCAGATTTTCAACGTGAAAAAAATATTCTCCATCAGATTGTAAAATCTAGAGAGGCAATCAAACGTAAACATAAGCTACTGAAACAGGGTAAAGCTGATTTCGAAAAGGTTTTCACTGAAACATTCAAACCTGTTGTTGATCCACTTGAAAAACTTGTAAGCATATCTGAATTAAATAAAAAAGACTTCAAATCGAAAGATAAAACAGAGCATGCCCCCTCCGAAAACGATCACATTTCTGAGAATAAGCACACTTCTGATGATGAGTACATTTCTGATGATAAGCAGATTGTAAAGGAAAATGTTGACGATACAATACGACCATCTGATACAAGTTTTGAGACAGCTGCAGAAAGTGAAACTGATGATGATGATGGTAATGACAGAAACGAAACGGATTCGCTTACCAATAAATATCTTTGGATGTTTCAGAAAAATAAAAAATCATATCTAGATAATATCTATGGAGTTCGTAAAGTGGGTAGGATGATGATGATTGGTGATTTACCAATAAATTTCAGTAAGGATCATGTGTTTGTACTTGACACACAACATCCAAAAACTATAGGCTTACTAGAATTACTGTTTCGAAAACAGCCAGATGAAAAACTTATTACGGAAGATGATTTGAGAAATTATCGAAAAATTGTTGAAATAACGAATGCATATAAAAAGAATTACCATGCTGATGGATCACTTCGCAAATTAAATAGTAATAAATTTAAAAATTATATTGCTCCATTTTTTGATAAATCTCCAGCTCGAAAGAGGAAATCTTTTAGTGGAAAGGGTCTCTTACCACGCTACAAAATTGCTCGAAAAGGTACACAAATGGATTACGTGTACTGGGATGACCCCAATGAACTGGTTGATCGCTTACGGCTACTAGTAGCAGAGACAGAAGCTGGAAATCCAAGTCATACCAATGAGATTCATTCGATAATCGAAGAGCTACGTGAGGCCAACATTATATATTGAAAAGTACTGCTGTTTCTCTAGTTATTCGCAAGATGAGTGTTGACGTATTCGGACGACAATCACACCAGGCTGGAGGCCGACATGGTCCTCCAGGTGTTGGGTATAAAATCACAGAAGATGGGCAGTATGATATTGAAAATAAGAGGTTATGTAATGTTGCCACACCTCAACAATCGAATGATGCAGTTAATTTGCAAACCTTACAAAGTATGTTCGCATCTGAAATTCGAAACATATACCTAGTCACTAGAAGCTTAAGGAGTAACCTTGATGCATTAGAATTAGAAGTACAAAAGTCAAAGGATGAATATGATGAAAATTTTTTTAAAAATTACGATGTAAGCATCTAAGAATTAACTGATGAATATGATGAGAAAATTAAAAAAGTTAATACAATATCCATAAATTACATGAGTTGATTAAGCATCTTGTCAAAACACTTCAAGATGCTAAAATCCTGACAGATATTCAGAGTATAAAACGCAAATTGCAAGAATTATAAGAATCATTAAGTCTATAGCCATGGAGCATTAAAGACTTGTAGAAGAGCTTCATAAGCCTGCTCGACGTAATTATCCACGTCGTAAATTTATAATACGCGGCTTGGATGAAACATGGCAAGCTGATTTGGTAGGAATGCAGCCTTATGCTCGGAAAAATAGAGGCTTTAAGTATATGCTAACAATAATAGATATTTTTTCCAAAAATGCTTGGGCTGTTCCTGTAAAACGAAAAACTGGTGAAGATGTTACTGCAGCAATGGAATCTATATTAAAGCAAGGTTGTATACCAAAAAATCTTCATACTGATAGAGGGCAAGAATTTTATAACTCTGCCTTTCAAACTCTCATGAAGCGCTATGCTATTAATTTATACTCTACATGTAGTAATCTTAAAGCTTCCATTTGTGAACGTTTTAATAGAACACTTAAAAATAAAATGTGGATGAAATTTAGCCTCAAAGGTAACTACTGTTGGTTGGATATTTTACCTACCCTATTAGAAGCATATAACAATAGTAAACATAGAACTATTGGAATGAAGCCAAAAGAAGTTACCCCTATAAACGAAAGAAATGTACTCAAATGTTTTAAAAAGGATATCAAAGCATTCAAAATATCTAAATTTAAAGCTGGAGATAAAGTTCGAGTAAGTAAGAATAAACAAGTATTTGAAAAGGGTTACACTCCTAATTGGTCAACAGAAATATTTACTATAAGTCAAGTAAAGGCTACTGATCCAATCACTTATAAATTGAAGGACTATCAAAATCAGCCCATCGCTGGTGGATTCTATGAACAAGAATTATCAAAAGCAAAATATCCTGATGTTTATCTTGTAGAAAAAATATTAAAAAAGCGTGGAAATAAATTTTATGTTAAGTGGTTAGGATTTGATGAGGCACATAATAGTTGGATAAATAAATCAGATTTGTAAAGGAACAAATAAAGAAATCTATATATGTGAAAATTATTTTTTGCTTTTATTTATTAACCTTATAACCATCATTATACAAAATTATAATTAGTTAATTTGTATTTTTTTATCAATTAAATAATGCCCCCAAGGTAAAGTATCAGTTTCATTATTTAACAACCATCTCTTATCATCATAAGGACTTAAAGCTAATTTATATTGTTTTTCAGTAAACACATTATGTTTTTGAGGACGTATAATATACTGTTCTCTATGAAATACAATTTTATTTCGTATACATTGCAAGTAGTCATCAGAAGTGATTATATTTTTGACAACACCAGTCTTAACACCTTTAACTTTTTTTATTTTATCCTCTCCTTCAATTCGTATACAATACATTTTACTACGTAGACCTATAAATTCTGTCATAATCTTCCCATTGCACTCATCTTTCATTAAACCTACTATCTTTTTGTTCATTTGCGGTATTTCGAAAACTTTTCCAGGTGGATAATCTGATGTATCAAAGTGTTGTAAATTATGCTTCATTGTTTCATAAATATCAATATTTCGAATTTCATATATTAAACTATCCGTGTCTGTGTATAGTAACTTGCATTGATCTGCAAATTGTTTTCTCATAAAATCATAATGAAAATCATAAACTAATGTCTTTGATAAATCAAGCACGGTCAGACCTACATATATTGGTTTATTCATAGAAACTTCTGTTTTTGATAATTCAATTGCCACTAGATTTTTGTCTAGAATGGTTCGACTATGAAAATTTGGTTGAGCAATGAGAGCCTCAGCACCATATCTCCCATCCCATTTCGTTACAAGCTTTATATCAACTCTGTTTCTAACATTTTCCATGGTTTTGCCAAATACAGCATTATTCATAAGTTTATATAAATTTTTCTCAAACTCGTTTTTTGCTTTTTTTCTCATATTACTATTTAAATCAATGTAATCTTTTAACCAGGGTCTTTAATTAAATTTTTAAGATTCTATGAATTTTAATTAGTTTGAGTCCATTTCTAAGAGCTTGCTTTAAATTTTGGTAATGTAAAATATATCTTTCTTTGGATTTTACTGTAGTCAATAATTTTGAATATTTGGAACCTCGAGGCTTTTCATGTTCTGAACAGAATGGTAAATCTTTATGTACATCATGCAGATATTTTGGATATTCTAAGTCTACTTCAAGAATATAACCAAATGGTGAATTATCGCCAATGTTGAAATCTACTTTATCAACATCCTCAATCCATTCAAAACCACCATAGGGTAATGATTGCATCATGGCCCATCCATATAAATTGTTAACATCGTAGTACATGAGATACTTTATTTCCTCATTTTCATTATAGTTTTTACCCATATACTTATTGTTAGCCTGCGCATACCTATTGGAACACTGACTGATGCCACCTCTTATTCCACGCTCAACAAACAACACCTGATCAATGTCAGTTAACAATTCCAACTCTATTTTCGTATATTTGAGCATAGCATCTTATGTAAATCCAGGAGCTGTGTAGTAATGAGCTGGATCCAAATCGTACGTACTTAAACAATTGTTTCGAAAATTTTCAAAAACTTTAGCTAATAATAATACATCTGTTTTCAAATACAAATCTGAATATTCACCTAAATTTGATATATTGAATTCTTTCCAAACATTTTTAGCGTGTTTATAGTCTTCATCAGATATGTTACTGTTATTTAAATTACTATAAAATTCATCTTTTGATGGAAGTTTTGATTCATTTAGTTTATCTACAGAATTCAAGTATTCATATGGAAAGATACCTTTCCTTTTTAATAGATTAAACTTATTTTCCATTAAAGGTGATTGCTTAGTAAATTCCAGTTTTAAAATATTCATTTCTGTAAGATATGAAGCTAATTTATCCAAAGATGATGACATAAATCGGAAAGAATCGATAAATCTGAAGTTAATGTTACTATTTTCTATATATTTTATAAGTGAAATAAATCGCTCTTTGTTCAATGATAGCAGTTGCACACGTCCTGGAAAACTATTGGCGACATCTTTGATGAGAAAATGAGAGTCATAACCCGTAAAATTGTGGAATACTACAGGGATACTACGAGAGTCTCTATATGATAAATTACATGATTTATGAGCTGCCCCTCGATATCTGAAACATAATATATATATATATATATATATATATATATATATATATATATATATATATATATATATGGATTCGGTTGGTGGCCGCGCTACCGAGCGGACGTGTTTTGAGAGCTCCGCGTGAAGTAAGATAAAAGTAAGGAAAAATGTAGAAAAGAAGTAAATAAAGGGTGGAAATAAGATTGGTAAATTATGAGGATAATGAAAAATAAAAAAGTTGGAAAAAGAAGTGCTTAGAATAAGTAAAAAGATGTCGGAAAGAAGACGCATGTTTGGAGGTTAGATAGACGCCGGTCAGCCATTGTGAGCCTTTGTGTATGAGGTATAAAAGAAGTGAAGCTCAATGTCGTTGAAATAAGTGTTAAGGAATGTATTACACCTGCAGTAATAGAAATAAAGAAGAAAGGTCAAAAGTGGAAAAATATAGATGAAAGAAGAAAAATGTAAAAGTGTAGTCGTTGTATAAAGAGAGGAAAGGATAAAAGTAAAAAAACAAAAAAAAGAAAAACGCACTGCAAACTACAAGGGTTAAAAATATCAGAGAAGAAAAGTTATGAAAGAACAGTGTAGTGTGAGGAATAAAAAAGAAAAATAAATGAAGAAAGAAAATTGAAAAAGCTGAAAAGTATTGTTAAATAGAAAAAAGTAATAGATGCAATTGGATAGTGTACGGAAACAAAGAAAATTCTTAGAAAAGAGGAGAGGTTAGTAGAGAGAACGGTAGCGCCGCCAATGGTAAGATATAGTTACTCTAGTCGTTTAGAGAGTTAAAGAGAGAGGCACACAGGGTGTCATGGTCTATGATAAGAGCAGGACAGAAACAAGACAGCATATATAGTAAATGGATAACGATGAAGAAAAGAAGAATTAAAATTAAAGAATTAAGAACAAGGAAAAAATAAATCAAGGGCGATGATGAAAGAATGGAAATTTATACGGGACTTAGAAATGTAAAACGCGAGTTGTTATTAGTTGTTAATGTGCATTCATAAGTGTGATATGAGTCTGAGTGGTATGTGAGCGAGATATTAGCATAGGGTTCTGTATAGGAAAAGTTTACGCGAAGCAAAAATGTGTAATTGTTTAAATTGTTAAAAGCAAGATATAAATAAGGAGACAGGATAAAATAAGGCGAGGTTATAGTTTAATAGTGTAGAGAAAATTAGTTATAATGTAAAAAACTGTTGGAATAAGGCAGGACAAAAAAATTATGAAATAAAATAAAGGTGGACAATAAAAAGGTAGGATAGGTTATAATAAAGAATATAGTGGTATAGATATAGTTTGTACACCATAAAAGGAAGGGAAAGTGAGGTTAGATAGGCGCAAAACAGAGAGCATAGATTTATTAAGTTATGTATGTGTATACGTTTTGGTATAAAGGAAGATTATAAAATAAGGTTGGGTTTGGCTAAATTAATACTATTCGGGATTATTTTAAAAGGTTTAGGAATAAAGCTAACAAAATCGTGGAATATTACGGCGGAGTAAAGCAAGGGACATTATGAAGAAAAGGTACAAGAAAGAGCTGGCTAGGTTGTAAAAATGTTAAAGTTTATGTGTTATAGTTGGATTTTGTTGGTATGTGGTATGGTGATGAGTGTTGGAATTTAATGTAAGGTATAGGAAAATGTTTAAAGAAAAACACGTTTGAGGTGTTGATGCAATCGAAATGTGAGGTTAGGTAAAATGTAACAAATAAATTAGTTTGGATATATGTAAATAAAATGTAAAGTGTGGTGATTAGGTAAAGCTTAAGTAATACACGAAATTAAGGGCATTTATTTCTGCTTGTTGAATATTTAAAAAAAAAAAAAACAAAATTTAAATGTAAAATTTAAATTTGAATTTAATTATGAACCTTGCTTTATATATTTTTCGTTTAAAATATAGGTTGAAAATTAAATTAGAAATAAAGGTAGGAAATTTGTAATATTTAGGATGGAGTGATTGAATATGTCTTAGCATTTCTGGGCCAAAAGGACGAAGAGCCAACAGGCTGAATTACGGACAATTTAATTACGAAATCATTTGTTATATTAAAGTTTAGTTAATGTATGTGTGGTAAGGTCTAAGGGAGGGTAGACTGTATTACCTAAGTTTGGTTATGGCTTATAGTTAAGCTATTTGTTGGTAGTGGTATGGTTTTTGTATGAATGTAAGGATTTATTGTAAGGATTAGGTAAATATTTAAAGATTATGTATTGGTGCATTAAAAAAAGGAATGGGCGTAAAATGTAAATGTATGATGATTATGATTATGTATTGTATATGAGTTTTGTAAAAACTGATGTATCCGTTTCTAGGCCAATAGGCTGAAACGTAAATAAATAATATATAAATAAAATATATATATATATATATATATATATATATATTAGCATGATATGGTCTCGTCATAACTACATTTCAAATAATATCCAACACTAAATACTTCATGTTTTTGAATAATTTTTTTGTCTTGAACGGGCAACAAAAGGGCCTCAAAGTCTGCGTATACAATAAAAGGAACCTTTTCCTTATTTTTAAAATTTTTAAAATGTAATATACTGTCTTTTCCTTCTGGTAAATTTACTCTGCACTTATTAATTTTAGAGCAATCTTCATGATGAAATTTTAATTTGTGTTCAGTGTTTAAGTAATGCAAACATCGTTTGCATATATATTTTTCGCCTTTATGTTTTGATATCTGATTAGAAACTAATCGAGATAAATTCTTTATCCATACATAATGATATATTATCGATACATTTGTATCATAGAAGGAGTGTTGTTTTACTCCTTCATCTATATAATAATTTTCTATCAATAAAAGATTAATATGTTTATTTTCTTCAGATGATGTTATACGTAGAGGTGAAACACTGAATTTACCAGAATGTTTCTTCAAAAAATATACATTTATTGATATATTGTTCTTTTTTTCAAATTTTCCGATTTTCTCTGGTATTACTGGAAATTCCATGTCTGTGAAACAGGGTTGCGAAAAAAGTAATTAAAAATTATTTGAATCACGAATCATTTTTGAATTTGTAATTTAAGTTTTATTTAATTAACAATTCCTTTTAAATTAATAATTAAAAATATTTTAATTAACAAATCAAAATCTAATCGTGAATTGCAAAGGCTTTAATTAAAAAATCAAAAGGAATTCTCAATTAAATAAATTTCAATTAAGAAATCAAAATGTAATCGTGAATTGAAAGGGCTTTAATTACAAAATCAAAAGGAATTCTTAATTAAATAAATTTCAATTAAGAAATCAAAATTTAACCGTGAATTGAAAGAGCTTTAATTCCAAAATCAAAAGGAATCCTTAATTAAATAAATTTCAATTAAGAAATCAAAATGTAATCGTGAATTGAAAGGACTTTAATTCCAAAATCAAAAGGAATTCTTAATTAAATAAATTTCAATTAAGAAATCACAATTTAATCGTGAATTGAAAGGGCTTTAATTCCAAAATCAAAAGGAATCCTTAATTAAATAAATTTCAATTAAGAAATCAAAATGTAATCGTGAATTGAAAGGGCTTTAATTACAAAATCAAAAGGAATTCTTAATTAAATAAATTTCAATTAAGAAATCAAAATTTAACCGTGAATTGAAAGAGCTTTAATTCCAAAATCAAAAGGAATCCTTAATTAAATAAATTTCAATTAAGAAATCAAAATGTAATCGTGAATTGAAAGGACTTTAATTCCAAAATCAAATGGAATTCTTAACTAAATAAATTTCAATTAAGAAATCACAATTTAATCGTGAATTGAAAGGGCTTTAATTCCAAAATCAAAAGGAATCCTTAATTAAATAAATTTCAATTAAGAAATCAAAATGTAATCGTGAATTGAAAGAGCGTCAGTTATGATTATGATTTGTGAATTCGAGGGCTTTATATAAAAATTCCACAATTCCTTTTTAATTAAACGTACTGAGGAATTTGTATCATATATATGTATATAGAAAAACATATGTGGACGCGCACATACATACGCACCTAGGCTCATATATATGCAACATTTCATGTCGACCGACACGCACACATACGGACAAGTTGAGATATATATATATATATATATATATATATATATATATATATATATATATATATATATATATATATATATATATATATATAAATGGTCCGTTTCATGTCAACTTGCACCCGTTGACCCGTATATATTTTGGTTTATATATATGTATATATATATGGGACAGTACATGTCGTTGCGCATGCATGCACACACACGTTAATATACATGGGATTTTTAATGTCAATTCAAACGCATACAAACACACAGGTTTATATATATTGGATATTTCATGTCGATTCGCATGCATGCACACACACGTTAATATACATGGGATTTTCCATGTCAATTCGAACGCACGCACACACACACAGGTTTACACATATGGTACATTTCATATCGATTTGCATGCATGCACACACGTTAATATACATAGGATTTTTCACGTCTATTATTACCCACGCCTATACAGGTTTATATATATGGGACATTTCATGACAACTTTAACACACCTATCCAAGCGCCCTTAGGTTCACATATATGGGACGTATCATGTCAACACGCACGCACCGGTTTTCATATATTTGACATATCTTGTCAACTCGAACACGCAAACACATCTAAACATGTATTTGAAATTTGTATTTATATATATGGGACCGTTTCTGTCAATTCGC
Source organism: Anastatus disparis (assembly GCA_017163975.1). Lineage (NCBI taxonomy): Eukaryota > Metazoa > Arthropoda > Insecta > Hymenoptera > Eupelmidae > Anastatus > Anastatus disparis. The sequence goes on along the minus strand of JAFFSR010000369.1, from coordinate 629,720 downwards.
ATGTACGCACACACATGGGCTTATGAATATATATATATATATATATATATATATATATATATATATACACATATATATGTGTGTATATCTGTGTACACATATATATGGGATATTTAATGTTAATTCACACGCGCGCACATACACACAGGTTTATATACACGGGACGTTTCATGTCAATTTACATGCATGACACACGTACTTGAGTTTGTATATATTTTTCTTTATATATATATGGGGCTGTTCCTGTCAAGGCGCATGCACGCACACACATGGGCTTATGAATATATGTATATACATATACATGGGATATTTTATGTCAATTCACATGCGCGCACACACACACAGGTATATATATATATATATATATATATATATATATATGAGTGCCACCAGATTTTTTTTTTAACAAGTGAGCAGTTTTGAATCAGTTACACAAACAGGTTATTTTTTTTATGTTACTTAAAATAAAAAAAATTCTAATTTAGGAAAAATTGCTAATATGAATACTGATAAAAATCTTAAAGATTTTTAAGGAATGGTTTTACTTTTTGATGGATAATTTCATTATATGATTTTATTTTCAAAAAAGTTTTTCCCATAATAGTTATCTGTAATAAAAAAATCATTTACAATGTTAATTACTTTTTCCTGACATTCGTTTTGAAAGTTTATGCTTAGCAATTTTAAAATTTGGTTGTGACACTGATGATGCTGCTATAAATTATTTTGGATGTGTTATAATTAGTGTGCTGCCTCAATTTTTAACTGAAGGATTATAAATTAAGGATATTTTGGATTGAATTGCGGAAATAAAATAAATGATTAAAGAATTACAATTAACAAATCAATAAATTCAATTATTAATAGTTGAAGAAAAAAGTGTTACCATGTCAGTGAGTTTATTCAACAGGGTTATACATAAATTAAATTAATTAAAATTAATATTTTCAATCAATCATATACCTATTTTTTTTATTAAAAAGATATATTTTTACAAAATATGTAACAGTAAAAGAGTAGTTCACAGAAAAAAATTGTACTTCGTTAAAAAATTTTATAAATTATAAAAACACAAGTTTTTTAAACTTCATAAAATAATGAATAGCGTACTGTACATATTGTTCTTGTAGCAAAAATTCTACACGTAAAATATTTATAAGATTAAAATACAAATAACGATTAATTAAACGTATTTATAAATTATAACATAAATTTAGCAAATGAAATAAAATTTTAGGAAATCCTATTCTAATCTCTGCTGCACTGTAACAATAGTCTCATTCTAATATGAAAAATTGAAAAAAATTATAAAACTTATTCTTTTTTATAATTTTGGCATGAAAATTGCATGAAATTATCGACAAAATGTTTTTCATTTGAAAAATAGACTTTTCAAATTTTTGGAAATTATATCATACAAATTTTCCTGGACATTTTCCGACTTCACCCCCTTTAAATTAATGTTTAGTGACAAAATATATAAAAAAAATTTTTGGAACCGTGGACTTTAATGTTACCATAGCAATCTCCCCTATTTTCCGACCTGACTTTTTCATGTGAGCACCGTTGCGCGGTACTTTCTGAATAAGCGGTTCAATTATTCGTGAAAAATTAAAGGAAGACCGCTACCAGCCTAAACCATTCTTTTTTTATCAACAGTTGGTGGATTAAAGAATAATTTTAGCTAATTAAAATGTAAAAATTCTTAATTATATTGGTCACCAATGATTAGTGCAATAAAATAAAAAAAATCATTAAAAATGGCAAAATGAGTTTTTTTTATATTTATGATGTTTTTACAGAGAAATGGTGCAATGTACGGCAAAATTGATAAGAATATTTTCGACTTAATATTTGATGAAAAACACGAAAAATTATGTTTTTCTGCGGAGAATTAACAACCAGAAAATTTACTTTAGAGATTTTCCTAACTATTTTCCAGCTATTCACCCTCGAAATTCGTGTTCAAGGCACCAAAATACATAAGAAAAACTTTGGTGGAGCCGTGGATCTCCATCGGCTACGGAAACCCTCCTAGCTACCTATATTAGTTATAAATGTCCTCCGTATTCAGGTGAAATACCCCGGTTAAAATGTACATTAAGGTTTGGAAAGATTCTGATGTAAAAGAACCTTTCTAATTTTTTGCGGTTTTTGGTACCAGTCCATAATACAACTTTGTGAACTCTTATGAAAAAAATTGTCATGATTTTCGTTGATACCTCCTGAACTTTTTTGATTCATTAAGTTTTACTAAGTAATAGTAACCTTAATTTTATCGTATTCACAATTAATGAACAATTAAGATCGCTTTAGAATTGAACAGCACTGTAAAGTTTTCAGGAGAATCCTTCTAGATTGTATTTTAAAAAATTCTTCAGAAATATTTTCACGTTTTATCATCGTATGAATATATTTATTAAATTATTGGTAAATAAATGATTATAAATCTATGAGATCATTTTTTTTTTTTTTTTTTTAACGTCGCTATATTTATGCTATGCTATTATTGCTATGCTAATCAGCGACGGAGCTCGTAAGTGTGTTTGTGAACAAAGCACATGTAACGTACAGTGGTGCTTGTATCAATCGGCCGAGAGCGGGATTCGAACTCGGAACCTCGAGATTACGAATCCAACGCTCTACCGAATGAGCCACAGACCGACTCCTATGAGATCATTTAAGAATACGGATGAATCTTTATATTTTCTGTATATTGATTGAAAGGTTCATGAAACTTCATGAACTCTGTGGAAGTAGATCAAGATGAATTATTACAATCTTGTAAAGAGTTTAATAGCGATTAAAGATCCTTAAGAGGAGGTCGAGTATATATGTCCTATTGTAATCAAAAAATTGATTTTTTTACAAAAACTAATAATTTTAGCGAAAAATAAAGAGAAAGCCCCATCTTGTATCATAAAAAGCAATATTTTCTTTGAATAGGAAAAAATTTTTTTATCGATTCGTTTTGAAAAAAACCTTGAAAAACATCAAATATCGAGGTTTGGATGGACAATTCAGTTTTTCAAAGTTTTCTTTGAAACGAAGCGATAAAAATAATTTTTTCTCATAAGAGAAAATATTGCTTTTTAGTATACGAGATGGGGCTTTCTTCTTATTTTTTGCTACAATCATAAGGTTTTGCAGAAAATTGAATTTTTTTATTATAAAAGGATAGAGATGTACGACCTGCTATTAATAAAATACCGTGAAAATTATTTATGATTCTCAGTAACGATCTTGAAGTTATAAAAAAATATACATATTATTAAATTTTTTTAACTCTTGAAATAGTTAAGCATACCATGAAATTGTTTAATAATGGAAATAAAGCCATTTTACACGACTAAGTTATAAATTTTTTTTGTGAATACATACAATAAATCGCACTAATTTATTAATACTAGGCAATTTTTCAGTTTATTAATAAGTTAATTTAATTAATACTATGATATGCCCTTCAAAAATCACTATTCAATATATTAGAAATTTATAAAGAATCTGAAGAAGTCATAATCATATTTTTTTATATATGGGGATATCCACAAAACTTTTAATTGTCTAGTAACAGGTCATATTACAGCTGTTACTGGGTTACCGCATGATGCACATTGTTTAAACTAGGTTCAAATCTTTTGTGCTATCCTGTAACTCTATTTCTGATGTATTTTGTAAATGTTTAACAAACGGCGCAGTAGATATTTCTATGAAACATTCATTTTTACACATAAAAAATTACCGTAATTTATCTTATGTGTAAATTTACTTTTATAGAATTATCTGCTGCGCCGTTTGTGGCACATTTACAAAATACATCAGAAATAGAGTTACAGGATAGCACAAAAGATTATAACCTAGTTTAAATAATGACCTGTTACTAGAGAATTTAAAGTTGGATGGATATCCCCATATAATACCATAGTGGTACACATGAAATTGGAAAGGTTCTAAAAATATATAAATTACAATAACTTTTCTGATGAGGATATATTATTCAGATTAATATTATTTTTAAAATTAGATAACATTATTTTTATTTTTAAGAGCATGACGAAGCTTCCAGTCTTCTAATAATATTTTCAATCCCAAGTTATGAATAAACAATGCGTTTAATAACATTTTTTTGCGACAAAGAAAAAATTTGTAAGATTCAACTCGAGTGCGGACAACTCAAGAAATCCACGAAAATACTACATAAAAAGTAATAATACGAACTTTCAATGTAACGTATTTTAAGATTAGGTTTGTCGAGCTTGATATAATTTCCAATCCAAGTTCATAAAAAATTTACAAGTTTAAATGATTTTTTATTTTAACAAAAATTATTTTATTAACATAGCTTTAGTGCGGACAAGTCATTATATTTGTTTTTCTCATCCGTGCTGAGTAAGCGGCCTATAGCGCATGCGTTTTCGGGGTAGTAAGTAGCTAATAGCATGCGCTGCGTGTGTTGTTTTTTGAGGGCGTGTGTTTCACAGCTATGTATAATATTATTTTGTATTAAATCACGTAAATACGTTACATTCTGTAAAATAATGTCACGCAAAAGCGTTAATTAATGTAAAATCGCAAAGGTTTATACAAGCGCAGCGCCCCCATACTGTATCTTATCGACCATATGATGAATTTTATACTCTATCTCGCTTTAACCTCTGACAAAGTAAATCGTATCATCTATTCTTGTATTATTTTTACATTAACGAAATCGTAATTATTCCGTATAAACGTGAAATTGGTGAACTAAAAGTATGTAATTTAATTACAAATAATAGTACCAAAAAGTATTGAAATATACTATTTCGAGTCAGTCGTACGGCAGATATGAGAGAAAGAGAGAGTCTCGGGCAATGGCGCTATTCGCTACGCTCGTGCGCCAACTTGCCCTCGTGCGCAATAGTCAACTAAACCTTACTCGTTACACAATATCCCGACTAGAAACGAATTTCGGGTGAAAATGAGGTCCCTATAAGGTACCCTAAGATTATTATAAGGTCCCTGTAGGGTGCCCTAAAGGGTTCCTAGATGGCGTGTAATGCGGCGATTTTAAGGTCCCGATAGGGCTGACTCATTTTCAGATGTGCCCTATTGTTACCCGTTTGTCACCTGACAGTTGCCTGACAATCGATGTTGAAAAAATTCGAAGTGATAACATAACCTCATCTGATGCACGTGTTTATTTGGTGTGAAAAAAACTATTTTTCTTGTAAATTTAACTCTAAAATAGTTTCAATATAAATAATATTCAACACGAAAAGAAGAATTATTTTGACAATCGATGTTGAAAAAATTCGAAGTGATAACATAACCTCATCTGATGCACGTGTTTATTTGGTGTGAAAAAAACTATTTTTCTTGTAAATTTAACTCTAAAATAGTTTCAATATAAATAATATTCAACACGAAAAGAAGAATTATTTTAATTTTAGATACAGCCATGTTCTTATTTACTAGTGTGGTATATGTGTGTGTGTTTTAATAGCAATCAACATTGAATTTTCGTAGAACAAAATAAATGCATAATATATAAAATTGAGTTGAAGAATGATTCATTCATATTATTTTATAAAAATATCAATACATTTATCTTTTGCAAACTAATTCGTATCTTATAAGAAAAATAAAATTTAATTTACTGGCGAGAATGTCAGAAGAGGTTATGTTTTACTTTAAAAGGTTTTGAATATCAATAGTCAGGCAATTATCGGGCAGTGGACGGGTAATACTAGAATATTTAGGAAAATAAGGTTACCCTATCGGGACCTCAGAAGCGCCCCATTACAAGTCAAGTAGCGCCCCTGTCAGGATGCCCTGTAGGGTCCTTACAATATTGTAGGGCATCCTTAATATTTTTCTTGTCGGGAAACTATTAATTTACGAATTTAAAATGATATTGATGAAATAAAAAAAGCAAAACTTGATTGCTGTAGCTCCAACATCAGATAAATATTACGGAAAGAAACATAATGAATCACCCAAATTCACAATTTTATAAATTACAACTGAATCACTGGAAAAATAGTTGCATACAATAGACTTTTCCAAATTTTATGAGTAACGGCTTATAATTAAAATTTCAATGTCGGAACGATTCGGAAAACTTGAAACATTTATCAATTTTCATTTCATGATAGTTCTTAAACATTCTTTAAAGACCGGAAAAATATTTGTTCCGATTCTTTTAGAAATTTTCGGGTCATTTTAACGAGGATATAACTGATGATGATGTAACAAAATTCAACTGCAATAATCACAAATTTTCCAATCGAAAACGTTTCCATAAATAATTTCCATAACTTTATAATTTCCGCGAAAATAATCATAATCTTCATAATTCTGCAAAAATGACGATTTATATTGACTTTTTCATAAATTTAAGTAACTTATAGAAATTTTCTCAAATTCAATTTACTTGTTTTTGTCATAAAAAACAAAAGATAATTAGTCTCAAAGCAGACTTAACGTAGGTAAATATTATTTTTTTATATACGCTTTTCTTATATTCGCCTTCATGTCTGTTTGCATGTTTGTCTGTCTGTAATCGAATCTTGCGCGCTCGATTTCAGGCACTTTTTGACAGATATAAATTCTGACAATTGGCATAGACTTTGGTCTTGGATGACAATACAATAATCAGTTGTCATTTTGGTACCTGGACATCCAGGTCGATGATAATGGGTGTGAAAAGTCATCTCCGAGGAAGTATAAATGGGGAGGCTTTTTTTGGGTCAAGGGGAGTTTCTCGGGGGTTTTCAGGGTTGCTAAAACCGAATTTAAGATCAAACAATTGCCACAAAGTGATGCACGTTGTCCAGAATACGCATGGACGTCGTCTCCGAGGAAGTACAAGTGGGGAGGCTTTCTCTGGGTCGAGGTGGGTTCCCCGGGGGATTTCGGGGCTGCTAAAACCTAATTCAAGGTTTGAAAGTGAATCTATAATGCATAATAATGATTTAGGATGAAGAGGTCGAATTGAAGTACCAAGTCGCTGATAACGGATGTACTTGAGTGTAATCTTCGAAAAGTCTGGTTGCAATGTAACTCTAAATGATAATAAAAACAATTTTAACTTAAAAATAGAAAATACAAAATTTTAAAAACATGCTTTAAAAATAAAATACAATAATTGAATAAATAGACTAAAAAGTATAAAATAAATAAATTAACTTTTTTTAAATTTTTTAAATAATAGCGCTTATTACCTGTATATCGGAATGATATTTGATGAAAAAATGTTAAAATTATTCACTAATTACAATAGTAATATGCTTTCTCGAAGTTAAATTTCGCTGGCATTATTCGAACGAAAAATTCATAAATTAGTAGGGATACTACCGCAAATTTATATGCGAGATGATTTGTATGAATGATCTTTATATATGGGTATCGACTACGAGTAAATCAACATATTTCATGGAACTTGCATGAATCTTAAACAATTGTTCTTTTAAAATCTTTTTATTTCCGAGTATTCTCCGACCTAATCAAACAACCTTAGAATCGAAATCTAAAAGAATCTCCAAGTTTCATTTGACGTAGTCCCTGCAAATATCTGTAAACTTCATAATCGGTACGGAAAATTTCAAAATGCATTCATATAGACGATTTCCAGGTAGCCAGGATCACCTGGATATTGTGAGATGTCATTTCGGAAAACGTACATGTTATTAATAAATAATATCTAAATTTCAAAAGATATTCTTGTAGACAATGTTTATCTTACTCGGAACATCCATGTTTGGCTAGATAACATTTGAAACAACTTCAAAGTAGTTATTAAACTATAAGTTGAATTTCAAAAGTTTTAGCTGTAGATGATGTTTAAGTTGTCATTAACACCTAGGTATCCAAAGACGGCGATCGTGGGTACCACAGCATAATAAATAACTATTTTTTAAATATTGTCTACATCGATAAGGTAAAGTATGTATATATATATATATATATATATATATATATATATATAAAGTTAAATATGTGTTTGTATGTGTGAGCATGTGCGTGTGCGTATGAGTTGAAATTAAATGTTCCATATAAACTTGAATAAACCTGTGTGTGTACGTGCGATTCTACATGATGTGTCCCTTATGTATATATATATATATATATATATATATATATGTTTATATCATGTTTGTAAGTCGACATGAAAAGTCCCACGTACATGAACTCGTGTGTGCATGCATGCGAATTGACATGAAACGTCTCATATATATAAACCTAAGGGTACTTAGATAGGTGTGTACAAGTTGTCATGAAATGTCCCATATATATAGAAAAACCTGTGCTTGCGAGTACGTGCAAGTTGACATGAAATGTCCCATATATATATATATATATATATATATATATATATATATATATATATATATATATATATATATATATATATATATATATAGAAACAAAAAATTGTGCGGTGAACGTGAGCAATTTGATATGAAATGGACCATATATACATATGCAAAAACCTGTCAGTAAGGTCGTACATGAGTTGACATGAAGAGTCGCATGTATATAAAAGCGTGTATGCATGAATGCAAATTGACATGAAACGTCGCATATATGTAAACCTGAAGGAACTCGGATAGGTGTGTGAGAGTTGTCATGAAATGTTCCATATATATAGAAAAGCCTGTGATTATGAGTACATACGAGTTGACATGAAATGTCCCATATATATATATATATATATATATATATATATATATATATATATATATATATATATATATATATATATATATAATCCTGTGTGTGTGCATGCGCATTGGCATGAAATGTCCCATATATATAAACCTGTATGTGCGTGCGTTGAAATTTACAGAAAAAATCCCATGTATATCAACGTGTGTGTACATGAATGAAAATTGACACTAAACGTCCCATGTATAAAAACCTGAGAACGCGGATAGGTGTGTGAGAGTTGTCATGAAATGTTCCATATATATAGATAAGCCTGTGATTATGAGTATGTACAAGTGGACATGAAATGTCCCATATATATATATATATATATAATGCTGTGTGTGTGTGTATGTGTGCGTGCGCATTGGCATGAAATGTCCCATATATATAAACCTGTATGTGTGTGCGTTGAAATTTACATAAAAAATCCCATGTATATTAACGTGTGTGTGCATGAATGAAAATTGACATAAAACGTCCCATATATGCGAAGCCGAAGGAACTCGGATAGGTATGTGAGAGTTGTCATGAAATGTTCCATATATATAGAGAAGCCTGTGATCATGAGTACGTACGAGTTGACCCGAAATGTCCCATGTATATATATATATATATATATATATATATATATATATATATATACATATATAATCCTGTGTGTGTGCATGCGCATTGGCATGAAATGTCCCATATATATAAACTTGTCTGTGGGTGCGTTCTAATTGACGTGGAATGTCCCACGTATGTATGTATGTATGTATATATATATATATATATATATATATATATATATATATATATATATATCAACTTGTCTGTATGTGTGCGTTTGGGTCGACACGAAATGTTGCATATATATGAGCCCAGGTACGTATGTATGTGCGCGTCCACATCTGTTTTTCTATATACATATATATGATAAAAATTCCTTTAAAACGTTTAATTAAAAAGGAATTATGGAATTTTTCATTAAAGCCCTCGAATTCACAAATCATAATCATAACTGACGCTCTTTCAATTCACGATTACATTTTGATTTCTTAATTGAAATTTATTTAATTAAGGATTCCTTTTGATTTTGGAATTAAAGCCCTTTCAATTCACGATTAAATTTTGATTTCTTAATTGAAATTTATTCAATTAAGAATTCCTTTTGATTTTGGAATTAAAGCCCTTTCAATTCACGATTACATTTTGATTTCTTAATTGAAATTTATTTAATTAAGGATTCCTTTTGATTTTGGAATTAAAGCCCTTTCAATTCACGATTAAATTTTGATTTCTTAATTGAAATTTATTTAATTAAGAATTCCTTTTGATTTTGTAATTAAAGCCCTTTCAATTCACGATTACATTTTGATTTCTTAATTGAAATTTATTTAATTAAGAATTCCTTTTGATTTTTTACTTAAAGCCTTTTCAATTCACGATTAGATTTCGATTTGTTTATTAAAATATTTTTAATTATTAATTTAAAAGGAATTGTTAATTAAATAAAACTCTAATTACGAATTCAAAAAGGATTTGTGAATTAAAATTTATTTAAAGCCCAAAATGATTTCAATATTTGCAACCCTGATTTGAAATAATGCTTGTGCATCTTTGAAAAATTTTATTATGTCTAAATTTTTTTAATTTGTAATTACACTTGTCCTAATTCGATTACTAAATGCATTTTCTAAGTCTTGCCAATTAACTCTATCACTTCGTCTTTCACGTTTTTGGATACCTTGACCACTTTATAGTAAGCACTTTAGTTTACTCTGGATTCCTTGGAGTAATGCAATAGCAGCTAAATACTTTCGCTTCTCCGAAACATTTGTACACTTACGCAATTTATTTTTTAAAAGTCTTAAATTTTCTTTATCAAGATTCAGGCAGGTAATTATTTCTTCAGGATTGGTCTTCTTATTTGTTGAACGCGAATAAGCATTTAGCATCTTGTTAACTAATTTTTTACAGTCAAACGTAGCCATAATTTTTACTTTAAAAGTCAAATACGAACTGAATCGTAACCTTACTTATCTTCCCTTTTAATAGGATAGTAGGTGGCGCTAATTCTTTGAAATATTTATCTTAATGTAGTCATACACATGTGTCAAAATAATTATTTTGACCGAATGTATCAACTCACAAATGAATATTATCGTTAAGTTAAAACCGATGTAGAATAAAAATTTCATTCAGTTACTATAAGATGCTAATATCAACCCATAAAATTATTTATATTCAACGATTTAATAGTATACTTTATTATTATATAACAAAATTATTTTTTATATACTTTTTTTTTATTATAAAACAATAATTTTTATCATTTTTCACACACACACAGTGTTGCCAGAGATGAGACGAAGCTGCATAGAAACTGTAATGTATATTCTTTCCAGTGTTATGTCATGCTGAGATAAGAAGAAACTGCATTTTAGCTAAACAGTTGATCTGTAATACTTATACTTATAAGAACGCAATGCATGCGACAAAGTGTAATGCTAGTGACGTCATACAGAGATAAGACGAAGTTGCGTTTTAGGGGGGCCCAAACAATTTTGTCCTTGACCTCCCCCCTCCACTCCCCACTCTATACATTTCAGTATGTGAGCTACAATGTTCTCATCTCCAATCTCTTACTCTGAAATATTATTATTATTATTATAAATTATTCGTACATTTCATTATGGGCAAGTGTAAACTACAATGTTTTTCCTTATCATCCTATTTTATTTAAACTCTAAAAATATTCTAGATTTAATAATAAACTTCATTATTACACAACAAAATTAATTTCTATATGTAAGGAATAGCGTGTAAAAGAGAATTTAGAATTAAAATAGTTGGGACGATTCTAAGAATTCGAACGCTTATCGTAAAGCAACTGACTTTCTCTGTCTCTTTCTCGCCTTCATAAGCAAGCAACTTTCTTTCTATACCCTTATCATCTTAGGCTCTTATAGAAGAAACATATGTATAGAGAATATATATATATATATATATATATATATATATATATAATGCATGACCTATGTTATAGTTTTTTCTATCCTTTTTTTACTCGTTTAAAATGAGTTTATACCCAATAATATAAAATAAGACTCTCTTCAATGATCATGTTAAAATTTTTAAAGATTTAACATTTACTCTCATCAGCGGCGGCGGGCTGGCGGGGGGGGGGCGGACCGCGGGGGAATGCGCTTATCAACGCGGATCGTGGGAATTCGCTTATCTACGCGGGCGGTGATTCGCCTATCTACGCGGCGCGGGTCGCGGTGATTCGCTTATCGACGCGGCGTGGATCGCGGTGATTCGCTTATCGACGCTGCGCCGGAGCATGGCGCGCAGGCGCGGAGTGAATTTCTTATATCGCGCGACTGGTCATTATTTTTTGCACCTGCACAGGTGAGCTGATGGCGGAGGAGTGGGGGTAGCCAGAACTCCCTTTGCTTACCTACTAATATCTGCTTTTGTAATTTTTGTTTATTGCATTTTTCAAAATGCATTTAACTGATACAGAAAGGGTCACTGTACTGATGATGAAAGGATATGGCGATAGAATAAGATCCTACCGAGAAGTAGCAAATTTATTTAATGCTACATATCCTCATCGTGCGCTAATTTCAAAGTCTACTGTTGCTTGTTTTCAAACAATTGGTGGAATCAAAGATACTTCTAGGTCTGGGAGACCTAAAACTGCGACTAATGACGAGAAAGTTTTAGATGTTTTACTAACTAGGAGAGTGTCACATCTCCGGATCACGGATTTTGATCAAACTTCGGGATAAGTTTTCAGATGACAAATTATGGAAAAAGCTAAAGTTATAGTCACAAACGCTCAATATTTCCCTAGATACAGGCAATTAAAAAAAATCACTAAAAAAATTACTAGATTTTTAAACACTTATAGCTCTTAATCATCGATAACTAAAAACTTGAAACTCTTTTTAAATTAAAGCTGAGATCAAATCCTTTCAAAAAAGTAGTTATAGCTTATCAAAATATTATTTTTTCTCAAAGTTGTAGCGTAATAAAGATTGTGCCTGAATTTTCTTTTTAAAACATTAATTAATAATAAAAGCTGAAATTGAGTGCAATATTTATTACGCTATAACTTTAGGAAAAAATAATATTATGATATGCTATAACTACTTAGAGAAATATTGAGCTTTTGTGACTATAACTTTAGCTTTTTTCCATATTTTGTCATCTAAAAACTTATTCCGAAGTTTAAGCAAAATTCGTGATCCCGAGATGTGATACTCTCTTAGTAAGTGTACGGGATAACGTCCACACATCAATCTCAAAAGCAGCTCAAGAAAATGATATAAGCTCAACATCAGTCCATCGAATTTTAAAAAAACATCATCATCCTTACGAAATACATCTAGTCCAGGAGTTATCTGAAGACGACAATGACAAAAGAGTGGAGTTTTGCGATACAATGATGACACGATTCGCTGAAAATCATCAATTTTTTGACTGGATCTGCTTTGCTGATGGAGCAACATTTGAGTTGAATGGTTCTGTGAATCGACAGCATATGAGATATTGGTCTGATGTAAATCCACATTGAATGAGATACTCATACGCAGTACCCTATGAAGCTTAAAGTTTGGGGTTGGGATGATACTTAATCATATTATCGGGCCATTTTTCATTGAAGGCAACATAAATTCTGAAAATTACTGCAATTCGTTGAGAAATCAAGTAATACCAGCTATACGAGATGTAGTTAGAGAAGCTTTTGACAATGTCTGGTTTCAGCAGGATGAGGCACCGGCAGTGCCGGATTTACCTATGGGCACTTGGGGCACAGGCCCCAGGGCCTCCACCAGTCAGGGGCCCCCACAAAATATATCTGTTTTTTAAATACTTTGAATCTACTATTCGTGAATTATTTTATATGTTTATTAAAGATTTTACTGGTTTTTCAAACAAATCTCGAAGAAAAATTATTTTAAAATTATTTTAAAATTATTAATTGTTGGCTTGTCAACTAGAGAAAGTATCGCATCTTGCAAGCAACATTTACAATCTATAATGATAAATATAACCATTTCCTTGACTAAAATGTACCGTTTGGTTCTAGTATATTTCGATTACAACATCTAATGTGTTTAAGATAGAGCTGTCTATATCTTACTGATGATGAGCTGACAGACAGTCTCTTGCTCGAAACATATACTTTTTTGATTTTTTCGAAGTTATTCCTTCTCTGGTTTTGATTCAGTTCTGTAAAAAAACAGAATAGTCATTATATCAGGAGATTCTTTAAAAATAATTTTTCTTCGAGATTTGTTTGTAAACTCTTTAATAAATATCTGATTTTTTCTTTACTCATTGAATTTAAAGATTAAAACTTTTGAGAATAGCATATGCTACACTAAAAAATTACTAAAAATGAGAATACCTACATAAAAATTTATATGTATAACTTGTACCTTGTAAGAATATGTTTCACCTGATACTGATTTTTTATTATAGTTAAAATATTTCAGCAAATTTACGTACATCAAATTAATAATTTTTAATTGGTTAAACTTAAGAGTTATAAATAAAAATATTTTATTTACTAACTAGTACAATTTATTTTCCAATTTTGAATTCCTTACATAGGGCCCCCACATCAATTGTGCCCCAGGGTCCAACAAATATAAATCCGGCACTGGGCACCGGCTCATTTTTCACTACAAGCTCGAGCTCCTTTTTACTTCTTATACTGGGGGGTACTTAAATTCAAAAGTTTATGAAACTAGATCCGCAAATTTAGAATAGTTGTGTGGAAAAATAATAAACGTTTCAAATACCATCACCCTCGATTTCTCAACTCATGTCATTGAAACGTTTTACGTTCGCTTAGGACACTGTCAAGTTGTTAAAGGACATTAATTTGAACATTTATTGAAATAGTGTTATTTCTTCTTCACATACACTCATACACACACAGACATGCACATAAACACACAACCAGAAATGCACACTCGCACTGTGCGAGGCAAGGAGACTCACATTAATAAAGCATCCTAATATGTGATAGACAAGGGGACTCACATTAATAAAGCACCCCAATATGTGAGAGGCAAGGGGATTTACATTAATAAAGCACCCCAAAGGAAACAAAAACTACTACGCCCATGTCGCTGTTTCTGGGTAACGCCAAAAGTAGTATTATGCATCTCATCAGAACGTTTGATGAATCTCAATACGCATTCACACAAATACACACATACAAATACACACACACAAACACACACATACACACACACACACAAAAACGCTAATGCCCATGTTAATGTTCAACTTTGCCACAGTTGTTGTCATGGACCTTGCTTTCACAGAAACTACATGTTTAAAAGATCATAACTCGGTGAAAAAAAATCGTAGAGACCTCTGCGACCTCGCGTTTTATTTGTCTCGAAAAGCTCTTTTGAAAGAGCCCCCACTCGATCCCCCATCCCGTTAAAGATTTTTTATCTCCCCTCTGCCCCCGCCCCCTGGGGGGTGGAGGTGGGTAAATTTTCTGTTAAATAATAGATTTTGTAACCCTATTGAACCTCTGAAAATTTCAATTCGATATCTCAGTCCATTCTGAAGTTATTGAAGTGGCCCGGAACTTTTGGAAGGCACTGTATATAAATTATAATATAAGTTTATATTTATAATATATTATATTTATAAACTATCTATAAATAATAATCATACAAAATAAATATATTATAATCATAAAAAAAATAATTTATTTGTTAAATAATATTAATAATTATTTTTATAATAAATTGAAAGTTTTAAGAATGTGTTTAATTAAACACTTTTGTTAAAAATGTTAGTAATAAATTTTGTACTACATTTCATAAATAATAAAGATTATTAAGTTTTTTTAAGATTTATAGGATTATTTTGTTATAATTCTTTTTTATATCTTTTTTAACTTATTTTTACATTTTATGATATATATAAAATATTTCTTACTAAAACTTATAAATTTTTTAATGTAATATTTAAAAAAAAGTCAAATGTAATCGGGAAATATTTTGGTTTCAAATCCGATTGCTACAACAAAGCGTTTAAAAGATGAATCCTCGATATACTCATATTTTATAAAAGTTCTCAGAAATAGCCCTAGCGTCAATCGCATTAGACGTGCATGTAGAACAAGCACGACACGATATAACCTATCTATTTACACGTGTCTTCATGACTCGGTATACGATTATATGCATAGTATGATACGACATAATCAAGCTATTTACACGTGCATTCATAATTCGGTATACGACTATATATAACCTGATATACGCGTATTAATAGCTAAGTATAAGCTTATCCTCAGTAGTATCCTCGGTATGCATATACATATAAGTAGCCGAGCTATTAACACGCGCACACAAAACTTGTTATAATAAACCACGGTATAGTAGCGTCGGTACGCATACACGTATGAATCACCAAGCTATATACACGCGCATACTCACCGCGGTAAACTAGATAGATAGAAATATAGATGGATATATATTTATTTATAACATTTTACAAAAAAGTGAGTAATAAAAAAATAATATATAATACATAACAAAATACAAATTAGATAATACTGTAAGGTACGTGTAAATATTGCACTCATGATATCACAGTCGATTTTCTACAACTAATAATACTACATAAGTAAGTGACTTTTCAGAGTGATATCACAGATCATTACAATAATAAAATATACACATAAAAATTAATAAAAATAAATATAAACGAATCTGTCGAATTAATATCTATCAGTCGAAACAATAAAAATTAAAATAAAATATGATAAAATAAAAATCAAACAAGTCAAATCAAAAAGTAAAAAGTAACAGATTCACTCTTAACCGTGCGCTCATCAACCATACCATAAATACAAGCACGCCTTAAAGCTATATACGGGACTACACATAATAAATTACTATAAAGAGAGTATATATTATTCAAGGTCAAGCAAGCACCTTTTCACTGCTGTCTTAAACCTGCTGAAAGATGGAAGATACTTAACTTCTGCAGGTACGGAATTCCAAAAATGCACACCTTGAACTTAAGAGGAATTTCTTCCAGTCTCAGTGCGCATAAAGGGCACTACCAGATCCTTTGCCTTTCCCCTAGTAGCCACCCTGGGTAGACATCTATTGGAGGGACTCACTAGATGCTCTGGAGTAATCGTACGCACAATTTTGTACATAAGTACAGCCAAAAAATACTGTCTCCTCGAATCAGTGCGCAGCCAACCCAACATGGTTCTATATGGGGAGACATGATCACCCATTCTCAAACCCATTACATATCTCACACATGAATTTTGTAACCTCTGTATTTGTCTTCTCAACCCCTGAGAAGCATTGAGCAAAACCACTAAACAATAATCAAGATGTGGGAACAGCAGGGCGATTGCGAGCTGTTTACGCCGAGTCTCCGTGGTGTACTAATGGAAAAACTGCAGGGCATATAAAACTGTATTAACCTTTTTTATAATCATATCAATGTGCGGTTTTCAAGAAAGTTTAGGGTCAAGTACAACACTAAAACTCATTATGGAGTCAGAGAAAGGTATACTAATGCCTCCCTCAAGATCGATCGTCCATGACCTTTCTGCATAAAAAGAATTTACAAAACGACTATTGCCAATGTCGATTGCCTTAGTTTTATTAGAATTCAAAGTGAGAGAGACACCAGCAGCCCACTCCGACACCACTTTGGCCGCCCACTGTATTATTAGAATACCCTCTTCGACATTCTCGCGAGGCACCTGCGTGTAAATTTGCAGGTTGTCTGCGTAGAGTAGGTGTTCGACGTAACCAGAGTCGAGAGCGTCACGTACGTCATTAATATAAAGACAAAACAACAGAGGCCCCAAATACCGAACTCTGTGGAACTCCTAGGTTGGTTGGCAGCCGACTCGATTCCTCATTTAAATGCGTAGAAACTATTTGTTTCCTTCCTGATATATTGGAGTTCATCCCCAAGAGAGCGACCTGGAAAGCCCCATCAATCTAAGCCTAGCAAGTAACTTGGAAGGGGAGATCGTGTAAAATGCCTTATTAAAGTCAAAAAGCAAAAGTAACGTGACGAGTTTTTTGTCCAGACCCGATCTTATGTTATCAGTTAATTTAAGAATGACTGTCTGCGTCGAGTTGTGCTTTCCGAAGGCAGTCTGCATTGGGTCAAGTAATTTATTTGCAGCAATGTACTCCTGCAATTGGTCATGGGCGATCTTCTCAAGTACATTTGAAAGGAAACATAGAATAGCCATAGGCCTGGAATCCTAAGGCGATTTGGGTGCAGATTCTTCTTTAATGGCACAATACGTGCCTGCTTCCAAAGGCCAGGAAAGATCCCCCGAGCAAAAGAGGAGTTGAACAGAGTTATGAGATGTTCATCAATAAATGGTAATGCTTTAAGTAATACGCTTCACGGAATGCTATCCTCATCACGAGCCTGCGATGAGAAGTGAGAAACTGCAAAAATAACATCGTTAACACTAATTTGTTTAAAAGCAAAACCGTTTTCGCTGCATTCAAAGAGAAACTTCTTGCGTTCCTCACCATCATTATGAGGCAAAACCGACACCCCAGAAAATGCGCAGTAAGCTCATCTGGAACAAATTTATTCTTTGACATTACCGTTTGCTAGAGCCTCAAACAGTCAGTTATGGTAATATTCAGTTCTTGCGCGCTCAGTCTGTTCGTCCACTGCCTTACGTAACTGTAGTAATTTAGAGAGATATTGACTGTCATTTGTCCGTTTGTATCGTCTATATGTGGCATCTCTCTGGCGCTGCAACTGCGATAACTCTCTATCAATCCATGGTGGCTTCTTTTTCGTACATTTAAATATTTTTTTGGTGCTAAATTTGCAATAGCAGCAGTGAGATTATCGCAAATGCAGTCGAGTGCAGACTCTGGATCCACTATATCAGTTGTCAATTTGGACCAATAATAGCCGGCTAATTTCTCTAATAATGATCCCCCACTAATATTCTTATAATTTCGATATCTAATCGGTTCTTGCACTAGACTGCATATACTGAATGCTATTGAAACGTCAATTAAGTTCTGCCAAATATAAAAGTTCGCAGGTAGGTTACGTGTGTCAAGTATGATGTCATTGTCATCCACAAAAATCAGGTCTATCCATGTGCGAGATGATGGAGTTATATGCGTGGCACCGTGCTGGACCAACTGAAGCAAAAGCTCAGCGGGTAGCTTGTTAAGAAATTTCGCATCACCGCTTTCTCGCAGGAGATCGGCATTTAGATCTCCCATTATAATTGTAAATGACAAATCGGGAGTCAAACTTATTAACGTATCAATTAGATCAGTTTTTTTTTAAAAGAAATGACAGAAGGGCGGTAAATGACGAAAACAAAAATAGATTCAGAGTTACCTACTGGTATTCGAAAAAGCTAATATTTCACATTTCAGATTATCTTAAAAGTAAAGGGCAACCCTATTTCCATGAAGGTTTCTATCCTGTCTAAAAACTTCATATCCCTTAATCTAAATGACGTCGTCCGAGGCAGTTGGACCCAGCCAGGTCTCAGCCGCTCCAAAAAGATCATAAGAACGGCCGCCACATAGGAGCTTACGCCTCTGTTCAAGGTGAGCTCTTAAAGAAGTCACATTCAATAAGCCCGCTTGCAGTGCATCCCTGTTACCTTTTCGACTCCCCGAGGAGATCTGGCTTAGTCATTGGGGAGAAAGATCGTTATCATTCAACTTACTTTTAATAAAAAAACATTTATCATCAGAGACTGTCTTAATAGCATTGTCAACGTTATTTAAGCATCCAGTAATTACACAAGATTTGTCAGCAATAAAATTGTTATCTAAAATAACATTATTTGAATTACTTAAATTTCATCCATATCATCTCTCGTAGCAAATGTGTATGCTCTCTCCCCTTTTTCGCTACTTGTCAGAAATCTGCCACTTTTATGCCAAATAAAACTAATACTTTTATCTTTAGCATATTTCTTTAGATCTTTGAAATTATTATGTATGTCTTTTTGAAGATATTCATTAATAAAAACCATATAGTGGTTTTTTATGGCAGACGAGCTGGCAAAACGAGAAAGATCAATATATGCCGTTGAGAAACCAGTAATTTTTCTTTTTTCATTTAATATTTGTTGAACTAGACTGGCCTCAGAAAGTCTGACTAGCAGTAAGGACCCCCTGGACCGTCCCTGATCTCATCGCTTCTAGAGTCAGACGATGTTAAACAAACAACCAACAATATGTGTGACTGTGTTATGTCCGGAAATATGGCACCGAGAACAGCAAAGGCATAATCTTCCTGTCGAACATTAGCCGCTAAGTAAAAATACAATTTTGTGTATTTTTGTGTGTGTTGGTGTCCACAGCTTCCTTTGAGTTCGTGTCAATGTGAGATACATTTCCACGCTCTTCTATACGCTCCTGCGCACTAAGATCAGAGACGATCTGTACCACGCATGCGAACCCCACCCCAAGTTCTGAGAAATTTTTATACACTCCATTTAATTCAGTTTGCATCGTAGATTGAAGGCTATTAATTTTAGTATTCAAATTGTCAAGAATAAGCGAGCAGCATCGCTCTGAAGTTGCTCCACCATTCTATGCTTGTGTTCTGTTGGTTGCAGCGCTACGGCTCAACAGCGGTCGTCGCTATAAATGTATATTGCAGTCAGTTGAAAGCTAGCTTTCGTCGATTGAACCACGCTCTGCTATTAAGATTGTATTTTTGTTCTTAATAAATTTGTTTTCTTATCATCTAAATAATATATTATTAACAGGTTATCGGCCAGGCATGCTTTAACAGCGCGTGTTTTCTCTTTGTATTTCTTTATTAGAAAAGGCTGTAGTGTTAGTGCTGTGAGAAGGAAGGAGAAGAAAGAGGACTTTAACATTTCAGTCCGAGAGCGCAGCGAGCAGCCATATTGAATTGTTTGTGTTTTAGCTGGAAGTTTTGCTGCTTGAACCTTTTCTTGATTTATCGAATCTTGTTATTAAAATGTCAGGTGACCAGGATAGGAAAATGTTTGACGTCCCTAAGTCCCGGGATGAGTTTTCTTTACTGATTTGGGAAAATTTATCGTTAAAAATTGTCTTTAAATTCAATTAAAAATTTTAGTATACAGAATTTTTTTTTGTCTGAAAATTTTTATTATTGAAAATAATTATTTAATTTCATTGAAAATTATTATTGGGGTTTTGTTAAAATTTGAAAGAAAAGAATTGTTATGGAAGGTGATTATTGAATTTTGTTGATAAGATCTGGAAAAAGAAAATTGTTTTAAATATTTTTTTTTATTATAAAAAAAGAGAATCGTCAATAAAAATTATTAAAAAAAAGAAGAGAAAAAAGGGAGTTATCTCTTTTGTTTTGCTGGACGTGTGTGGACTCGTGTGGCGGCCATTTTTTATTTCTCTCTCTCTTTCTCTCTCTCTCATATTCTTTCTCTTCTTCTTGCGTTCGTTCTCGTAAATAGGGAGTAACTTGACGTGGACGCATGTCAATTTCGGGCTACAAAATTAATTGTATGTATATAAAGATGCCCAAATATACTCTAAACAAGTCGAAAGAATTACATTGAAAATACATGCATATGTATGTGTATGTAAATGGGTGTATATGTATGTATACATATATGTATTATTTCTTTATGCGATAGCGTACATACGTGCGTATTCTACGCGTATTAAGATAGTGTATGTATTACTTTATGAATAGCTTGATTAATTTTTTTTTTAATTTTTTTTATAAGTTAAAACTAAAAGTTAATAAGCTTGAATAAATTTTTAATATATTTTAAATTTTTAACAGACGAGAGGAGCGTCAGGTTGTTTTTGCTTCTGAAAGATCAGGAGCCGCAAATCTCTGAAAGTCATCCTGGAGAAGGGATATATCCTGAAGTGAATAGTGAATGAAAGATTTTTATAATAACGTCTTCAGGGGTTGAATATCCTATAGGTAAAATTTGCTTGATTAAAAAGCTTGAAAATTAAACTGACTTAAGTCAAAAATTAATACAATTTATGCATGCAATTCAGATCCAAATTTTGTTGGCCGCTGCATGTGGTGTGGTGTATGTTGTTGCTACTACACTACGTGTACCGATACAGGCTGTAAGCATTACTCTTTTAATTGTTGTACATAATTGAGCAAGTCTTTGATTTATAAATAACAGCCTTAAATATATAATAATCTATTAATTGTTGTACGTTAATTGAGTGATTGTATATATATGTATGTATGTATATATATATATATATATATATATATATATATATATATATATATGTATGTATATATTTATAATTTAAATTACATGAGTCTCTATTCTTTAAGAGTTGTACATTGAAGAATTATAACTTATTAAATAATTAAATTATAGATTCATCTAATGTCAATGAGGAGCTGCTAGACTCGGTAAGAAGAGCATTAAAAAAATCAAAGGTCAAGGAGATGGCTTTGACCGAGGAGTCCATTTCAAGCCAACTGAAAGACACTCGGCCCAAAAAGCTGGATGTAGGGAAAAAAAGAGGTGCACCGCGAGATAAGTTGGAGGTTCCTAAGCTCAAGAAGCAACAAGGTTCGCAGAGCTCTAATGACGAGCTGAATCTTAAGTTGCAAGGTAATTCCACCCCAGTTATTAAAAAGACAGAAAAAGTCAAACTGGATTTTGATCTGAATAAACTCTATAAAAAATCAAGGGCACTAAAAGCAGATTCATTTAGTGAATCTAACCTAAATCTAAACTCGTTTAATATATTTACAGATATCATGGAAAAGCTGGAGAAAATGCAGAGAGATATTGGGAGTATAAGTGAGGAATCCCATGAGAATATGAACCAGGTGGCACTGGTCACATCAAATTTCAGGTACTCTATTGACGATCGATTAAACTGGATCAAGAAAAAAGTGAATCAATGGGTCAAAGAGGATTATGAAGATTACCAATCAGCTGGAGTTGAAAAAGGACCTGAGGTAGTAACAAGCTTGAATGACAATACAAATTCCACTGAAGAAACTGATGAAGTTTTAAATAAAAATTATATAACTCAAGTAATCCAAAAAAAATTAGGAAAAATAAATTTAATAAATAATAATTCAAACTTAACTGATAAAATTCAAATTGAAGTCAATAATAGAGATAATACAATACGTAGAAAATATAAATTAACTCCAGATTTAGATATTGATTCTTTTATGTGTTATGGCCGAACTTGGTTCGGACAATTGAGTTCTTCACAACAAAAATTATTTTATTTTTGGTGGGAACCAGTCCACCGTCCCAAGACTTATCTTGTCACTTTATTTATTAAATTTATGAAGTATACACATATATCCACATACATATACTCATTTATGGAAATTAATGTAATAAAAAAATTTTATATGTGTATTTTATTTCTCGTCAATTTAAATCTAGTTATTTGTTTAATTTAATTAATAGAAGTTATGATTATTTCGATTTATTCACGTTCGCTCTGTTCGCTCTGTTCGCTCTGTTCACTTACATACTCGTTCGCTATACTTCATTCATTCGTTATATAGCTACAACGCGCGAACACTATAGATGCGTCACCTATGGCTGTTCGCTTGTTCGCTAGTATACTCGTTCGCTCCCACCACTCGTTCGCTACACATACATTCGTTCGCTCTTATATGTTCGCGTGCTCTATCACGCTCGTTCTCTCGATTATATACGTTCGCTCTGTCCCATGCGTTCTCATGTATTCATTCAATCAATTCGTTTATTTTATTGTTTAAATTTAGTTATATATATATGTATGTGTATATATGTATATATATATATATATATATATATATATATATATATGTATTTAAATATAATTTATATTGTAATTCTATATATATGGTTGTTAGTGTATATATTAATATAAATACATATATTTATTTGTTAGTCAAATTTAATGTAAATAAATTTTAAATCAACTACAATAATTTAAATTTATTTCTTTTCTTTACTTTATTAATATTTTTTTTATATATTTTTCCCCTTACAATTAAAATTTTAATTTCACTTATATCCCTTCTTACAATTTAATTAACAATTAAATACGATCCCTTCGATTAGTGTAAATCATACACTTGTATGATTAACATAAATTTGTCATTCATTATTTATAATTATTATCATTTCCCTAATTAAAATAATTTTATATAAAATAATAGAAGAATTAATGTTATTCTCTAATAATTATTCGTATAACTTATTATTATATATCCTTCTTTTTCTAGATATAAATCTTACAATAATTATCTTAGAGTAACGAAAGTAATTGAACGATTTTCTGAATATTAACAAAAATAAAATCGTATGATTGTATCATTTTAATTTTTTATTTTTGCGTCTTAACTATCATCAACTTGATTTGTAATTTCGTTAGTATAAATAACTCACTGATTAGGAGAGAAAGAGATGAATTTGCTTCTGACTCGATCGTTCTGATGTTTTCTATACTTACAAGGAGAGTGCATTGCATTTGGGTCTTGGATTTTCTTCTAGCTTTGGGATCTTTTTTCTTACATAAAATCATGAAAAAAGCCGCGTCCATTCGGTCCAATGCTCGATTTTTCCCGAGTTATGAGCAGTTTTGTCTGTTTTGTTGAAATAATTGCATCTGTTTTATAATTTTAAAGTTTTTGAACTACTTATTCTAGAAGGTTTTTACTGTTTGCATATTAAAGTTGAGATTAAAACCTTTCGATTAAAAAAAAAACGTGTCAAAAAATCTTAAGTCGTTAAAAAGTTATGGACGAATAAAAATAGCGCAAATATTTAGCTCAAAAAATGCATAGAAAATAAATGCAACATTTTAGTCAGAAATTCATTTCAATTTTCATCCCTTCATAAGTTTTTAACAACTTGAGCTTTTTGAACGCGTTTTTTTTTTAATCGAAAGGTTTTAATCTCAACTGTAATATGCAATCAGTGAAAACCTTCTAGAATTAGTAGTTCGAAAACTGTAAAATTATAAAGCAGATGCAATTTTTTTAACAAAACCGACAAAACTGCTCATAACTCGGAAAAAATCGAGCGTTGGACCGAATGGACGCGGCTTTTTTCATAATTTTATGTAAGATAAAAGATCCCAAAGCTAGTAGAAAATCCAAGACCCAAATGCAATGCACTCTCCTTGTTAGACTCCTTAAACTACACGGTGAGAATGTCCGTGGCAAGATAGATTGGGCCTCCTTCTTCAATTTCTCGAACACAGATTAAGATTAAATGTGCATTTCACTCACTGACACAATTGCCTCTTAATTATAAATTTTTGGAACTTGTGTTAACTTTCCTTTTACTTCCTTAAGGATTTTAACGTTACACAAGAATAATTATATTTGTTATTATTAATGAAATAGGCTTCTAGGCTATTCACTCATATTTTCTTAAATAAAAAGATAATTAGAATTTTAATTTTAGACAACTTATTAATTAACACTGATTTTATTTATACAGTGGACCAGCAGAGCCGACACTAGCGGATGCTATCTTTTTACGACAAAAGGCGCTTGTCAGACCTCCAGGTTGTTTTTATAACCTTGCGTCCGGGCAATTGGGAGATGGATCGTCCAATCAAACCTCGACGTGTATTCGAATTCATCAGGAAAATCGTCAAAAAGTTCATTAGCCTGTTTGCTAGTGAAATTCCTAATTTATTTCCTTCTCTGTCTCTCCCTCACACTTGCGTACGATTTGAGAGTTTTCGCAATAAAAACGCTGACTGTTGCTGACTCGGTACATCGCATGGAACGGTTTTGAAATAAGACTTCGAATTTTTAAATATAAATTTTAAGTCTAAATCTTATAATTTATTATCGTTGTTAAAAAAAAATTTTTTAAATGTATAAATTTTCCAAATCATGTAATTTAGATTTAAGGGTAGTTCCATGGGATGTAACATATGGATTACTTGAATTCAGAATTGACAATTCGCGACTTATTATATGTGATTGATTCTTCAGCTGGACTGGACCATGCTGTAGATTCTGCTAAGTGGGAAAAAGACAAAATTAGAGTCAGAGATATTCTTATAAATAGAATAGACAAATCATATCATTTTAAGGTTTCTCAGATTCGTGACCCAGTAGAGATGTTGAAAGAAATTAAACGTTTTAAAACTTCAAAATCAGCGCTTGCCACAACCAGCTTGAGGAAGCAGTTACATAAAATTAAGTATAACCCAAATAAAGAAAAGGTCTCGGTCTTTTGGGATAGATTTGACAAAATAGTTCGATTATATAATAAACTACCTCAAACTCCAAATTTGTCCGAAATTGAAATCAGAGACGCTTTCTTTGAAGCTATAGTTACTAATAACCCAAAAGTTAGAGCTTTTCAATTCTTTAACAAAAATGCCACTGGAGCAATGCTGACTTTAACTCAACTAAAAGATTACATTCTTCAACAGGATGCAGCTCGAGATGAAGAAAAAGCAGCTGGACAAAAAGACAGCACCGCCGGTGTGACCTCATACTACGTGCCGCATCCAGGGATCCAATGTGTAAACTGCGGTAATAAAGATTATTACAAAGACCAGTGTACAAGGAAAGGAAAAATGTGTTTCCGTTGCAAGCGGTATGAGGGTCATGTCCGTGCGGACTGTCCGTATTCAAATGCACAGCTGTAAAAGATTTGAAAAGAAAATGAGCAGCAAAGAAGGTATGATAATTTTGATTGTTTTAGGGATGGAAAAAGGGTAACAAATTGTTTCACTACAAAGCGAAAAATAGACTACGCACAAACTCGCGGTGACACTAAACGATATAAGTTTGATAAACATCGAGGAAGAGGTCACTTACGAGGAAATAGTAAATCAAGTACCAATAGAAATAATAAAACGAAAGGTGGACTTGAACTAAAATTAAAAAATGGTGAGTGCGTAGGTCTACTTACAAAAAATAAGCTTGACACAATAGGCCGAAGTAGTGAAAATCAGTTAGATTTCTGGCAGATTCGGGTGCTACTGAGCACATGTCAAATTGTAGGTTAATATTTAAAACCCTTAATGAAGATATCAAGACCGACATTAAATGTGCCAATAAGGACGATATTGCAACAATAAACTCGGAGGGAGTTGGAGAGATCTCAGGAAATACGAAAGACAGCAAGTTCTTGAATTTACACAACGTAATTTATGCCAACTCCTTGACAGAAGACCTGCTTTCACTACGGAAATTTGTCGATGAAGGATTGAGCATTTATTTAGATAATAAATGCATAGATATTTTTTATCCTAAGTCAAAACAAACACTGGTATCAGGAATATATGAAAAACCATATTGAATTATAACGCTGGAATCTAATAGTTCGAATAACAGTGAAACATGGAAATCAAAATCCAGCAAAATTGTTGCATATATAGCTACACGACAAAAAGAATATAATGATACAATAGAAAAGATAGATGAAGAAGACAATTTTGACACTAAAAGGGAAGAATCTAATAAAAAGATTGATGAACAAAAGAAAATGGATTTCAATAATGAAGAACACCTCAGATACTCGAATTTTTAAGACACACTTAAAGACCGAAAAATAAACAAGATTGAAAAAGTAAAAACAGAAAATACAGATAAAAGTTAGTACAAAGTCAATAATAAAATGCTATGGCATGTCAGGTTAGGTCATGCTTCCTTGAAATACTTAAAAGAATTTCAAAAGAAATTTCCAAATATAAAGGGATTAAAAGAAGTAGTGTTCGATAATTCAATAAAAGAATGTGAAGCATGTATAGTATCAAAGTTTAATAGATTACCTTTCAGCTCGACTAGACAGAGAGCTACGAAACCTCTACAAATATTTCATTCCGACTTAATGGGACCAATAAAACCTGCTTCGCACCCCAAAGGATATAAATTTATTTCAGTATTTATTGATGATTTTTCAAGAGCAGCAATGGCATACCCTATGAAAACCAAATCTGAAGCTGGACATTGTTTGGAAATTTTTATCAGATCTACCAGAAATTCATTAGGATATGATGCAAAATTCTGCTATCTTCGATGTGACCAAGGTACAGAATTTACAGGAGGACACACCACAGAAGTACTAAATAAGTTTGATGCTGAATTAAATACAGCTAGCCCTGATACACCTCAGCATAATGGTGTTGCTGAGCGATTCAATTAGACTATACAAAGGAAAGTCAGAGCACTAATGTACGATAAAAATCTAACTAAAAATATGTGGGATTTAGCAGTGAATGCGGCTGTATACTTCTACAACAAGACTCCCCACAGTTCGAATGATATGATACCACCACTACAAAAATTAAATCCAAACTTTAATCTTCATCTAGAACAACTTAAACGTTTTGGCTGCATTGCATATATGAAAGTGCAAAGAAAAGTTGGAAATAAGTTTGATCAGCTGGGCAAAAGAGTTGTATTAATAGGATACAAACCAACAGGATATATTTTCATAAAACCGGAAGAAGGCAAATACTATGAAAGAAAAGATGCTCGATTTAATGAAAAACAAGTATATGGAGATAGATTCAACAAAAATAGAATAAAAGATTGAAACAACTCAATGGAAGAAGTAGATCGCGAAAATTGTTTTATACAGTTCAAAAATGAAAAAGAAATTTTGATCTCTGAAACGGAGGGAGAGAAAAGGAAAAGAGGACGTCCAACGAAAGAGAAATTGCAACCTCAAGAAAAACATGAACTTGTATCAGATATAAACTTGCTTGAGAACAAAGAAAAGTACTTTTGTAGCCACAATACAGAATGATCCAAACTCCTACCAATAAGCCATGAAATCAGAAGATAATCATGAATGGGAAAAGCTATTAAGTCCGAACTGCAATCTATGGAAAAGAACAAGGTTTGGAAAATTGTTGATAGACCATCGAATGATAGTGGAGAAAAACCAAATATCATAGATTCAAGGTGGGTTCTGAAAAGAAAAGTTGGAACAAATGGAGACAAAAAATATAAAGCTCGACTGGTTATAAGAGGTTTCAAAGATAAAAATTCATGTAAATTGAATGAAACTTATACGCATCAGTTTCACGATTGCCTTTAATTAGAGCCGTGATAGTTATAATAAACAAGCTTGATCTGGAAGTAAGACAACTGGATGTAAAAAAAGCTTTTCTAAATGGCAAAATAGATAATGAAATATATATGGAAATACCTGAAGGCATTGACTGCTCACCTGATTCAAGAAGAAGCAAAGTGTGCAAAATCGAACGTGCTTTATATGGATTAAAAATAAGTCCGAAGAGATGGCATAAAAGGTTTTCAGAAGCAGCTGAGAAACTAAAGTTAGTTTCTCATGACTCTGAACCATGCCTCTTTACATGGCATGAAAATAATAAGCTCTTAATATTGTTATTATATGTGGATGATATGTTGATAGCCAGCAATGATGAAAACAAATTAGATGATATTAAACAGAAACTTATGTTGGAATTCGAAATGTCTGACTTAGGAGAACCAAAGAACTTTTTAGGTATAAAAATTAAAAGAGATAGACAAAATCAAACTATAACACTTAAGGGGAATCCTCATACCGACATAGGGTATGAGGATCCTCCTACCTTATCTACATTTAAATTATGAATTTTAATAGAAATTTAACTATTCGTCACTGAAATTCGTAGGAGAAGCACATTCTCAACATGCCAAAGAATTTATTGCAACGTTGAAAGACAATATAAAGGTAAAAATAAAGGCGAAAACTGCTTAATACGATTAACTTTTCAATGTAGTTATGAATAATCGTATTATGCAGTTTTTGTCTTTATTTTCACTTTTATTCTGTCTTTCAACGTTGCAATAAATTCTTTAGAATGTTAAGAATGTGCCTCTTCTATGAATTTTAGTCAAAAATAGTTACATTTTTATTAAAGTGCATAATTCAAATGTAGATAAGGTAGATCTCTGTGCCAGCATGAGGACACCCCTTAAGTTGGAAGGTTACATCAATAATCTACTTAAACGTTTTGGATACAGTGAAATGCATCCGCAAAGAACACCGATGGTAACAAGTCAAGTGGCAAATAGAGAACGGCGTCAAGTAAATGATGCCTCAAATAAGATAAATGGACCTTACAGAGAAATAATTGGTTCTCTTCTCTATCTTGCAAATACTGTACGCCCAGATATATCATATACTGTAAACGTATTGAGCAGACATCAAAACAATCCAACTCAAGGAGAATGGAAAATGGTAAAACGTCTATGCAGATACTTGAAATATTCCAAAGGTCTAGGACTAAAATTTGAAGGAAAGTTGAAAAACATGCAAGGATTCTCAGATGCAAGTTTTGCTGATTGCAAAAGATCATTGACAACGAGTGGATTTGTTATTAAATTGTACAATGATACAATAGCCTGGAAAACACATAAACAGTCTTACGTAGCTCTCTCAACATGTCAAGCTAAGAATGTTGCGATGAGCGAAGCATGTCCGGAGATGGTATCATTGGAAAATTCATTAAATCTGATATTGAAATGTTCCTTTACACCAATGACTCTGTGGTGCGATAACAAAGCTGCAGAAGCCAGTTCACAAGTTAGTTATACAAATAAACTCAGACATATGACAGAAGTTCGAGAACATTACGTTCGAGAATGCGTTGCCAGAAATCTAATAACAATAAGATGAATTGCTTCTAAACAACAAATTGCTGATATATTCACTAAGGCCTTACCCTTTGAATTACATGCTAGCTTGACTTCATTACTAATGAATAATAAATTAAAAATGTAAATTTTTCTTTCTTTACAGATCCTAAATAAAGTACCACCATGAAAGTTTTTTCAGCTGGAGATGAAGTGAGTCAACTCAGAGAGATTTGCTCGGGAAGGAGTGTCAAGAATAAGCGAGCAGCATCGCTCTGAAGTTGCTCCGCCATTCTATGCTTGTGTTCTGTTGGTTGCAGCGCTACAGCTCAACAGAGGTTGTCGCTATAAATGTATGTTGCAGTCAGTTGAAAGCTAGCTTTCGTCAATTGAACCACGCTCTGCTATTAAGATTGTATTTGTGTTCATAATAAATTTGTTGTCTTATCATCTAAATAATATATTATTAACATGAATTTACATCAATCTTATTTTTATTCTCAATTAGAGTAGACAATTTATTTTCCAGACTACTGACTATCCCCCTTAGTTTACTGTTTTCATCAAGCAGCCTTGTCTGCACTGCTTCAAAATTCTTTATTATTTTGTTCTGATAGTCAAGCTTATCTAAGCCTCGCAAGCCATCACCAATACCCATTATGCTGCTCTCAACATTCTGAAACCGATCGAGAGCGTCGAAGACTGAGTCAAGCTTACGAGACAAATTCCCCTCAATTTCAGACAAAGCAGCCTGAGAAATGGAGATGTCAGTATTATTATTTAATTTCGTATTATTATTCATTAAAATCACTTGTATAATCTCATTTAAACTATAAGGTATGAAAAAAAGCTTATGAAAACATTTATTGTTTCAAATGGCAAAAGAGTAATATATGATTTTAAAACCATTATTTTATTCAAAATATTGAAGTTTTATGTTTAAGAAAAGTAAGTAGCATGTTATTACTTTTGTACGTGTTTATATCAAATTAAAAAAATTTTGACCGTACAAAATATAATAATTTAAAAAATACTTGCTTTTTATGCAGATTGTTCATACCAAAATTGTATTTAGGAGTTTTCTTCTAAACTTGATAGTTCTAGAAAAAAATTCATCAAGAAATTCGCAGTTTAATGTTGACGTATTCCTTATAATAGTAATTTTAGATATAATTAGCTATTCTCAAATATCAACCACCTTTCATTCAAACTGAATAAATAATTTAACGAACGCTATTGTCTTTGTTATGCTAATTAAAAAAAAATGTTTTAAAAAGTTATTACATTTGGTAGTTTTCGAGAAAAAAATTCATCAAGAAATTTACAGTTCAATGTTGACGTTTTGCTTACTCAAAAACTATCATCTTTTTTATTATATGCTGGTTAAAATAAAGAATTTGTGTAAAAGAGCTGATTAAAAATAATGTTTACAGAAAAAAACATTCATAAAACAGAAGGGCTATTCATAAAGTAATTCATATTTCAATGTTGAAGCATTAGTTACTCAGCCACTATCAACATTAAAAATAATTATTTTATCCATATTTTATATTACAAATATTTTATGAAAACAGTAAGAATCTTTTTAATTATTATATCCTTAAAATTTAAAAATGCCAAAATTATATTAAAAAGCCCAAAATTGACTTTAGAATAATTAGCTATTATTAAATGTCAAATTCTTTTTTAGTGAAACTAAATAAATGACTTTAAAAACGTTTTTATCTGCATTATGCTTATTTACATAAAAAATGCTTTTAATAAATCTCTTCTGAATTTTATGTTTGCAAAGAAGATCATTCATGAAAAAATTTTTGATAAAATGATTATAAAATGATCTCACTAAAACTATTAAGTTTAAAAATGAGCATCTAAAGACATTCATTGTTTTGAATAGCCAGCGAAAGTATTGGATGATTTTCAAATTCACTGAGAGAAATTTGGCTATCCTACATTGACAACAAATATAACTCGTAGATTTGCGAACTATATTATAACCTTAAATTGGATTAATGAATACATTCTATTTTCAAAATGAAAATCTCACAGTAGAGGTAAACATTGCATCGTCTTATTTCAACTATGTCAATGTTTCGTTGACATCGTTGAAATGAGATGATGCAATGTTCACTTTTGTTTTGACTTCGCTCGGATAGAAACAAAGTTTGTTAACGGGCTAATATGCAGATGTTAATCTATCGTTCACATCGCGTGAATATAACGTATTTTCTTTTGGAACCTACGAAGGATATTTCATGTCAATGTAGTATAGCCAAATTTCTCTCCGTGTTATTATATTAAAAGTATAGAAGTATTATGTTTCAGAAGATCTACATCTTATCAATTTGATCGGTGTTTCAGAGAAATTTTGAAAATTGAAACCGTAGAAGATTTCATAATGTAAAAAATACTCACTTTATTCTCAAATCATTTGCAACAAAATTGTTTTCAAAGGTTTTCATCTAAACTTTTCGATTCTTTATTTTAACTAGCATATAATAAAAAATACAATTCCTAAAACATTAATTTAATTTAAATAATATAAAAGTTTGATATTTTAGAATAGTTAATTGCGTTTTAAGTCACTTTTAGAATTATTTATATCATTTTGGACTCGTTTAATTGAGAGAATAAAATGATTGAAAAGATTTCCTATATTTTTGTGAAATATTTGGAACCAAAAATGTGCATGTATATTTATTTTCAATGATGATAGTTTTTGAGCAAGGAATACGTCAACATTGAACTGCGAATTTCTTGATGAATTTTTTTCATGAAAACTATCAAGTTTAGAAAAAAACCTCTGAAGACAATTTGGTTACAAATAATCTAAGAAAGAAGTGAATATTTTTTAAATTATTATATCTCGTACAGTGGAAGTTTTTAAAATTTCTCTGAAACACCGACTACATTGATAACATGTAATTTAATCTTTTCAAAGATATAATATCTACCCTGGTAGAAATTTGTACATTAAAAATGGTGTAAACAACAATTTATGACCATTTTCAATAGTAATATTTTGTCATGTCAATATTGGCGAATAAATGGCAATTTTTTGCTGAATCTGCAGAGCTCAAATTTTTTGGTATATTGGTTAGCATCTTATAGGCAAAAAATGCTAATATAAAAATGTTGTTCAAAATTTTTGTATTTAGCCAAAAAAATACGCATTTTAAGTAAACGGAGAGAAAAAATCAGTAACAGCTATCTAAAAATTAGGTAAACTGTGGACAACTTTTTTTGACTAGTTATATAACTTTTTAGTAATGAGTCCTTAATTTTTCAGATCATAGGTAAAATCATAACCTCACTTTTGCCACGTGGCGAGAAAATATAGATTAGTATTTATTCACATTCCTTCGTCAATGTTTACTTTTATTGGAATTTATAAAAATAAAAATAATATTAAATTTTATTAAAATAAAAATATGAAACGCAGTACGAAACGAGTATAAAAATATCGTTTTTTAAAATAATAAATGGAAAATTTTATTAATCGTTTAAAAATAACCTCTAACAATCCGATCACAACTCAAAATATACGCGCGAATATATTAACAAAAGTGATTCTATTAATGATTAATGATAACTTTCAAGAAAAAACCTTAAATGATTCTTAATAGTAATCAATTAGAGCACAATTTGATAGACTCTACTGTTAACTATCTATATTCAAATAATAGTGGATCAGACTCAACATTTTATTAGCATTTTTTAGCACTATGAAGGTTGAAAAAAACGTTTCATATTAGTTCAAATAATGGCCATAAAACATTCCCATTTTCTGCTCTTCACTTTAAAGAAATGGCCATAAAATGGTAGAAAAAGCGTTTCATTTTCTACCAGGGTATAGCGTGAATAAAATAATGGTTTTAAAATTATTTAATACTTTTTTTTTAAACCAAATAGTTACAATTTCATTATTTCATAAAGATCATATAAATAAATTTTTCATCAATATTTTTCTCAACAAACATCAAATGTAGTAATAACTTTTTAAAACCTTTTATTTTAATTAGCATAACAAAGACAATAGCGTTTGTTAAATTATTTATTCAGTTTGAATGAAAGGTGGTTGATATTAGAGAATAGCTAATAATATCTAAAATTACTATTAGGATTATTTATATAATTTTATGCTTTTTTAATTAAAAAAATACAGTAACTGAAGAATTTATTTTCAATGATGATAGTTTTTGAATAAGGAATACATCAACATTGAACTGTGAATTTCTTGATGAATTTTTTTCCCGAAAACTTTCAAGTTTAGAAGAAAACTTCTGAATACAATTTGGTTACGAATAATCTGAAGAACAAGCAAGTATTTTTTAAATTATTATATCTTGTTAGGTCAAAATTTTGTAAATTTGATTTAAACACGTACAAAAGTAATAACGTGCTACTTACTTTTCTTAACCTTTAGAGTGCCGGGATTTGAGAAATTTCAAAAGCCCCGTTTTTCTATGAAAAAATGAGTTTGAGCCATGCACAAAAGATTAAACTAAGGCCAAGTCTTTGGCAAATCAGGGTATGACGCCTCCAGGCGTTATGCCAGCCCTCTAAAGGTTAAACATAAATCTTCTATATTTTGAATGAAATATAGGTTTTAAAATTATATATTATTCTTTTGCTATTTAAAACAATAAATGTTTTCAGAAGCTTTTTTTCATACTTTATAGTTTAAAAGAGTAATTCTTTATAAAATCTTTAAAAGGCGTTATTTATTTTAATTAGCATAATAAAGATATATGAGTTTCTTATCTCTTTTTTTTAGTTTAAATAAATGGAGTTTAATCGCACGCATTCACGAGGACATACATGATGCATTTAGGAACACATACAGACGAGCTTTAAGACGAGTATAAAATTATCAACGTGACACACGTAATATACGTGAGTTCATATGGAATAACCGAGGTATATATACGTACATACCGAGCTATTTTTATACACGTATACCTAGTTACCTATATTCGTACACCGAGGTATGTATACGCGGGTATATAGCGCGGCTATCTATTAGTGTATATGCTTCGTGGTTAATATGTTAGTATACCGACCGGTTCATACCGCAGCGTATATTTACCGTGGTTAATATGCTAGTATACCAAGCTGTTTATACCGCGGTTTATATTTAGCGTGGTTAATATGCTAGTATACCGAGCTGTTTATACCGCGGTGAGTATGCGCGTGTAAATAGCTTGGTTATTTATACGTGTATGCGTACCGAGATTACTATATCGTGGTTACTATGCCGAGGTGTGTGTGCGCGTGTTAATAGCTCGGTTATTTATACGTATATGAGTACCAAGGATACTACTATAAACTTATACCTAGCTATTGATACGCGTATACCAGGTTATATATAATCGTTTATGTTATAGTATCTCGTATTCGGTAGAATACCCATGGAGCTAGCTAAATGGGTATTGGGGTGTTGTACCGCCTTGCTTGTAGCTAAAGTATATTCAGTTAGCAATACACTATACAATAGAGTATACAACTTTAAAATACTCTATAGTATGGAATATTATTGCATACACCACACTATATTGAAGTGCAGACACTAAAATATGTTTTTAGAAGGGTAGTAGAGTCAGCGCGTTACTACAAGTAGGCAAACCTTCTCCGCTTTGCTATAGTAAGACAAAGACAAATAAAGAAGAGCGCAGTTTAAAGTAAACAAACAAGTTAAATTCTAAAGAGCCGCAATTCGTCGTCGTCTCTCTCTCTCTCTGACGCATAGGCAGAAGTATACCGGCTCCGCTCAGTTCTTTACTCATGAGAATTCTTCAAATAAATAGTCTGAAAATGTATATTTTATCATAATGTTTTTTATTTGTATTTAATCTCTTTTTAGCCTCTTATACGACCTACGATAACATAAAATCATCTACCCAACTTGGGCTATCGGAGGATACATATGACCTCGACTAATGTTTTATAGCTTGAACAGCAGTCAGTCTCGGGCTAAAGCCCTCGACCGACTATCGCTCAAGCCAAAAACATTAGTCTCGCTCATATAAATCCTTCGTGCGCCTAAGTTGGGTATATAATTAATACCTAATCATGAATGCATATGTAAATAGCTTGGTTATGTTGTATCATACTATGCATATAATCGTATACCGAGTCATGAAGACGCGTACAAATAGATAGGTTATATCGTATCATACTTGTTCCACATGCACGTCTAATGCAATTGACGCTAGGACTATTTCTGAGAACTTTTATAAAATATGAGTATATCGAGGATACATCTTTTAAACGCTTCGTTGTAGCAATCGGATTTGAAACCACGGGATTTTTTACGACTGTGAATAATTTATACAAGCTCTTTTCGCATGCATATTACATTTGCTAGAGTATTCAACGATTTTTGGTTAATATTAAGTATTTTTATAATTAATGAAACAGTTACAAAAAAGCTTCCATGCAATAATGAACTGTTTACTCGATATCTCTATATGGCTTGTTATACGTCTTTACTCCTATTATATAAAATACTTGACAAATAAAAAAAATATTAAATTGTTATTTTATATAGCATGGTTGATACAGAAATAAACAACAACCACGATTCAGCATACTGGAGCAAATTTTACCCTCATTAATTGATCACAGGTGAAATTTCAAAATGCCGAGCTTCCATGCTACTGTGAATATAGCCATACAGAATGAAGGGACATTAAATCAAATTTATGTGAACCAATTATCCAAAGTCAGTACAGAAACTGGAAATAAAAGCTTTAACAGAGGCCCAACATCGGGAAGCCAGAATGATAACGGTGGAAATTAACTATCAATAAATTTCAAGTTGACCTCTTTCTATTCAAACCCAAAATGATGATTTCCAGAAAAAAATCATACATTGAGGGTCGACTGGCAACAAATTGTATGACTAAAAATCATACGGTTGGGCAAAAAAAAATATATCGTCGTTAGCAGCAAGCAAAGGTTCTCTAAGTTAGTATGGGAAACCCACAGGAAGATTAGAATATAAAAAGCTTTGAACTTGTGGGCGAAGCCCTCCTTTTAGATCGAATGGCCAGCGGAGCAACGTCTTTCTTCTAGATTGGATGGCCAGGGGAGTAACAACTTATTTCCTCATCCGATGGTAATGCAACCAAGTTTCTTTTTCCTGACCAATCTCTTGCCGGCACATCGATTTCGCGAAGCAGCCCGAACGCCATCAGGTCAAGCAGTAGTTAAGCTAAAGCATATCTAAGAAGCAAGCAACCTGGAAGATTCAAATTGGAAGTAAAAGTATCTTTAAAACACAAGAATTTAAAGTAGCAACCTGAACAACAAACGAGAAGGACTGACGTTGTGGGAAAGCAGAGATCAACAAGCCAAAAAAAATCAAGGTCAAGAGTTTATCTAAATTTTTTTATTGTAAATCTCAAGAGGGAGCATGACACAAAAACGGGCGATTTTTATTGCTCAGACGCAAGTTAAAGATAGCGTATTTGATTTGTTTTAATAAAATTAAAATCCAGTAAAAAGAATGAAATTAAATAAAAAAGATATATATTTAACTAAAATTTTAAATAGTAGCGTAGTTTCGCCCCGAAGCGAAATAGCGAAGAACAAAAAAAAAAAGGGAACAATAAAATGTATGAAGCGAAGCTGTTTTTCTTGATTATGAAAAATAAAAAGTAAATTTGTATGACATTAAAATTTTGCATGTGTGTGTTGGTCTTTTAATTTATTTCACCTATCTTTACTGTCCTTCTCTCAAACTTCCGATCTCGGAAACGTAGCGCTCACGCGTTGATCAAAAGCAAGTCGATGGATGGCAGAAATTCAGTCATTCATAAAAAAAAAAATTATAAATAATTCAACTGGTATGCCAAACGTAACAAATGTTATTTAAATTTTTACTGATTAATGTATCATTTGAAATTCATTATAAACAATATGCTGTGTATTTCGTAATTTTTTTTTATTTCTCAGCTTTGATATCGTAAAATTGTATAAGTTAATATAAAACTATTTCTACCACAAAGAGTTACGGGAAAATTTTTTTTGTCGTTAATTATAACTAGCCACAAATACCTCGCTCGTCATTGCTCGCTCGGTTCTATTTTTAATATACTCATGTGAAATATATTTTATAAATAAAATATATAGAATTTTTCTATTTATAGGTATTTTTTATATTTCATTTATAAGCTTTATTTTTTTATTTATAGATATTTTTTAAATATTGCAAAAATATTATGAAATACTTATAAAGATAACGATTTGCAAAAGATCAATTGATTAATTATATTTTTTTTAAAGTTTTGAAAAAACAAAACAAACATGTTATATTGAAAAAAAATTTTATAAAAATTTTACTTAAAAACATATAAAATCTAAATTTCTAAATTTGTATGTTATTTATCTTTAAAAAGTTTTGTTACTACACTGAAAAGACATCGGCGTAGATACAGGCGTCCACCTGTCTATAGTGGCGCCAAACGCCATAGCTTACATAGACTGTGTGACTGGCATCGCATGAGCGTGAGCCCGTCCTCTTGTGGCATCCGTTAGCAAATAGTATACAGCAGGGTTGCAAATATTTAAATCATTTTGGGCTTTAAATAAATTTTAATTCACAAATCCTTTTTGAATTCGTAATTAGAGTTTTATTTAATTAACAATTCCTTTTAAATTAATAATTAAAAATATTTTAATTAACAAATCAAAATCTAATCGTGAATTGAAAAGGCTTTAATTAAAAGATCAAAAGGAATTCTTAATTAAATAAATTTCAATTAAGAAATCAAAATGTAATCGTGAATTGAAAGGGCTTTAATTACAAAATCAAAAGGAATTCTTAATTAAATAAATTTCAATTAAGAAATCAAAATTTAATCGTGAATTGAAAGGGCTTTAATTCCAAAATCAAAAGGAATCCTTAATTAAATAAATTTCAATTAAGAAATCAAAATGTAATCGTGAATTGAAAGGGCTTTAATTCCAAAATCAAAAGGAATTCTTAATTAAATAAATTTCAATTAAGAAATCAAAATTTAATCGTGAATTGAAAGGGCTTTAATTCCAAAATCAAAAGAAATCCTTAATTAAATAAATTTCAATTAAGAAATCAAAATGCAATCGTGAATTGAAAGAGCGTCAGTTATGATTATGATTTGTGAATTCGAGGGCTTTAATTAAAAATTCCATAATTCCTTTTAAATTAAACGTTTTAAAGGAATTTTTATCATATATATGTATATAGAAAAACATATGTGGACGCGCACATACATACGCACCTGGGCTCATATATATGCAACATTTCGTGTCGACCCAAACGCACACATACAGACAAGTTGATATATATATATATATATATATATATATATATATATATATATATATATACATTTATACATACATACATACATACGTGGGACATTCCACGTCAATTAGAACGCACCCACAGACAGGTTTATATATATGGGACATTTCATGCCAATGCGCATGCACACACACAGGATTATATGTATATATATATATATATATATACATGGGACATTTCGGGTCAACTCGTACGTACTCATGATCACAGGCTTCTCTATATATATGGAACATTTCATGACAACTCTCACATACCTATCCGAGTTCCTTCAGGTTCGCATATATGGGACGTTTCATGTCAATTTTCATTCATGCACACACACGTTAATATACATGGGATTTTTTATGTAAATTTGCACGCACACACATACAGGTTTATATATATGGGACATTTCATGCCAATGCGCACGCACACATACACACACACACACAGCATTATATATATATATATATATATATATATATATATATATATATATATGGACATTTCATGCCAATGCGCACGCACACATACACACACAGCATTATATATATATATATATATATATATATATATGGGACATTTCATGTCAACTTGTACATACTCATAATCACAGGCTCATCTATATATATGGAACATTTCATGACAACTCTCACACACCTATCCGAGTTCTCAGGTTTTCATACATGGGACGTTTCGTGTCAATTTTCATTCATGCACACACACGTTGATATACATGGGATTTTTTCTGTAAATTTCAACGCACGCACATACAGGTTTATATATATGGGACATTTCATGCCAATGCGCATGCACACACACAGGATTATATATATATATATATATATGGGACATTTCATGTTAACTCGTATGTACTCATAATCACAGGCTTTTCTATATATATGGAACATTTCATGACAACTCTCACACACCTATCCAAGTTCCTTCAGGTTTACATATATGCGACGTTTCATGTCAATTTGCATTCATGCATACACGCTTTTATATACATGCGACTCTTCATGTCAACTCATGTACGACCTTACTGACAGGTTTTCGCATATGTATATATGGTCCATTTCATATCAAATTGCTCACGTTTACCCGCAATTTTTTTGTTTCTATATATATATATATATATATATATATATATATATATATATGCGACATTTCATGTCAACTTGCACGTACTCATAAGCACAGGTTTTTATATATATATATATATATATATATATGGGACATTTCATGACAACTTGTACACACCTATCTAAGTACCCTTAGGTTTATATATATATGAGACGTTTCATGTCAATTCGCATCCATGCAAACACGCGTTCATGTACGTGGGACTTTTCATGTCGACTTACAAACATGATATAAACATATATATATATATATATATATATATATACATAAGGGACATTTCATGTAGAATCGCACGTACACACACAGGTTTATTCGAATTTATATGAAACATTTAATTTCAACTCATACGCACACGCATACGCTCACACATACAAACACATATTTAACTTTATATATATATATATATATATATATATATATATATATATATACATACTTTACCTTATCGATGTAGACAATATTTAAAAAATAGTTATTTATTATGCTGTGGTACCCACGATCGCCGTCTTTGGATACCTAGGTGTTAATGACAACTTAAACATCATCTACAGCTAAAACTTTTGAAATTCAACTTATAGTTTAATAACTACTTTGAAGTTGTTTCAAATGTTATCTAGCCAAACATGGATGTTCCGAGTAAGATAAACATTGTCTACAAGAATATCTTTTGAAATTTAGCCATTATTTATTAATAACATGTACGTTTCCCGAGATGACATCTCACAATATCCAGGTGATCCTGGCTACCTGGAAATCGTCTATATACATGAATTTTGAAATTTTCCATACCGATTATGAAGTTTACAGATATTTGCAGGGACTACGTCAAATGAAACTTGGAGATTCTTTTAGATTTCGATTCTAAGGTAGTTTGATTAGGTTGGAGAATACTCGGAAATGAAAAGATTTTAAAAGAACAATTGTTTAAGATTCATGCAAGTTCCATGAAATATGTTGATTTACTCGTAGTCGATACCCATATATAAAGATCATTCATACAAATCATCTCGCATATAAATTTGCGGTAGTATCCCTACTAATTTATGAATTTTTCGTTCGAATAATGCCAGCGAAATTTAACATCGAGAAAGCATATTACTATTGTAATTAGTGAATAATTTTAACATTTTTTCATCAAACATCATTCCGATATACAGGTAATAAGCGCTATTATTTAAAAAATTTAAAAAAAGTTAATTTATTTATTTTATACTTTTTAGTCTATTTATTCAATTATTGTATTTTATTTTTAAAGCATGTTTTTAAAATTTTGTATTTTCTATTTTTAAGTTAAAATTGTTTTTATTATCATTTAGAGTTACATTGCAACCAGACTTTTCGAAGATTACACTCAGGTACATCCGTTATCGGCGACTTGGTACTCCAGTTCGACCTCTTCATCCTAAATCATTATTATGCATTATAGGTTCAATTTTAAACCTTGAATTAGGTTTTAGCAGCCCCGAAATCCCCCGGGGAACCCACCTCGACCCAGAGAAAGCCTCCCCACTTGTACTTCCTCGGAGACGACGTCCATGCGTATTCTGGACAACGTGCATCACTTTGTGGCAATTGTTTGATCTCAAATTCGGTTTTAGCAACCCTGAAAACCCCCGAGAAACTCCCCTTGACCCAAAAAAAGCCTCCCCATTTATACTTCCTCGGAGATGACTTTTCACACCCATTATCATCGACCTGGATGTCCAGGTACCAAAATGACAACTGATTATTGTATTGTCATCCAAGACCAAAGTCTATGCCAATTATCAGAATTTATATCTGTCAAAAAGTGCCTGAAATCGAGCGCGCAAGATTTGATTACAGACAGACAAACATGCAAACAGACATGAAGGCGAATATAAGAAAAGCGTATATAAAAAAATAATATTTACCTACGTTAAGTCTGCTTTGAGACTAATTATCTTTCGTTTTTTATGACAAAAACAAGTAAATTGAATTTGAGAAAATTTCTATAATTTACTTAAATTTATGAAAAAGTCAATATAAATCGTCATTTTTGCAGAATTATGAAGATTATGATTATTTTCGCGGAAATTATAAAGTTATGGAAATTATTTATGGAAACGTTTTCGATTGGAAAATTTGTGATTATTGCAGTTGAATTTTGTTACATCATCATCAGTTATATCCTCGTTAAAATGACCCTAAAATTTCTAAAAGAATCGGAACAAATATTTTTCCGGTCTTTAAAGAATGTTTAAGAACTATTATGAAATGAAAATTGATAAATGTTTCAAGTTTTCCGAATCGTTCCGACATTGAAATTTCAATTATAAGCCGTTACTCATAAAATTTGGAAAAGTCTATTGTATGCAACTATTTTTCCAGTGATTCAGTTGTAATTTATAAAATTGTGAATTAGGGTGATTTATTATGTTTCTTTCCGTAATATTTATCTGATGTTGGAGCTACAGCAATCAAGTTTTGCTTTTTTTATTTCATTAATATCATTTTAAATTCGTAAATTAATAGTATATTGTGTAACGAGTAAGGTTTAGTTGACTATTGCGCACGAGGGCAAGTTGGCGCACGAGCGTAGCGAATAGCGCCATTGCCCGAGACTCTCTCTCTCTCTCATATCTGCCGTACGACTGACTCGCAATAGTATATTTCAATACTTTTTGGTACTATTATTTGTAATTAAATTACATACTTTTAGTTCACCAATTTCACGTTTATACGGAATAATTACGATTTCGTTAATGTAAAAATAATACAAGAATAGATGATACGATTTACTTTGTCAGAGGTTAAAGCGAGATAGAGTATAAAATTCATCATATGGTTGATGAGATACAGTATGAGGGCGCTGCGCTTGTATAAACGTTTGCGATTTTACATTGATTAACGCTTTTGCGTGACATTATTTTACAGAATGTAACGTATTTACGTGATTTAATACAAAATAATATTATACATAGCTGTGAAACACACGCCCTCAAAAAACAACACACGTAGCGCGCGCTATTAGCTACTTACTACCCCGAAAACGCATGCGCTATAGGCCGCTTACTCAGCACGGATGAGAAAAACAAATATAATGACTTGTCCGCACTAAAGCTATGTTAATACAATAATTTTTGTTAAAATAAAAAATCATTTAAACTTGTAAATTTTTTATGAACT
Organism: Anastatus disparis; assembly: GCA_017163975.1. Taxonomy (NCBI): domain Eukaryota; kingdom Metazoa; phylum Arthropoda; class Insecta; order Hymenoptera; family Eupelmidae; genus Anastatus; species Anastatus disparis. The sequence continues at coordinate 585,808 of JAFFSR010000369.1, read as the reverse complement.
TGGATTGGAAATTATATCAAGCTCGACAAACCTAATCTTAAAATACGTTACATTGAAAGTTTGTATTATTACTTTTTATGTAGTATTTTCGTGGGTTTCTTGAGTTGTCCGCACTCGAGTTGAATCTTACAAATTTTTACTTTGTCGCAAAAAAATGTTATTAAACGCATTGTTTATTCATAACTTGGGATTGGAAATATTATTAGAAAACTGGAAGCTTCGTCATGCTCTTAAAAATAAAAATAATGTTATCTAATTTTCAAAATAATATCAATCTGAATAATATATCCTTATCAGAAAAGTTATTGTAATTTATATATTTTTAGAACCTTTCCAATTTCATGTGTACCACTATGGTATTATATGGGAATATCCATCCAACTTTAAATTCTCTAGTAACAGGTCATTATTTAAACTAGGTTATAATCTTTTGTGCTATCCTGTAACTCTATTTCTGATGTATTTTGTAAATGTGCCACAAACGGCGCAGCAGATAATTCTATAAAAAGTAAATTTACACATAAGATAAATTACGGTAATTTTTTATGTGTAAAAATGAATGTTTCATAGAAATATCTACTGCGCCGTTTGTTAAACATTTACAAAATACATCAGAAATAGAGTTACAGGATAGCACAAAAGATTTGAACCTAGTTTAAACAATGTGCATCATGCGGTAACCCAGTAACAGCTGTAATATGACCTGTTACTAGACAATTAAAAGTTTTGTGGATATCCCCATATATCAAAAAAATATGATTATGACTTCTTCAGATTCTTTATGAATTTCTAATATATTGAATAGTGATTTTTGAAGGGCATATCATAGTATTAATTAAATTAACTTATTAATAAACTGAAAAATTGCCTAGTCTTAATAAATTAGTGCGATTTATTGTATTTATTCACAAAAAAATTTATAGCTTAGTCGTGTAAAATGGCTTTATTTCCACTATCAAACAATTCCATGGTATGCTTAACTATTTCAAGAGTTAAAAAAATTTAATAATATGTATATTTTTTTATAACTTCAAGATCGTTACTGAGAATCATAAATAATTTTCACGGTATTTTATTAATAGCAGGTCGCACATCTCTATCCTTTTATAATAAAAAAATTCAATTTTCTGCAAAACCTTATGATTGTAGCAAAAATAAGAAGAAAGCCCCATCTCGTATACTAAAAGCAATATTTTCTCTTATGAGAAAAAATTATTTTTATCGCTTCGTTTCAAAGAAAACTTTAAAAAACTGAATTGTCCATCCAAACCTCGATATTTGATGTTTTTCAAGGTTTTTTTTCAAAACGAATCGATAAAAAAATTTTTTCCTAATCAAAGAAAATATTGCTTTTATGATACAAGATGGGGCTTTCTCTTTATTTTTTGCTAAAATTATTAGTTTTTGTAAAAAAATCAATTTTTTTGATTACAATAGGACATATATACTCGACCTCCTCTTAAGGATCTTTAATAGCTATTAAACTCTTTTACAAGATTGTAATAATTCATTTCGATTTACTTCCACAGAGTTCGTGAAGTTTCATTAACCTTTCAATCAATATACAGAAAATATAAAGATTCATCCGTATTCTTAAATGATCTCATAGGAGTCGGTCTGTGGCTCATTCGGTAGAGCGTTGGATTCGTAATCTCGAGGTTCCGAGTTCGAATCCCGCTCTCGGCCGATTGATACAAGCACCACTGTACGTTACATGTGCTTTGTTCACAAACACACTTACGAGCTCCGTCGCTGATTAGCATAGCAATAATAGCATAGCATAAATATAGCGACGTTAAAAAAAAAAAAAAATGATTTCATAGATTTATAATCATTTATTTACCAATAATTTAATAAATATATTCATACGATGATAAAACGTGAAAAATATTTCTAAAGAATTTTTTAAAATACAATCTAGAAGGATTCTCCTGAAAACTTTACAGTGCTATTCAATTCTAAAGCGATCTTAATTGTTCATTAATTGTGAATACGATAAAATTAAGGTTACTATTCCTTAGTAAAACTTAATGAATCAAAAAAAGTTCAGAAGGTATCAACGAAAATCATGACAATTTTTTTCATAAGAGTTCACAAAGTTGTATTATGGACTGGTACCAAAAACCGCAAAAAATTAGAAAGGTTCTTTTACATCAGAATTTTTCCAAACCTTAATGTATATGTTCACCGGGGTATTTCACCTGAATACGGAGGACATTTATAACTAATATAGGTAGCTAGGAGAGTTTCCGTAGCCGATGGAGATCTACGGCTCCAACTAAGTTTTTCCTATGTATTTTGGTGCCTTGAACACGAATTTCGAGGGTGGATAGCTGGAAAATAGTTAGGAAAATCTCTAAAGTAAATTTTCTGGTTGTTAATTCTTCGAGGAAAAACATAATTTTTCGTGTTTTTCATCAAATATTAAGTCGAAAATATTCTTATTAATTTTGCCGTACATTGCACCATTTCGCTGTAAAAACATCATAAATATAAAAAAAACTCATTTTGCCATTTTTAATGATTTTTTTTATTTTATTGCACTAATCATTGGTGACCAATATAATTAAGAATTTTTACATTTTAATTAGCTAAAATTATTCTTTAATCCACCAACTGTTGATAAAAAAAGAATGGTTTAGGCTGGTTGCGGTCTTCCTTTAATTTTTCACGAATAATTGAACCGCTTATTCAGAAAGTACCACGCAACGGTGCTCACATGAAAAAGTCAGGTCGGAAAATAGGGAGATTGCTATAGTAACATTAAAGTCCACGGTTCCAAAAATTTTTTTTATATATTTTGTCACTAAACATTAATTTAAAGGGGGTGAAGTCGGAAAATGTCCAGGAAAATTTGTATGATATAATTTCCAAAAATTTGAAAAGTCTATTTTTCAAATAAAAAACATTTTGTCGCTTATTTCATGCAATTTTCATGCCAAAGTTATAAAAAAGAATAAGTTTTATAATTTTTTTCAATTTTTCATATGAGAATGAGACTATTGTTACAGTGCAGCAGAGATTAGAATAGGATTTCCTAAAATTTTATTTCATTTGCTAAATTTATGTTATAATTTATAAATACGTTTAATTAATCGTTATTTGTATTTTAATCTTATTACATTTTTTACATGTAGAATTTTCGCTACAAGAACAATATGTACAGTACGCTATTCATTATTTTATGAAGTTTAAAAAACTTGTGTTTTTATAATTTATAAAATTTTTAACGAAGTACAATTTTTTTCTGTGAACTACTCTTTTACTGTTACATATTTTGTAAAAATATATCTTTTAATAAAAAAATA